>JAZGLO010003812.1:775000-1251993 GCA_036873155.1 Biomphalaria sudanica | reverse complement strand
GTAAAAGAAAAAAGAAACCAATTTTTGGGTAAAGGATTGTTACGACCAAAGTAATGACAACATTAGAGAGTCAGTCCTAAAAGTAACAAGAAGCTGAAGAAAAGTCAGATCAGTCATTTTAAGTAATACTAGTCGACCGGCGGCCCCGCAAAATCCTTTTCGCAAATTGCCCCGCAACGGTTACGGCCTTGCTATAAGTGATTATTTACTTATAAATATGTCTTTATCCCTACCCGAAATCTGGCCCAAGAAATCCATTGCGCAAAAGGACCCACAACGGTTAAGTCCGACACTGCTATTTAGTGATTATTTATTTATAATTAGGTCTTATTAATGTTTACATCACATTGTTTTTTTCTTATATATTTTTCACTATCGGCACCTCTACCCAAACAAGGCCCCGCGAAAACCGTTTTGCATAGGCACGCGCAACTGCATAGTCTGACTTTGCTATTAAGTTATTATTTACTTAAATATGTCTTATCCCTACCCGAACCTGGCCCCAAGAAATCCATTTCGCACAGGGTTCCACAACGGTTTAGTCCGACACTGCTATTTAGTGATTCTTTATTTATATTTACGCCTTATTAATGTTTATTTGACATTATTTTTTATTTCTTTTTACTATCGGCATCCCACCCGAACATGGCCCCAAGAAATCCGTTTCACTTAGATCCCCACAATGATTAAGTTTAGCCCTGCTATTAAGTAATTATTTATTTATAAATACGTCTTATATGTTTATTTCAATTTGAGAAACTATATATAAAACACAAATATTACAAATATTAAGCCTAAAAACTAGTTTTCTTTTTGAACCTAATCTGTCTTTAAAATCCTCATTTCTCGAGAGAGAACTTTGTGTTCTCACTAAATGTAACAATGAAACTTCCCAAAAAAAATATACCCCACCCACCAAGTGACCTGGGGATTGTATTGCTAATAAGTAGTAAGACTGAACGTCCAAGAAAGCGATTTGGAAAATTATTGTTTAAAAACACTACAAAATGGAGAATGTATGATTCTATAAATAAGAATTGACACAATACTATACATCTGTTTAAATTGCCCTTGGATTGTTTGAAATAAAACTTGAGCTACTTTTTGTGCGAGCTATGAGTTTCTAATGATTTCAAGGTAGATACAATGAGACCTTTGTTTTGGCATTTTCTTTGATTAAAACAAATTAAAACAAGGCACATGTGGAAGATCCAGTTACCCCCTCAAACAGCAGAAAAAAACAGTTTTGGTCGAGATATGAAAAAGTATTTGCAAATAGCATCCATCTTTCATATGCCGCCTGAATCTAAAAACGATTTTTGCACAAATATCGCGCGCGACCATTTGCCATGTCACTACAGAAACTGTCATCGATTTTTATATCTATTCAAAACTGTAACACCCAACTTGGAATGGCTGTATTGGCATTTAGGCACATTGGCAGGTACCTAATACAATGCTCGGTCGTAGCTTAATGGACCACATGCTCAATAGTAAGGCCCGCTGCACATTGTTTATAGTTTGAAGTTAACATTCTGAAATAAAAATGGGCCCACAGATGCTAATGATTGGCCCAACACTTAAATGTAGGCTACAAATAAAAATCGAGATAATACTATAGCAAAGTGAGATGACTTTATGTAATAGTTTCCTGCTATATCTTCATGAGCCACATGTGGCTTCAAGCGCCATGCCCTGGAAAACCGCTACAGCTATCGGATTTAACCATGTGAGGGGATGGTGATAACATGGCACTACTGGGCGAACGGCCTTCTAGACTAAGGTCACCGGCCAGTGTGGAAGAGTCTCATGATGGTCTACAACGGCCCAATGTTCAGGTCAAGGCGAACCACCTAGTTGGAGGTACTTGGCTGTTGTCAAGCATGGAGAGGGATCTTTCGGCATGCAAGTATCTAAACCTCGTTTCATCAAATGAGAAAATGAGCGTAAATAAATCCATATTGGCTCGGTCGTTGCCCGGGTTACATGTTTAATCTATTGTGTGTACGTGTGTTGTGGGTGGAGGTAAAAGAAAAAAGATAACAATTTTTGGGTGAAAGAGTGTTACAACCAGAGTAATGAGACATTAGAGGGTCAGTACAAAAGTAACAAGAAGCTGAGGAAAAGTCAGTTCAGTCATTTTATGTAATACAAGTCGACCGGCGGCCCCGCCAAATCCGTTTGCATAGACCCAGTTTTGGTTACGGCCCTGATATAATTGATTATTTACTTATAAATATGTTCCTTATCCCTACCCGAATCTGGCCCCCAAGAAATCAATTTCGCAAAAGCACCCACAACGGTTAAGTCCGGCACTTCTATTTAGTGAATATTTGTTTATAATTAGTTCTTATTAATGTTTATTTCACATTGTTTTTATTATATATTTTTTTTTACTATCGGCATCTCTACCCAAACGAGGCCCCGCGAAATCCGTTTCGCATATGCACGCTCTACTGTATATTCTGACTTTGCTATTAAGTGATTATTTAACTTAAAATATGTCTTATCCCTACCCGAACCTGGCCCCAAAAATCCATTTCGCATAGGGTCCCACAACGGCTAAGTCCGACACTGCTATTTAGTAATTCTTTATTTCTATTTACGTTTTATTAATGTTTTTTTGATATTATTTTTTATTTCTTTTTACTATCGGCATCCTCACCCGAACATGGCCCCAAGAAATCCGTTTCACTTAGATCCCCACAATGATTAAGTTTAGCCCTGCTATTAAGTAATTAATTTATTTATAAATACGTCTTATTAATGTTTATTTCAATTTGAGAAACTATATATAAAACACAAAATTTTACAAATATTAAGCCTAAAAACTAGTTTTCTTTTTGTACCTAATCTGTCTTTAAAATCCTCATTTCTCGAGAGAGAACTTTGTGTTCTCACTAAATGTAACAATGAAACTTCCCAAAAAAAATATACCCCACCCACCAAGTGACCTGGGGATTGTATTGCTAATAAGTAGTAAGACTGAACGTCCAAGAAAGCGATTTGAAAATTATTGTTTAAAAACACTACAAAATGGAGAATGTATGATTCTATAAATAAGAATTGACACAATACTATACATCTGTTTAAATTGCCCTTGGATTGTTTGAAATAAAACTTGAGCTACTTTTGTGCGAGCTATGAGTTTCTAATGATTTCAAGGTAGAGTACAATGAGGACCTTTGTTTTGGCATTTTCTTTGATTAAAACAAATTAAAACAAGGCACATGTGGAAGATCCAGTTACCCCTCAAACAGCAGAAAAAAACAGTTTTGGTCGAGATATGAAAAAGTATTGCAAATAGCATCCATCTTTCATATGCCGCCTGAATCTAAAAACGATTTTTGCACAAATATCGCGCGCGACCATTTGCCATGTCACTACAGAAAACTGTCATCGATTTTTATATCTTATTCAAAACTGTAACACCCAACTTGGAATGGCTGTATTGGCATTTAGGCACATTGGCAGGTACCTAATACAATGCTCGGTCGTAGCTTAATGGACCACATGCTCTAATAGTAAGGCCCGCTGCACATTGTTTATAGTTTGAAGTTAACATTCTGAAATAAAAATGGCCCACAGATGCTAATGATTGGCCCAACACTTAAATGTAGGCTACAAAAAAAATCGAGATAATACTATAGCAAAGTGAGATGACTTTATGTAATAGGATTCCCTGCTATATCTTCATGAGCCACATGTGGCTTCAAGCGCCATGCCCTGGAAAACCGCTACAGCTATCGGATTTAACCATGTGAGGGGATGGTGATAACATGGCACTACTGGGCGAACGGCCTTCTAGACTAAGGTCACCGGCCAGGGTGGAAGAGTCTCATGATGGTCTACAACGGCCCAATGTTCAGGTCCAAGGCGAACACACCTAGTTGGAGGTACTTGGGCTGTTGTCAAGCATGGAGAGGGATCTTTCCGGCATGCAAGTATCTAAACTCGTTTCATCAAATGAGAAAATGAGCGTAAATAAATCCATATTGGCTCGGTCGTTGCCCGGGTTACATGTTTATCTATTGTGTGTACGTGTGTTGTGGGTGGAGGTAAAAGAAAAAAGATAACAATTTTTTGGGTGAAAGAGTGTTACAACCAGAGTAATGAGACATTAGAGGGTCAGTACAAAGTAACGAAGAAGCTGAGGAAAAGTCAAGTTCAGTCATTTTATGTAATACAAGTCGACCGGCGGCCCCGCCAAATCCGTTTTGCATAGGACCCAGTTTTGGTTACGGCCCTGATATAATTGATTATTTACTTATAAATATGTCTTATCCCTACCCGAATCTGGCCCCAAGAAATCAATTTCGCAAAAGCACCCACAACGGTTAAGTCCGGCACTTCTATTTAGTGAATATTTGTTTATAATTAGTTCTTATTACTGTTTATTTCACATTGTTTTTATTATATATTTTTTTTACTATCGGCATCTCTACCCAAACGAGGCCCCGCGAAATCCGTTTCGCATATGCACGCTCTACTGTATATTCTGACTTTGCTATTAAGTGATTATTTACTTAAAATATGTCTTATCCCTACCCGAACCTGGCCCCAAAAAATCCATTTCGCATAGGGGTCCCACAACGGCTAAGTCCGACACTGCTATTTAGTAATTCTTTATTTCTATTTACGTTTTATTAATGTTTTTTTTGATATTATTTTTTTATTTCTTTTTACTATCGGCATCCTCACCCGAACATGGCCCCAAGAAATCCGTTTCACTTAGATCCCCACAATGATTAAGTTTAGCCCTGCTATTAAGTAATTATTTATTTATAAATACGTCTTATTAATGTTTATTTCAATTTGAGAAACTATATATAAAACACAAATTTTACAAATATTAAGCCTAAAAACTAGTTTTCTTTTTGTACCTAATCTGTCTTTAAAATCCTCATTTCTCGAGAGAGAACTTTGTGTTCTCACTAAATGTAACAATGAAACTTCCCAAAAAAAAATATACCCCACCCACCAAGTGACCTGGGGATTGTATTGCTAATAAGTAGTAAGACTGAACGTCCAAGAAAGCGATTTGGAAAATTATTGTTTAAAAACACTACAAAATGGAGAATGTATGATTCTATAAATAAGAATTGACACAAATACTATACATCTGTTTAAATTGCCCTTGGATTGTTTGAAATAAAACTTGAGCTACTTTTGTTGCGAGCTATGAGTTTCTAATGATTTCAAGGTAGATACAATGAGACCTTTGTTTTGGCCATTTTCTTTGATTAAAAACAATTAAAACAAGGCACATGTGGAAGATCCAGTTACCCCTCAAACAGCAGAAAAAACAGTTTGGTCGAGATATGAAAAAGTAATTGCAAATAGCATCCATCTTTCATATGCCGCCTGAATCTAAAAACGATTTTTGCACTAAATATCGCGCGCGACCATTTGCCATGTCACTACAGAAACTGTCATCGATTTTTATATCTTATTCAAAACTGTAACACCCAACTTGGAATGGCTGTATTGGCATTTAGGCACATTGGCAGGTACCTAATACAATGCTCGGTCGTAGCTTAATGGACCACATGCTCTAATAGTAAGGCCCGCTGCACATTGTTTATAGTTTGAAGTTAACATTCTGAAATAAAAATGGCCCACAGATGCTAATGATTGGCCCAACACTTAAATGTAGGCTACAAATAAAAATCGAGATAATACTATAGCAAAGTGAGATGACTTTATGTAATAGATTCCTGCTATATCTTCATGAGCCACATGTGGCTTCAAGCGCCATGCCCTGGAAAACCGCTACAGCTATCGGATTTAACCATGTGGAGGGGATGGTGATAACATGGCACTACTGGGCGAACGGCCTTCTAGACTAAGGTCACCGGCCAGGGTGGAAGAGTCTCATGATGGTCTACAACGGCCCAATGTTCAGGTCCAAGGCGAACCACCTAGTTGGAGGTACTTGGCTGTTGTCAAGCATGGAGAGGGATCTTTCCGGCATGCAAGTATCTAAACCTCGTTTCATCAAATGAGAAAATGAGCGTAAATAAATCCATATTGGCTCGGTCGTTGCCCGGGTTACATGTTTATCTATTGTGTGTACGTGTGTTGTGGGTGGAGGTAAAAGAAAAAAGATAACAATTTTTGGGTGAAAGAGTGTTACAACCAGAGTAATGAGACATTAGAGGGGTCAGTACAAAAGTAACAAGAAGCTGAGGAAAGTCAGTTCAGTCATTTTATGTAATACAAGTCGACCGGCGGCCCCGCCAAATCCGTTTTGCATAGGACCCAGTTTTGGTTACGGCCCTGATATAATTGATTATTACTTATAAATATGTCTTATCCCTACCCGAATCTGGCCCCAAGAAATCAATTTCGCAAAAGCACCCACAACGGTTAAGTCCGGCACTTCTATTTAGTGAATATTTGTTTATAATTAGTTCTTATTAATGTTTATTTCACATTGTTTTTATTATATAATTTTTTTTTACTATCGGCATCTCTACCCAAACGAGGCCCCGCGAAATCCGTTTCGCATATGCACGCTCTACTGTATATTCTGACTTTGCTATTAAGTGATTATTTACTTAAAATATGTCTTATCCCTACCCGAACCTGGCCCCAAAAAATCCATTTCGCATAGGGTCCCACAACGGCTAAGTCCGACACTGCTATTTAGTAATTCTTTATTTCTATTTACGTTTTATTAATGTTTTTTTGATATTATTTTTTATTTCTTTTTACTATCGGCATCCTCACCCGAACATGGCCCCAAGAAATCCGTTTCACTTAGATCCCCACAATGATTAAGTTTAGCCCTGCTATTAAGTAATTATTTATTTATAAAATTACGTCTTATTAATGTTTATTTCAATTTGAGAAACTAATATATAAAACACAAATTTTACAAATATTAAGCCTAAAAACTAGTTTTTCTTTTGTACCTAATCTGTCTTTAAAATCCTCATTTCTCGAGAGAGAACTTTGTGTTCTCACTAAATGTAACAATGAAACTTCCCAAAAAAAATATACCCCACCCACCAAGTGACCTGGGGATTGTATTGCTAATAAGTAGTAAGACTGGAACGTCCAAGGAAAGCGATTTGGAAAAATATTGTTTAAAAACACTACAAAATGGAGAATGTATGATTCTATAAATAAGAATTGACACAATACTATACATCTGTTTAAATTGCCCTTGATTGTTTGAAATAAAACTTGAGCTACTTTTGTGCGAGCTATGAGTTTCTAATGATTTCAAGGTAGATACAATGAGACCTTTGTTTTGGCATTTTCTTTGATTAAAACAAATTAAAACAAGGCACATGTGGAAGATCCAGTTACCCCTCAAAACAGCAGAAAAAAACAGTTTTTGGTCGAGATATGAAAAAAGTATTTGCAAATAGCATCCATCTTTCATATGCCGCCTGAATCTAAAAACGATTTTTGCACAAATATCGCGCGCGACCATTTGCCATGTCACTACAGAAACTGTCATCGATTTTTATATCTTATTCAAAACTGTAACACCCAACTTGGAATGGCTGTATTGGCATTAGGCACATTGGCAGGGTACCTAATACAATGCTCGGTCGTAGCTTAATGGACCACATGCTCTAATAGTAAGGCCCGCTTGCACATTGTTTATAGTTTGAAGTTAACATTCTGAAATAAAAATGGCCCCACAGATGCTAATGATTGGCCCAACACTTAAATGTAGGCTACAAATAAAAAATCGAGATAATACTATAGCAAAGTGAGATGACTTTATGTAATAGATTCCTGCTATATCTTCATGAGCCACATGTGGCTTCAAGCGCCATGCCCTGGAAAACCGCTACAGCTATCGGATTTAACCATGTGAGGGGGATGGTGATAACATGCACTACTGGGCGAACGGCCTTCTAGACTAAGGTCACCGGCCAGGGTGGAAGAGTCTCATGATGGTCTACAACGGCCCAATGTTCAGGTCCAAGGCGAACCACCTAGTTGGAGGTACTTTGCTGTTGTCAAGCATGGAGAGGGATCTTTCGCATGCAAGTATCTAAACCTCGTTTCATCAAATGAGAAAATGAGCGTAAATAAATCCATATTGGCTCGGTCGTTGCCCGGGTTACATGTTTATCTATTGTGTGTACGTGTGTTGTGGGTGGAGGTAAAAGAAAAAAGATAACAATTTTTGGGTGGAAAGAGTGTTTACAACCAGAGTAATGAGACATTAGAGGGTCAGTACAAAAGTAACAAGAAGCTGAGGAAAAGTCAGTTCAGTCATTTTATGTAATACAAGTCGACCGGCGGCCCCGCCAAATCCGTTTTGCATAGGACCCAGTTTTGGTTACGGCCCTGATATAATTGAATATTTTACTTATAAATATGTCTTATCCCTACCCGAATCTGGCCCCAAGAAATCAATTTCGCAAAAGCACCCACAACGGTTAAGTCCGGCACTTCTATTTAGTGAATATTTGTTTATAATTAGTTCTTATTAATGTTGTATTTCACATTGTTTTTATTATATATTTTTTTTTACTATCGGCATCTCTACCCAAACGAGGCCCCGCGAAATCCGTTTCGCATATGCACGCTTCTACTGTATATTCTGACTTTGCTATTAAGTGATTATTTACTTAAAATAATGTTCTTATCCCTACCCCGAACCTGGCCCAAAAAATCCATTTCGCATAGGGTCCCACAACGGCTAAGTCCGACACTGCTATTTAGTAATTCTTTATTTCTATTTACGTTTTATTAATGTTTTTTTGATATTATTTTTTATTTCTTTTTACTATCGGCATCCTCACCCGAACATGGCCCCAAGAAATCCGTTTTCACTTAGATCCCCACAATGATTAAGTTAGCCCTGCTATTAAGTAATTATTTATTTATAAATACGTCTTATTAATGTTTATTTCAATTTGAGAAACTATATATAAAACACAAATTTTACAAATATTAAGCCTAAAAACTAGTTTTTCTTTTTGTACCTAATCTGTCTTTAAAATCCTCATTTCTCGAGAGAGAACTTTGT
Source organism: Biomphalaria sudanica (assembly GCA_036873155.1). NCBI lineage: Eukaryota > Metazoa > Mollusca > Gastropoda > Planorbidae > Biomphalaria > Biomphalaria sudanica. The sequence continues at coordinate 1,242,992 of JAZGLO010003812.1, read as the reverse complement.
GTTCTCAACTAATGTAACAATGAAACTTCCCAAAAAAAATATACCCCCACCCACCAAGTGACCTGGGGATTGTATTGCTAATAAGTAGTAAGACTGAACGTCCAAGAAAAGCGATTTGAAAATTATTGTTTAAAAAACACTACAAAATGGAGAATGTATGATTCTATAAATAAGAATTGGACACAATACTATACATCTGTTTAAATTGCCCTTGGATTGTTTGAAATAAAACTTGAGCTACTTTTGTGCGAGCTATGAGTTTCTAATGATTTCAAGGTAGATACAATGAGACCTTTGTTTTGGCATTTTCTTTGATTAAAACAAATAAAAACAAGGCACATGTGGAAGATCCAGTTACCCCTCAAACAGCAGAAAAAAACAGTTTGGTCGAGATATGAAAAAGTATTTGCAAATAGCATCCATCTTTCATATGCCGCCTGAATCTAAAAACGATTTTTGCACAAATATCGCGCGCGACCATTTGCCATGTCACTACAGAAACTGTCATCGATTTTTATATCTTATTCAAAACTGTAACACCCAACTTGGAATGGCTGTATTGGCATTTAGGCACATTGGCAGGTTCCTAATACAATGCTCGGTCGTAGCTTAATGGACCACATGCTCTAATAGTAAGCCCCCGCTGCACATTGTTTATAGTTTGAAGTTAACATTCTGAAATAAAAATGGCCCACAGATGCTAATGATTGGCCCAACACTTAAATGTAGGCTACAAATAAAAATCGAGATAATACTATAGCAAAGTGAGATGACTTTATGTAAATAGATTCCTGCTATATCTTCATGAGCCACATGTGGGCTTCAAGCGCCATGCCCTGGAAAACGGCTACAGCTATCGGATTTAAACCATGTGAGGGGATGGTGATAACATGGCACTACTGGGCGAACGGCCTTCTAGACTAAGGTCACCGCCAGGGTGGAAGAGTCTCATGATGGTCTACAACGCCCAATGTTCAGGTCCAAGGCGAACCACCTAGTTGGAGGTACTTGGCTGTTGTCAAGCATGGAGAGGGATCTTTCCGGCATGCAAGTATCTAACCTCGTTTCATCAAATGAGAAAATGAGCGTAAATAAATCCATATTGGCTCCGGTCGATTGCCCGGGTTACATGTTTATCTATTGTGTGTACGTGTGTTGTGGGTGGAGGTAAAAGAAAAAAGATAACAATTTTTGGGTGAAAGAGTGTTACAACAGAGTAATGAGACATTAGAGGGTCAGTACAAAAGTAACAAGAAGCTGAGGAAAAGTCAGTTTCAGTCATTTTATGTAATACAAGTCGACCGGCGGCCCCGCCAAATCCGTTTTGCATAGGACCCAGTTTTGGTTACGGCCCTGATATTATTGATTATTTACTTATAAATATGTCTTATCCCCTACCCGAATCTGGCCCCAAAGAAATCAATTTCGCAAAAGCACCCACAACGGTTTAAGTCCGGCACTTCTATTTAGTGAATAATTTGTTTATAATTAGTTCTTATTAATGTTTATTTCACATTGTTTTTAATTATATATTTTTTTTTTACTATCGGCATCTCTACCCAAACGAGGCCCCGCGAAATCCGTTTCGCATATGCACGCTCTACTGTATATTCTGACTTTGCTATTAAGTGATTATTTACTTAAAATATGTCTTATCCCTACCCCGAACCTGGCCCCAAAAAATCCATTTCGCATAGGGTCCCACAACGGCTAAGTCCGACACTGCTATTTAGTAATTCTTTATTTCTATTTACGTTTTATTAATGTTTTTTTGATATTATTTTTTATTTTCTTTTTACTATCGGCATCCTCACCCGAACATGGCCCCAAGAAATCCGTTTCACTTAAGATCCCCACAATGATTAAGTTTAGCCCTGCTATTAAGTAATTATTTATTTATAAATACGTTCTTATTAATGTTTATTTCAATTTGAGAAACAATATATAAAACACAAATTTTACAAATATTAAGCCTAAAAACTAGTTTTCTTTTTTGTACCTAATCTGTCTTTAAAATCCTCATTTCTCGAGAGAGAACTTTGTGTTCTCACTAAATGTAACAATGAAACTTCCCAAAAAAATATACCCCACCCACAAGTGACCTGGGGATTGTATTGCTAATAAGTAGTAAGACTGAACGTCCAAGAAAGCGATTTGGAAAATTATTGTTTAAAAACACTACAAAATGGAGAATGTATGATTCTATAAATAAGAATTGACACAATACTATACATCTGTTTAAAATTGCCCTTGGATTGTTTGAAATAAAACTTGAGCTACTTTTGTGCGAGCTATGAGTTTCTAATGATTTCAAGGTAGATACAATGAGACCTTTGTTTTGGCATTTTCTTTGATTAAAACAAATTAAAACAAGGCACATGTGGAAGATCCAGTTACCCCTCAAACAGCAGAAAAAAACAGTTTTTGGTCGAGATATGAAAAAGTATTTGCAAATAGCATCCATCTTTCATATGCCGCCTGAATCTAAAAACGATTTTTTGCACAAATATCGCGCGCGACCATTTGCCATGTCACTACAGAAACTGTCATCGATTTTTATATCTTATTCAAAACTGTAACACCCAACTTGGAATGGCTGTATTGGCATTTAGGCACATTGGCAGGTTACCTAATACAATGCTCGGTCGTAGCTTAATGGACCACATGCTCTAATAGTAAGGGCCCGCTGCACATTGTTTATAGTTTGAAGTTAACATTCTGAAATAAAAATGGGCCCACAGATGCTAATGATTGGCCCAACACTTAAATGTAGGCTACAAATAAAAATCGAGATAATACTATAGCAAAGTGAGATGACTTTATGTAATAGATTCCTGCTATATCTTCATGAGCCACATGTGGCTTCAAGCGCCATGCCCTGGAAAACCGCTACAGCTATCGGATTTAACCATGTGAGGGGATGGTGATAACATGGCACTACTGGGCGAACGGCCTTCTAGACTAAGGTCACCGGCCAGGGTGGAAGAGTCTCATGATGGTCTACAACGGCCCAATGTTCAGGTCCAAGGCGAACCACCTAGTTGGAGGTACTTGGCTGTTGTCAAGCATGGAGAGGGATCTTTCCGGCATGCAAGTATCTAAACCTCGTTTCATCAAATGAGAAAATGAGCGTAAATAAATCCATATTGGCTCGGTCGTTGCCCGGGTTACATGTTTATCTATTGTGTGTACGTGTGTTGTGGGTGGAGGTAAAAGAAAAAAAGATAACAATTTTTGGGTGAAAGAGTGTTACAACCAGAGTAATGAGACATTAGAGGGTCAGTACAAAAGTAACAAGAAGCTGAGGAAAAGTCAGTTCAGTCATTTTATGTAATACAAGTCGACCGGCGGCCCCGCCAAATCCGTTTTGCATAGGACCCAGTTTTGGGTTACGGCCCTGATATAATTGATTATTTACTTATAAATATGTCTTATCCCTACCCGAATCTGGCCCCAAGAAATCAATTTCGCAAAAGCACCCACAACGGTTAAGTCCGGCACTTCTATTTAGTGAATATTTGTTTATAATTAGTTCTTATTAATGTTTATTTCACATTGTTTTTATTATATATTTTTTTTTTACTATCGGCATCTCTACCCAAACGAGGCCCCGCGAAATCCGTTTCGCATATGCACGCTCTACTGTATATTCTGACTTTGCTATTAAGTGATTATTTACTTAAAATATGTCTTATCCCTACCCGAACCTGGCCCCAAAAAATCCATTTCGCATAGGGTCCCACAACGGCTAAGTCCGACACTGCTATTTAGTAATTCTTTATTTCTATTTACGTTTTATTAATGTTTTTTTGATATTATTTTTTATTTCTTTTTACTATCGGCATCCTCACCCGAACATGGCCCCAAGAAATCCGTTTCACTTAGATCCCCACAATGATTAAGTTAGCCCTGCTATTAAGTAATTATTTATTTATAAATACGTCTTATTAATGTTTATTTCAATTTGAGAAAACTATATATAAAACACAAATTTTACAAATATTAAGCCTAAAAACTAGTTTTCTTTTGTACCTAATCTGTCTTTAAATCCTCATTTCTCGAGAGAGAACTTTGTGTTCTCACTAATGTAACAATGAAACTTCCCAAAAAAAATATACCCCACCCACCAAGTGACCTGGGGATTGTAATTGCTAATAAGTAGTAAGACTGAACGTCCAAGAAAGCGATTTGGAAAATTATTGTTTAAAAAACACTACAAAATGGAGAATGTATGATTCTATAAATAAGAATTGACACAATACTATACATCTGTTTAAATTGCCCTTGGATTGTTTGAAATAAAACTTGAGCTACTTTTGTGCGAGCTATGAGTTTCTAATGATTTCAAGGTAGATACAATGAGACCTTTGTTTTGGCATTTTCTTTGATTAAAACAAATTAAAACAAGGCACATGTGGAAGATCCAGTTACCCCTCAAACAGCAGAAAAAAACAGTTTTGGTCGAGATATGAAAAAGTATTTGCAAATAGCATCCATCTTTCATATGCCGCCTGAATCTAAAAACGATTTTTGCACAAATATCGCGCGCGACCATTTGCCATGTCACTACAGAAACTGTCATCGATTTTTATATCTTATTCAAAACTGTAACACCCAACTTGGAATGGCTGTATTGGCATTTAGGCACATTGCAGGTACCTAATACAATGCTCGGTCGTAGCTTAATGGACCACATGCTCTAATAGTAAGGCCCGCTGCACATTGTTTATAGTTTGAAGTTAACATTCTGAAATAAAAATGGCCCACAGATGCTAATGATTGGCCCAACACTTAAATGTAGGCTACAAATAAAAATCGAGATAATACTATAGCAAAGTGAGATGACTTTATGTAATAGATTCCTGCTATATCTTCATGAGCCACATGTGGCTTCAAGCGCCATGCCCTGGAAAACCGCTACAGCTATCGGATTTAACCATGTGAGGGGATGGTGATAACATGGCACTACTGGGCGAACGGCCTTCTAGACTAATGGTCACCGGCCAGGGTGGAAGAGTCTCATGATGGTCTACAACGGCCCAATGTTCAGGTCCAAGGCGAACCACCTAGTTGGAGGTACTTGGCTGTTGTCAAGCATGGAGAGGGGATCTTTCCGGCATGCAAGTATCTAAACCTCGTTTCATCAAATGAGAAAATGAGCGTAAATAAATCCATATTGGCTCGGTCGTTGCCCGGGTTACATGTTTATCTATTGTGTGTACGTGTGTTGTGGGTGGAGGTAAAAGAAAAAAGATAACAATTTTTGGGGTGAAAGAGTGTTACAACCAGAGTAATGAGACATTAGAGGGTCAGTACAAAAGTAACAAGAAGCTGAGGAAAAGTCAGTTCAGTCATTTTATGTAATACAAGTCGACCGGCGGCCCCGCCAAATCCGTTTTGCATAGGACCCAGTTTTGGTTACGGCCCTGATATAATTGATTATTTACTTATAAATATGTCTTATCCCTACCCGAATCTGGCCCCAAGAAATCAATTTCGCAAAAGCACCCACAACGGTTAAGTCCGGCACTTCTATTTAGTGAATATTTGTTTATAATTAGTTCTTATTAATGTTTATTTCACATTGTTTTTATTATATATTTTTTTTTACTATCGGCATCTCTACCCAAACGAGGCCCCGCGAAATCCGTTTCGCATATGCACGCTCTACTGTATATTCTGACTTTGCTATTAAGTGATTATTTACTTAAAATATGTCTTATCCCTACCCGAACCTGGCCCCAAAAAAATCCATTTCGCATAGGGTCCCACAACGGCTAAGTCCGACACTGCTATTTAGTAATTCTTTATTTCTATTTACGTTTTATTAATGTTTTTTTTGATATTATTTTTTATTTCTTTTTACTATCGGCATCCTCACCCGAACATGGCCCCAAGAAATCCGTTTCACTTAGATCCCCACAATGATTAAGTTTAGCCCTGCTATTAAGTAATTATTTATTTATAAAATACGTCTTATTAATGTTTATTTCAATTGAGAAACTATATATAAAACACAAATTTTACAAATATTAAGCCTAAAAACTAGTTTTTCTTTTGTACCTAATCTGTCTTTAAAATCCTCATTTCTCGAGAGAGAACTTGTGTTCTCACTAAATGTAACAATGAAACTTCCCAAAAAAAATATACCCCACCCACCAAGTGACCTGGGGATTTGTATTGCTAATAAGTAGTAAGGACTGAACGTCCAAGAAAGCGATTTGGAAAATTATTGTTTAAAAACACTACAAAATGGAGAATGTATGATTCTATAAATAAGAATTGACACAATACTATACATCTGTTTAAATTGCCCTTGGATTGTTTGAATAAAACTTGAGCTACTTTTGTGCGAGCTATGAGTTTCTAATGATTTCAAGGTAGATACAATGAGACCTTTGTTTTGGCATTTTCTTTGATTAAAACAAATTAAAACAAGGCACATGTGGAAGATCCAGTTACCCCTCAAACAGCAGAAAAAAACAGTTTTGGTCGAGATATGAAAAAGTATTTGCAAATAGCATCCATCTTTTCATATGCCGCCTGAATCTAAAACGATTTTTGCACAAATATCGCGCGCGGACCATTTGCCATGTCACTACAGAAACTGTCATCGATTTTTATATCTTATTCAAAACTGTAACACCCAACTTGGAATGGCTGTATTGGCATTTAGGCACATTGGCAGGTACCTAATACAATGCTCGGTCGTAGCTTAATGGACCACATGCTCTAATAGTAAGGCCCGCTGCACATTGTTTATAGTTTGAAGTTAACATTCTGAAATAAAAATGGCCCACAGATGCTAATGATTGGCCCAACACTTAAATGTAGGCTACAAATAAAAATCGAGATAATACTATAGCAAAGTGAGATGACTTTATGTAATAGATTCCTGCTATATCTTCATGAGCCACATGTGGCTTCAAGCGCCATGCCCTGGAAAACCGCTACAGCTATCGGATTTAACCATGTGAGGGGATGGTGATAACATGGCACTTTACTGGGCGAACGGCCTTCTAGACTAAGGTCACCGGCCAGGGTGGAAGAGTCTCATGATGGTCTACAACGGCCCAATGTTCAGGTCCAAGGCGAACCACCTAGTTGGAGGTACTTGGCTGTTGTCAAGCATGGAGAGGGATCTTTCCGGCATGCAAGTATCTAAACCTCGTTTCATCAAATGAGAAAATGAGCGTAAATAAATCCATATTGGCTCGGTCGTTGCCCGGTTACATGTTTATCTATTGTGTGTACGTGTGTTGTGGGTGGAGGTAAAAGAAAAAAGATAACATTTTTGGGTGAAAGAGTGTTACAACCAGAGTAATGAGACATTAGAGGGTCAGTACAAAAGTAACAAGAAGCTGAGGAAAAGTCAGTTCAGTCATTTTATGTAATACAAGTCGACCGGCCGGCCCCGCCAAATCCGTTTTGCATAGGACCCAGTTTTGGTTACGGCCCTGATATAATTGATTATTTACTTATAAATATGTCTTATCCCTACCCGAATCTGGCCCCAAGAATCAATTTCGCAAAAGCACCCACAACGGTTAAGTCCGGCACTTCTATTAGTGAATATTTGTTTATAATTAGTTCTTATTAATGTTTATTTCACATTGTTTTTATTATATATTTTTTTTTACTATCGGCATCTCTACCCAAACGAGGCCCCGCGAAATCCGTTTCGCATATGCACGCTCTACTGTATATTCTGACTTTGCTATTAAGTGATTATTTACTTAAAATATGTCTTATCCCTACCCGAACCTGGCCCCAAAAAATCCATTTCGCATAGGGTCCCACAACGGCTAAGTCCGACACTGCTATTTAGTAATTCTTTATTTCTATTTACGTTTTATTAATGTTTTTTTTGATATTATTTTTTTATTCTTTTTACTATCGGGCATCCTCACCCGAACATGGCCCCAAGAAATCCGTTTCACTTAGATCCCCACAATGATTAAGTTTAGCCCTGCTATTAAGTAATTATTTATTTATAAATACGTCTTATTAATGTTTATTTCAATTTGAGAAACTATATATAAAACACAAATTTTACAAATATTAAGCCTAAAAACTAGTTTTCTTTTTGTACCTAATCTGTCTTTAAAATCCTCATTTCTCGAGAGAGAACTTTGTGTTCTCACTAAATGTAACAATGAAACTTCCAAAAAAAAATATACCCCACCCACCAAGTGACCTGGGGATTGTATTGCTAATAAGTAGTAAGACTGAACGTCCAAGAAAGCGATTTGGAAAATTATTGTTTAAAAACACTACAAAATGGAGAATGTATGATTCTATAAATAAGAATTGACACAATACTATACATCTGTTTTAATTTGCCCTTGGATTGTTTGAAATAAAACTTGAGCTACTTTTGTGCGAGCTATGAGTTTCTAATGATTTCAAGGTAGATACAATGAGACCTTGTTTGGCATTTTCTTTGATTAAAACAAATTAAAACAAGGCACATGTGGAAGATCCAGTTACCCCTCAAACAGCAGCAAAAAAAACAGTTTTGGTCGAGATATGAAAAAGTATTTGCAAATAGCATCCATCTTTCATATGCCGCCTGAATCTAAAAACGATTTTTGCACAAATATCGCGCGCGACCATTTGCCATGTCACTACAGAAACTGTCATCGATTTTTATATCTTATTCAAAACTGTAACACCCAACTTGGAATGGCTGTATTGGCATTTAGGCACATTGGCAGGTACCTAATACAATGCTCGGTCGTAGCTTAATGGACCACATGCTCTAATAGTAAGGCCCGCTGCACATTGTTTATAGTTTGAAGTTAACATTCTGAAATAAAAATGGCCCACAGATGCTAATGATTGGCCCAACACTTAAATGTAGGCTACAAATAAAAATCGAGATAATACTATAGCAAAGTGAGATGACTTTATGTAATAGATTCCTGCTATATCTTCATGAGCCACATGTGGCTTCAAGCGCCATGCCCCTGGAAAACGGCTACAGCTATCGGATTTAACCATGTGAGGGGATGGTGATAACATGGCACTACTGGGCGAACGGCCTTCTAGACTAAGGTCACCGGCCAGGGTGGAAGAGTCTCATGATGGTCTACAACGGCCCAATGTTCAGGTCCAAGGCGAACCACCTAGTTGGAGGTACTTGGCTGTTGTCAAGCATGGAGAGGGATCTTTCCGGCATGCAAGTATCTAAACCTCGTTTCATCAAATGAGAAAATGAGCGTAAATAAATCCATATTGGCTCGGTCGTTGCCCGGGTTACATGTTTATCTATTGTGTGTACGTGTGTTGTGGGTGGAGGTAAAAGAAAAAAGATAACAATTTTTGGGTGAAAGAGTGTTACAACCAGAGTAATGAGACATTAGAGGGTCAGTACAAAAGTAACAAGAAGCTGAGGAAAAGTCAGTTCAGTCATTTTATGTAATACAAGTCGACCGGCGGCCCCGCCAAATCCGTTTTGCATAGGACCCAGTTTTTGGTTACGGCCCTGATATAATTGATTATTTACTTATAAATATGTCTTATCCCTACCCGAATCTGGCCCCAAGAAATCAATTTCGCAAAAGCACCCACAACGGTTAAGTCCGGCACTTCTATTTAGTGAATATTTGTTTATAATTAGTTCTTATTAATGTTTATTTCACATTGTTTTTATTATATATTTTTTTTTACTATCGGCATCTCTACCCAAACGAGGCCCGCGAAATCCGTTTCGCATATGCACGCTCTACTGTATATTCTGACCTTTGCTATTAAGTGATTATTTACTTAAAATATGTCTTATCCCTACCCGAACCTGGCCCCAAAAAATCCATTTCGCATAGGGTCCCACAACGGCTAAGTCCGACACTGCTATTTAGTAATTCTTTATTTCTATTTACGTTTTATTAATGTTTTTTTGATATTATTTTTTTATTTCTTTTTACTATCGGCATCCTCACCCCGAACATGGCCCCAAGAAATCCGTTTCACTTAGATCCCACAATGATTAAGTTTAGCCCTGCTATTAAGTAATTATTTATTTATAAATACGTCTTATTAATGTTTATTTCAATTTGAGAAACTATATATAAAACACAAATTTTACAAATATTAAGCCTAAAAACTAGTTTTCTTTTTGTACCTAATCTGTCTTTAAAATCCTCATTTCTCGAGAGAGAAACTTTGTGTTCTCACTAAATGTAACAATGAAACTTCCCAAAAAAAATATACCCCACCCACCAAGTGACCTGGGGATTGTATTGCTAATAAGTAGTAAGACTGAACGTCCAAGAAAGCGATTTGGAAAATTATTGTTTAAAAACACTACAAAATGGAGAATGTATGATTCTATAAATAAGAATTGACACAATACTATACATCTGTTTAAATTGCCCTTGGATTGTTTGAAATAAAACTTGAGCTACTTTTGTGCGAGCTATGAGTTTCTAATGATTTCAAGGTAGATACAATGAGACCTTTGTTTTGGCATTTTTTTTTATTAAAACAAATTAAAACAAGGCACATGTGGAAGATCCAGTTACCCCTCAAACAGCAGAAAAAAACAGTTTTGGTCGAGATATGAAAAAGTATTTGCTAATAGCATCCAATTTTCATATGCCGTCTGAATCTAAAAACGATTTTTGCATTGACAAAATCTGTCAAGAGAACAGGAAATCAGTTGTAGTTACTTATTTTTCCATGGCTTTTATTGAATGATCACAAGCTCAGCGTATGTTGGTATGGTTACTTTGAATGTCATTTCCAAATAAGGCCATGAAATAGAGTCGGCTCAGGAAAAAGTAACAAGCGTCTTGACTAAAAGGACAAATTCATTGAGTACTTAAAGAATCTTCATTGACAATTAAGAAATTCTACAATTAAAAATTCTACAATTAAAAAAAATCCCAATTAAAAACTGTAATAATTAAAAAATTCCTACCATTAAAAAGAAACCTGTTATATACTCTGCCTCAAGGAACGCAAGTTCTGAAAGGGTTACCAACTTTTTTTTTTTTTAAATATGACAAAAATAGAAGTCTTTAGGTTGTAGATGAAAAGGGGAAGGGAGAAAATCTATTATAATTAAGTGACTTCCTGTAGATGATTTGTTTAATTAAAAAGTCTAATTAACTAAAGTACATCGCAGGTTCAATATTATTGTGTCTGGTATTATTTATATTTAGAATTTACGTCGATGTCGTCTTCAAGCACATGACCGGGGCTGGAGGTCAAGGTTTCTACGATGGAGACAACCTTCATTTTCCGGGAGTTCCCTATGGGTCCGACGGACTTTAACGACGAAGTTTGTGTCATTCTTGCGACATGAACATCCACATCTACGACAACGCTGAGGAAGTCAGGTGAGCGTGGTTCAGTGTTTTAAATTAATTATACAAGATATCGAAGGAAAATTGTAATTTCCATTTTTTTTAAGCCAATACACTAGCTACTGTGCCAGCAAAGTGCTTATGAAAATAGAAGGTCTCAGAGCTCAAACTTTTAATCGACGACCTAATTCTCTAGATAAAGTGTAAAGGGGACTAATTCAACTTATAGATCTACCACAACATCTGTCAAGTACAATTTCTGTATTTTTGTTCGATAGCAAGCAAAATAATTCATTACCAATAATTAATTAAATAATTGGTTAGTTCTTTTTTTTTGTTCTTGTTTTATCAGGTACAAGAAAGAATTGAGCAAAATTTCAACTAGATCCTAGATTGGGTGTTGGAGAAATAATTTTAAAAAAAATTGTGCAAGAGAGACAGACAGACAGACAGACAGAGTTTACATATGCTTTGGAAAACAGTGATTGGCTCTAAATCTAAAAACTTTATTATTCTTATCCATTTCTTCGTGTTCACATGGCAATGGTAACTAGTTCTCAGTCCTGAAGTGTGTGGTATTCTACAGAAATTGTCGTCTTAGCGCACTTCTAGACCTAAAAATGGGGCGCAGACTACGTGAGAGATCAAGTGTCCGGCTATCTGAATCGCCTGGTTGATTCGGAGTGGCCGGATTTAGAGTGGGCGCCGCAAAACACATGTGGCCTGGGGATCTGATAGAACTTTTTAATAAGGTCAAGGTTAGAGGAATTGATTTGTTTCTGTCTTAAATAAATTAATAACATACAGTTTGTGTTTTTTTTTTAAATCAATTCTTCTTTTTTTTGAAGTTGGTGTTGATTTATAGTATTATATTCTTTTTATTCCTTTAATGCTACGTTATTGCAATGAGTCATCCAGTGTGCTTTGCACAATCAAGGTTTTCTATTGACAGTCCATCCAATGATATTACATGTGGACAGGAACTTCATGTTTACTAAACACTGCTCAATTTCTAGGGAAAAAAAATGTACAGCTTTTTTCGAATTACCGGTCCACCCAGTTTTTAGCCACAAGCCAAGAAAATACTGCGAGCTGATATATAGCAAAAAGAAATTCACACATTTTGTATAGAAAGTGCTTCTAAAAACACACAATTAAATATCAATCCTGTAATAAACATGCGCAAAAGTATAAGACGGCTTTGTGCAAAATGCTTGTGTTCATTGCCTAAACTCGGATGATTATAATAAAACAATGATTAAAGAATGAAACTAATTTAACAATGTTTTTCAGAAAAAAAGTCAATAATAAAATTAATGTCTATATGTATGCCTTCTTTAAGTTGAATAAGTGTGTGACTTAGATCAAAGATCTCCCAAATGGAGGGCGCCCATTTGTGTATCAGGAGGTTATAGACCAGGGATGGGAAGATATTAAAGCGAGGAATACTTCGCTACTGGCAGAATTCTCAACTTTACATTCGGACTGCAGTTGGCCATTGTTTTTCAGGTCAGTACTTCAGGTCAGTTGGCCATTGTTTTCAGGTCAGTACTTATGCCTACAATACTTTAATCTAAATTAACAAAATTAAACGAGTTTAAGGTGGTTTCAATAATTCTGTAAGTAACATGTTGCTTAGCATCTATTGTTTAGTCCTTTCGACGTTTGCTAATAGTTTCTTCATCATTAGCTGTGTGGTCTTTTATAATTAGCTGTTCTCTTTTCAGCCTCTATATTTGATATTTCAGCATCTGCTTTGTGATTTTGGCATCCGTAATTTTGTCTTTCAGCAACTGTTGTTTGGTCTTTCTGCATCTTTAGTTTGGTCTTTCTAGCAACTGTTGTTTGGTCTTTCTGTATCTTCAGTTTGGTCTTTTAGCAACTGTTGTTTGGTCTTCTGTATCTTCAGTTTGGTCTTTTTAGCAACTGTTGTTTGGTCTTTCTGTATCTTCAGTTTGGTCTTTTTAGCAACTGTTGTTTGGTCTTTCTACATCTTTTATTTGGTCTTTCAGCATCTTTTGTTTGTTTTTTCGGCACCAGTGATTTAGATTTCCAAATTATTTTTTTTTTTTAAACAGTCAGTATCTCTTGTTTACCATTTTAGCATCTTCTTTCTACTCTTTTAGCATTAGTTTCTTAGTCTTTTGTTTTGTTTGGTAAGCTGTCCAGAATGCTTACATTATAATTAAAATATGCCCATCTTTCCACACAAACGTCAGAACGCCATGAAGTATCTGAACAGCTGGGGCACTGGCTGGATCATGTGGCATCAGACTCGGTGGTCAACTTCATTGATAACCATGACAACCAAAGAGGTCATGGCGGAGGTGGAAGCGTTCTTACACACTGAGAGCCCAAACCTTACAAGGTACATCCTCATCTAACACTTCTCTCTGTTTTACTAGCTAAACTCTTCCTTTTCTTTCCCTTTCTTGTTTTTTCCGTTACATTTTCTCTCCTTTATGTCTTTAAATACATTTCTGTATAAAAAGCAACAGAAAGATCTAAGGTATCACATACAAGGAAGGCCCCAGAAATAAAGAAAATACAAACTAGAGGAATAGATCGATTGGATCCCACAATTGACGGATGGCCTGCTAACTACTAACAAATACGGACTGCCTTATTAAACAATCACAACTGTTGATGAGTAGAAGACTCAGGGGACATCATTCCAACTGATCCCAAACTATTGAAACCATCGGTAGCTGAAAATGCAGAGACATTACTCAACGAACGACAGAGGAAAAGCAAAGTGAAAGACGATGCAAAAGCAAGACTACCTAAAGACTACTCTGTCGGGGAGAAGGTTAGGAGTTCGTCTAGGACAAACATGGCAGAAAGCAGTCGTCATTAAAGAAACATCCTTCACCCAGATCTTACATCATAAAGACAAATGATGGAAAAACATACAGACGAAATCAACGGTTTTTAAACAAGAGCTACGAAGAAGACATCTCTGGATACTATGATATCGACGACGACAATGAACAGCAAACTGTTAGAACACACGAAACAGACAATTATAAACCAACATCTAGAGAACTTGTTGTGCCGATCAAGACAACCAGAAGTGGTCGAGTTGTCAAAATTCCTAGTAAATATAGATGAACTTTAAAAGGAAGGATGTGCTAATATTATATGATATTACGTCATTGTTTGTTGTTTATGTTTTGTGCGAAAACAAAGGATCGAACGGAAATAAAAAGTGAGTTCTATATGTCTACCTTGATAAAGACAGTCTCGTTATTATCATTATTATTTAATAACGTCTACAGTAATTTATTATTAATCTGTGACAACAGAACAGTAAGCTAATGTCAGAGTCTATTATGAAACCAAGTTCCACACTCCTACATTTGCATGAACTTCTTGACATGACATTGAATTTATCAGTACATAACTTAACACTGTAAGGATTGCACTTTATGGTCAATGGACATACAAACGCAAGTAAACCCATATACAATTACAAAAATTACTAAATGAGCATTTAAAGCTTGAAAGATATATTGATAATGTTTATTAAGACATAATTAAAATCTTTTATGTTTAAACTAGATGGCCACCGCCTACATGCTGGACCATCCCTATTGCATGCCTCTAATAATGAGCAGCTTCGAGTACAACAGGGGCAACAATTACGAGGGGCCACCACACAACAGCGACATGAGTACGGGCCAGTGTCCAGATTAGCGGCATGTCCTGCACCAACGGTTGGAGTTGTGAGCATAGGTAGATGGTCAATCAAATGGTTAGATTACACATTTTTTGTTTTAAGGTTGGGGATTCGTTTGGTCCGAGGATCCCAGGTAAACACATGCACTCGATCAGAAGATGAAACAACTTCTTTTCATATGACATTATATAATGTATTCCTAAAGTATTTATCCATTGAGAAGTAAAATAAAAATAATTTTTTGAATTATTTTATCCTATTCGATTAAATTCTGTCGTTTACAGTTCCTTCCCCATATCTGTTGGATCGTTGGGGCAACACCCAAAATCTGTCGACTGTCCTTTCTCCATTCTTCTCTCTCTTTGTCGTGGATAGAATATTTTTCCATGGCAGGCCCCGTCTATTCTTTTATGTTGTTTTCCCATTGCTTTCTCTGTCTGCCTCTTCTGGTACTGTTCCCTGAAGGAAGGACTTTGCAAGTCCGAAGACCTTGTAATATGACCATAGAGTTTTATAGTGAGCAGGTCATAGTGGGGTCCAATGGCTGTAATAAACCTGTCTTTAATCTCTTTGTTTTTATACTGTCTTTGTATGTGAAGTTTAGTATCTTTCCTGTAGCATTTCAATTCCATTGCTGGGGTCCTCCTCTCTTGTTCTGCAGTGAGTGTCCAAGACTAGTTAGTATTTGAAATTTACTAACGTCTAGATCATCTTTTCTGCATAAGACAAAAAAAAATTAAACCTATCATACACCCACAATGGTATAGTCAGCGTCAATGATATAGTCAGCGTCATGGGTGCTTAAGTATGTAAGTCACAACGAGTTTAGAATAGCCACGATGTATACTTCATTTTCCCGTGATTCCTATAGTTGCTAAGCCCCCACGACACAGACTCGAACTTAAGCCTGTTGATAAGTAGACTTGGAGTTACAGATTTAACGTTACAATTCGTTACAATGTCAAACACTGGTTTCATTACAGATGGAGACAGATCTACAACATGGTCGGCTTCCGAAACATGGTCTCTGGTACTGCGCTCAACAACTGGTGATCAGACGCTGACTATCAAATTGCTTTCTCCAGAGGCAACAAAGGTTTCATTGCACTAAATCTGGAAGGTTTTGACATCAATCAAAATTTACAGGTCAGTGAAACAGTTCAAGAATAAATCTCTCAGTTTTTTTTTAATAGCAGCCCTCTGTAATTCGTGAATGTTAGCTGAAAACAAATGAGACTATAGACACACATAGCAAGAACATCAATGGACCTTAGTTTGTTAGGCGAATGCTTAGTGGGGGTAATTCCGTTGGAGTGAGTCTCGAGCTAGACCCAGTGGACACTCTAACGTCCCAGTGACACTCTAACGTCCCAGTGACACTCTAACGCCCCAGTGACACTCTAACGTCCAGTGACACTCTAACGCCCCAGTGACACTCTAACGTCCCAGTCTAACCCTAACGTCCCAGTGACACTCTAACGTCCCAGTGACACTCTAACGTACCAGTGACACTCTAACGCCCAGTGACACTCTAACGTCCGAGTGACACCCTAACGCCCCAGTGACTCTCTAACGTCCCAGTGACACTCTAACGCCCCAGTGACGCTAACGCCCCAGTGACACTCTAACGCAGCAGTGACACTCTAACGTCCCAGTGACACCCTAACGTCCCAGTGACACTCTAACGTGCCAGTGACACTCTAACGTCCCAGTGACACTCTAACGTCCCAGTGACACTCTAACGTCCCAGTGACACTCTAACGCCCCAGTGACACTCTAACGTCCCAGTGACACTCTAACGTCCCCAGTGACACCCTAACGTCCCAGTGACACTCTAACGTCCCAGTGACACCCTAACGTCCGAGTGACACTTTAACGTGCCAGTGACACTCTAACGTCCCAGTGACACTCTAACGTCCCAGTGACACCCTAACGTCCCAGTGGACACTCTAACGTCCCAGTGACAACCCTAACGTCCCAGTGACACTCTAACGTCCCAGTGACACCCTAACGTCACGTGGAGGCCGTTGTTGAAATAAGTCACGGAACAAGAATTTATTTTTTATTTTTCTCTCTTTCTTTTTCTTAATCATACTCTTCCCTACTCTTGCTCTCTTTTTCTTTCTGACTCACTCTTTCTTTCTCTTTCTTTCTCTTTTTTTAAATCTCTCTTATTCTTTCTTTCTCTCTTTTTCTGTTACTCTAGGTCTTTGACCTTCTTTCTTTGACTCTCTCTCTCTCTTTCTTTTTCTTGATCTCTTTCGCTGTCATTCCCTTTTTCCTCTTTTTGTTTCGCTCTCTCTCTATCCCTCTCTGTCTCTCCCTCTCTTTCTTTACCTCTATTCGTATCTATCCTTGGAAACATAAATAACTAAAGATCATTTCATGACCAATTCGATGTAAACTTCTCACGTTTAACTAACGGATACGAGAAAATTATATGGCTTGCATAATGGCATTTGTTTTTTTTTATTACATTTTAATTCCCAAAAGTAACATATATATATATATATATGTGTGTATATGTATGTATGTATGTGTGTATGTGTGTGTTGTAATCAGTACCTTGGTAAAAAAAATTGTTTTAATGTACTACATTATTTCTGTATTTAAAAAAAAATGTACTTCTTAATTTCAAAATCTTCAGACTGGTCTCCCTGCTGGACGGTACTGTGACGTCATCAGCGGTGACATTGACAATGACAGATGCACGGGCAAGACGGTAGAGGTGTACAACGACGGTACCGCCCATATCAATGTCTGCTCAAACTGCGACGACCCGGTCCTGGCCATTCACGTTTGTAAGTCTTTCGATTGGTACTCTGTGAAATGCTATAAACGTCACAAGCCATTCCGGCAAATCCTTAGATTTTTAAACAAAGTAAAAACCAGTGTTAAAATAGGAAAGCAAAATTGTATTTAACCAAAGAACTACAAAATATTGATACTGGTGTTATTCCTTATTTTAATCTTATACATTACAGGCGCTAAGATTGGATCCCCCCCCCCCAAGACGCTTTTAAACCCAGAAGTTTTTAAGAAGAAAACCATCAATGTTTTTTTTTAATTTATTTAATTTATTGATTGATTTAGAATAAATAAACTAAGCTGCTAAATAAGAAATACAAATGTTAGTTTTTTTACATAAAGGAGTGTAGATATATTTTTTTAATTAATATATTTTCTTTATGATTGTAATAACTGGACACTGAACGCTGAGGCTGAAAGAAGAATTTAAGCTTTTGAGAGTCAATGCTACAGAAAAAATGTTGGGTATCAGATACCAGAAAAAAAAAAACAAATGAATTTGCACTTTTACACTTCAATATTTCTAGAAATTAAACCTAGAATAGAATCGCATGCCTTTTCTACATTGAACTTAGAATAGAATCGCATGCTTACAAGCCCACGCATTCAATAAGACATTGAGAAATTCAAAGACCCCAAACCTTGTTGCATTGTTTGAGGCCATCGTA
Source organism: Biomphalaria sudanica (assembly GCA_036873155.1). NCBI lineage: Eukaryota > Metazoa > Mollusca > Gastropoda > Planorbidae > Biomphalaria > Biomphalaria sudanica. The sequence goes on along the minus strand of JAZGLO010003812.1, from coordinate 1,224,528 downwards.
TTTCATGGTTAAATAAATATGTATGTGTGTGTGTGTGTGTGAAGTTTCTACTCGGTCCGAGAATCGATGTGAGAACAGCAATGTGCTTGACATTTGGCACTGACAGACAGAGTTGAGATAAGCTTGGTAAAAAAAAACATAACTTCTTGTGGAAGAAGGGGCGGTAAGAAGGAATACGTTCAAGCATGCTTTCTACAATTTCCACCTATTGTTAGAGAGATACGAGTTACTTCTCCTGCAGTTACTGGAAATATCTGGTCTTATAAAAAGCCCTGCTCTCGTCACAGTTGAACGGTTCTACCTTCTTGCACTTTCGTTACAAAAGATTAAGAATTATGAAAGCAGTTTTATTTAATTTGGTTTAATATTGAAATGTAACTTTTTGTCACCACAAAATGATACAAAAGAAAAAATATAAAGAACAAGACAGGAGGCGTATGTAAAGACGCAGCGATGCGTCCATGTAACCCAAAACGAAAATGAATAATCTTACTCTGGAATAAATGTAACCTAATCCAATTATATCAAGCTGCATTTAAATATCAGAAAAAGACATTAACCAAACAGTTGATGACCTCTGGGACTGTCGTTGAAAGACATCTTCATATTATTATTAAAAATTCAATACCAAATAAATACTCCTCAAAAAAAAAAAAAATACTGCTTGAACAACAAAAGTAAAGAAGCTTTGCGAACAGAAAGAAAACCATTAAGACCATTAAAGTACCTTCAATTTCAACATCTAACCCAAAAAGTAAGCAGCAGACAGCTGCAGAGTGAATACATACACACAATGATACATGGGGCTAACAATAACAATCTATGGACATACATTCAATCTAAGAAAACGGAAACAACAGGAGTATCCCCATTAAAAGTGAAGTTAACTTAACACGAAAGGTAAACAACAGGCGTATCCCCATTAAAAGTGAAGTTAACTTAACACATAAGGATAACAACAGGCGTATCCCCATTAAAAGTGAAGTTAACTTAACACGAAAGGTTAACAACAGGCGTATCCCCATTAAAAGTGAAGTTAACTTAACACGTAAGGTTAACAACAGGCGTATCCCCATTAAAAGTGAAGTTAACTTAACACGTAAGGTTAACAACAGGCGTATCCCATTAAAAGTGAAGTTAACTTAATGCATAACGATAATGAAATTACAGCTAACAACCAAGTAGAAAACATGGACTACATAGAAATACACGAAAATGGGTTACAAAAACTTTAGTCAACATCAAACCAAAGCTCCTGGACCTAATGTATTCCAGCTAGATTGCTGAATCTCTTAATCATGGTATGGTAATAATGAGCAAATAGACCCAATTTTTATTAGACTTTTATTAGGCGTTTGAAAAAAATTCAAATATCTTGGCATTTATGGTTCATTTCATCAATAGGTTTTTATAATTTCCTAATAGAGAGAGAGAGAGAGAGAGAACAAACTGTATTAGTAAATAACTCCATATCAACACCAATATTAGTAAACTCGTGTGTACCCCAAAGGACAATCTTAGGTCCACTACTGTTTCTAATTTTAATGAATGACCTAACGAATGGCATTAGTTCAGGAACAAAAGTCAGATTATTTGCAGACGATTGCATAATATAGAGAACAATAAAAACAACACAAGATACTGAAATATACAAAAAGGTTTAGAAGAATTATAGAAATGGGAATCCAATTGGAGCGTATCTTTCCACCTAGAAAAATGCCAATATTTAAGAGTGAGAAAAACATTAAACAAATAAACACATTTTATTCATGGTAAACCTGTTACACAAAATACTAACTCAAAATATCTAGTTGTAATAATAAATGAAAAGTTATTATACATTATGCATGTTAATGAAATTGTTAAAACAAATGAAACAAATTATAAGGGTTTATTAAAGAAATTTTTACAAATAAAACAAGAACATAAAACTAAGATGCTATTTAACCTTATTTAGGCCAATATTTGAATATGTATCCTCTGTTTGAGATCCCTCAACTCTAGAAAACATTAAGAAACTGGAACAAATACAAAATAGAGCAGTGAGATAGTATAACAAACACATATTCACAATTAGTATTAGTATTAGTATTAGTATTATTAGAGACACTTCAGTACAGAGACATGAAAAGTAAAATAGCAATTATTCATTAAACTTGAACCATAATTTACAAATAGAAAAACAAAACCTATTAAAATACTCAGAAAGACACGAAGACATGTTCATATTTCCTATTTCATATGCTAGGACGAATTCGTACAAGTGCTCCTTATTCCCTAGTGCCATTAGAGAATGAATGGAAAAATCAAAGACATAGAAGATTCTAAATCACTAATTAACATTCATGATTAGATTGACAAATGAAATGCGCATGACGTAATTATCTTCTTTTTTTTTAAAGTAACGTCAGTAATTTATAAGATAAGATAAGATCTCTCTCTCTAACAATACAACTAGACGGCATTAATACAAAATATAGAGATAGTTTCGAAGTAGTAGTAACTAAAAAAAGAAACATACATGGAGTAGGAATGTTTTAGGGCTGAGTCAATAAGATGTCTAGACATGACATCTATGCTATAACATGTCAGGGGTAGCAGTACTAAGGTCTAGACATGACATCTATGCTATAACATGTCAGGGTAGCAGTACTAAGGTCTAGACATGACATCCATGCTATAACATGTCAGGGTAGCAGCACTAAGGTCTAGACATGACATCTATGCTATAACATGTCAGGGTAGCAGTACTAAGGTCTAGACATGACATCTATGCTATAACATGTCAGGGTAGCAGTACTAAGGTCTAGACATGACATCTATGCTATAACATGTCAGGGTAGCAGTACTAAGGTCTAGACATGACATACTCTATGCTATAACATGTCAGGGCAGCAGTACTAAGGTCTAGACATGACATAATCTATGCTATAACATGTCAGGGCAGCAGTACTAAGGTCTAGACATGACATAATCTATGCTATAACATGTCAGGGGTAGCAGTACTAAGGTCTAGACATGACATAATCTATGCTATAACATGTCAGGGTAGCAGTACTAAGGTCTAGACATGACATAATCTATGCTATAACATGTCAGGGTAGCAGTACTAAGGTCTAGACATGACATAATCTATGCTATAACATGTCAGGGTAGCAGTACTAAGGTCTAGACATGACATAATCTATGCTATAACATGTCAGGGTAGAAGTACTAAGGTCTAGACATGACATAATCTATGCTATAACATGTCAGGGTAGCAGTACTAAGGTCTAGACATGACATCTATGCTATAACATGTCAGGGTAGCAGTACTAAGGTCTAGACATGACATAATCTATGCTATAACATGTCAGGGTAGCAGTACCAAGGTCTAGACATGACATAATCTATGCTATAACATGTCAGGGTAAGCAGTACTAAGGTCTAGACATGACATAATCTATGCTATAACATGTCAGGGTAGAAGTACTAAGGTCTAGACATGACATAATCTATGCTATAACATGTCAGGGTAGCAGTACTAAGGTCTAGACATGACATAAATTATGCTTTAACATGTCAGGGTAGCAGTACTAAGGTCTAGACATGACATAATCTATGCTATAACATGTCAGGGTAGCAGTACTAAGGTCTAGACATGACATAATCTATGCTATAACATGTCTGGGTAGCAGTACTAAGGTCTAGACATGACATAATCTATGCTATAACATGTCAGGTTAGCAGTACTAAGGTCTAGACATGACATAATCTATGCTATAACATGTCAGGGTAGCAGTACTAAGGTCTAGACATGGCATAATCTATGCTATAACATGTCAGGGTAGCAGTACTAAGGTCTAGACATGACATAATCTATGCTATAACATGTCAGGGTAGCAGTACTAAGGTCTAGACATGACATAATCTATGCTATAACATGTCAGGGTAGCAGTACTAAGGTCTAGACATGACATAATCTATGCTTTAACATGTCAGGGTAGCAGTACTAAGGTCTAGACATGACATAATCTATGCTATAACATGTCAGGGTAGCAGTACTAAGGTCTAGACATGACATAATCTATGCTATAACATGTCAGGGTAGCAGTACTAAGGTCTAGACATGACATAATCTATGCTATAACATGTCAGGTTAGCAGTACTAAGGTCTAGACATGACATAATCTATGCTATAACATGTCAGGGTAGCAGTACTAAGGTCTAGACATGGCATAATCTATGCTATAACATGTCAGGGTAGCAGTACTAAGGTCTAGACATGACATAATCTATGCTATAACATGTCAGGGTAGAAGTACTAAGGTCTAGACATGACATAATCTATGCTATAACATGTCAGGGTAGCAGTACTAAGGTCTAGACATGACATAATCTATGCTTTAACATGTCAGGGTAGCAGTACTAAGGTCTAGACATGACATAATCTATGCTATAACATGTCAGGGTAGCAGTACTAAGGTCACACGTTTTTTAACGGAGAAGGGGAAGAAACTAGGGCCAAACATAGGCAGGCTCAGACGAGGACTCGAGCCACTGATCGCCTCGCAGCGACCATTCACCAGACCAACATACACCTCCGCTGTGAGGACTGTTATGGAAAGGAGTGTGGGCGGGCTTTATGTGGGGGCGTGCAATGCGTGGCCCAGGGCGGTGAAGCGAGACCACATAGGCATACTCGTGTAAACGCTCTTTCAGCACTAAAAGCTTTACACCTCAGGTACGCTCTGTTTATCAGGTAACGCAATTATTTCTAATAAGGAGGATACGTAATGTTGCTTACTTTGTAGTTATTACTTCTACATTCTTAGAGATATGGTTCAACATAGAGACAAAAAAAAGACATATATATGTTTGTCTTTTTTTTTTTTTAAATAACAACTACATGTAGTTAACATTTCTCTTCAAGCTTATCTTTTCTGTTGCCTAATGCTGCAGAACAACAATTCAATACAACAAAAATTCAGTTAAGAGCCCGAATGATTTCTTAAGACTTTATTCTAAGAAAACTGTTCTCTTAAAGGGAAAAATCTGACTTTATGCCACAAGTCAAAGTCTTTAACATAAACTGTTATCATTTCATTTCTATAGTGTTTGTCCCGTGTTTTCTGCTCTACTTGAGATGATATTTTTTTCTTTTTTTTCCTATTCAGTTATTACATTCTTCCTACTTGACTATCACTCTACCAATACCCAACTTCTGGGTTCACGTCCTTCACGAGGTTTATTTGAAACATAAATTCGACACCACCTTACACTTGCAATACTTACCTGTGCAGACAAGAATTTTCACAAAAAGAAATGAAAAATAATTTCGTGTATTTTTCATTGACATTTCCATTTCTCAAGTGTTTGTCGTCCGAATGACTTTAATAGTCCTAGCAGTAAGTAAAAAAAAAAACCACACCTTTCAGACCTTGCGATCTATAAGGGCAGATGATGTTTAGGTCATCTGTTTCTTTGGCCGAAGGTTAACGAGCAGGGTGTTATGTAGCCAGCACAACGACCAACCGTTTTTACTTTCCCCAATTAAAGTCTGGTACACATTTGAGTAGGATGGACTCAGTGACACAATAAACATTCCGACTTTCAGAATCTCAGTATTTACTGAGATTCGACCCAGAACCACATGTTCGGAAGCCTAACCACTCAACCACAATAATCCTTGTACAGGTGATAAAAGACTCTGAAATTTAAAAAATTGAACTTTTTTGTGTACGTTTTAGTGAATGAAGCATTGTGATTTGCTTTAAATTTAGTTTGAATGAATTTGGTGTCGGACCTTTTTGCCCGGTTCCGGCCAAATTTTGATGCCCGTTGGAGACACTATAGAGAGTCGGTGGAGACAGTGGCACATCTCTTGCAAGAGTGTCCGCAGCTCCGTGAGCTGCGGGATAGTTTGTCTGTAGTATTGTCTGTAGTCACCTGTATGGGAGCTTAAAGACACTACGCCTAACAGCAGAATTTCTCGTCAGGGCTCTACGGGAGGACTAATCCTTCCAGTCTTGTTACCAATGGGAGTTCATCACTCAGGTGTCGGACCTTGAATATTTTGCAGTAGTTTTAGTAGCGATGGATTAATACTTAGGAGAGAGGTTCTCAGAGAGATGTGCGTGAGGCTTTCACTTATACTGCTTCCAAAGTACAAAATAAACCGTTGCGTATAGCAAAAGATCGTTTACTGTCGCGCCCTTAATATGTAGGCGGGACATAAGATCAAGGCTAGTCGCCTGGGGTGCCCATGTCACGTGATCAGTTGATCATAAGGCAATGAAATCTTTAGAATAGGTCACAAGAAGGCGTGAAAATAATGGGTCATGGTTAATATAGCGCGCCAAAAGGAATATTTTAGGAATATTTTTGAAGAACCAGACTATTTAAAGAGGTAGTTAAGAATTTTACTGTTGTAGAATGTCAGGAGAACCATGCCCAGATGTCGCTAGTTAAGGTAAAAAGTTGATTCGTTCATTTAATCTTCACTACTATTATAGTAATCTTGTATCTGAATAGTATTTACTGTTTCTATATTTATTGTTTCAAGTTCCAGTTTGAAGGAATTAAATTCAGGAGAATTATGTCTACACTGTGTCGTATAATTGCATCTTAGTAGTGTTCGGGCCATATGAACGGCACTTCCGAATGCTCATGTCAGATGATTTACGTAAGCGACTCTTCAACTGACGTTGGGACATTGATAATTAGTAAAAAAATGGGATAGTCTTAAATGATTTGTATTCGACAATAAATTGGGAAATACGGGGTAATAACATCATTATCTTAAAAGTCTCTTCTTGTAAATAACAATAATAATAAGGATTGTCTTCAAGTCAGGATATTAATGAGGAATGCAGTAGACCTTTACCCCGTGGCTACGCAGCCCCAGCTATGACCTACATATTTTCCCCGTCGCTACGCAGCCCCAGCCCGTCCATGACAAGCATAACCATTTTCCGCCGGTGATCGATTAAGATTTTCTTTTCGCTGTCTGAGTCTGTCCTCGGCCGAGGATTTTCTTTTGTTCTCACATGTGCATCCCGCGTCCTTTGTGAGTGACCTCCAGCTGTCACGTTCTGAAGCCACACGCAACCAGATCTTCTATATCAGCTAAGGCAAGTTGGCGCCAAAGCTGGTCTTTAAAGCGTTTCCGTGGGGCACCTCTGATACGTCGACCACCTTTTCGTTAGTTATGTGTCATACGTCTGTTTATTTCTTTGTTTGTTTAAACATTTGTTAGATGTCGTTTTAAAAACAAAAAGAAATAAACATCACACAACGCACTGCACTCTTTAAACTAAAAGGCGCTTATTACAAAACGTGTTACCGCTCACTCTGTCTGTTTGTCTGTCTGTCTGGTAAAAAGTTCAAGTGGAAGGAAAAATGTGTTCAAAATTCTTACAAGACTGACAGTTGATGTTACCTTTGAAGGATTGGGAGATATTTAGAAAATTAGGGGATATTTTTAAATAAATAAAGTAATCAATATCAATGACATTATATTGAAAATGTTACTGATTTTTTAAATGTCCCTGTTGAAAGTGCCGTTTTTTGTTTTCCACTATTTACTTAGCCACAATATGTAGACTTGAACAAGACAGCAACATTGACACTTTTTACTGAGTCAAATACTAATTATGTCGTGTATTTGAGCGAACCACTACTTCCACACGCACATACACTACAATACTAAAAATGTCCCTTTGTCATAATAAAAAAGTTCCTTTGTTTTTGCCCACATTATGCAGACATTTGATTTGAACGAACAAAGCTATCAACAATGATTTATCAACTTTTACTGGGGACGTTTTTTAACTATGGTAAGTTATCATCCTTAATATCAGCTATAAGCAAGCCTCGTTTCGCCAACAAATAAAAAAAAAAAAAAGGAATAGTGTTTGAGTATAGGAGAATTAAGTAATAATTTATATGCTTTTGTGGCCTGGGGTCTTATAAGAAATAATCTTCCATCTTCTGTAAAATATCTTTCAACGTCAAGCGTTTTCAAAAAGCCTCGAAGAACAAAGTTTGACGTTATTACAAAGAGTATGTGTCTGTCTGGTACAAATCTTGTACACATTATAGCTCCCATTCTAAAATCAAGTTGAAATTTCGTGCAGTTTTTGTAAATGTAGGTTTCGTCTTTATTTGAATACCTCTTCTGGTATTATTAGAATTTCGGTTGTATATTAATTAAATGTCCTTCTTCGCACCAAAATGTGTTGTTGCGTGTGTCTATTAGATCTACTGAGTAATATCACCACAAACATGAAAGTTCACGAATAAACTCAAGCTTATCAGATATGGTTTTTATTGAATGTAAATAACAATTCAAAATATATTGGCAACTTCAGCCATCGAGAAATCACGTGTAAACTTCACATAAATTGTCTATATAATCCAATAGAATTCATGACGTACATAGCTAGTTATGCTTTCTACACAATAAGCATGATACGTCTATCTTCTATATCCATGGCGTCTACTGATTTCTGACCATGTGGTCAACTCTCAAAACGAGACTTTTTACCCATAATTCAACTGAGGACCCTTGTTTACCACGTGAAACACAATAAACAATTCGAACCAATGTATTCCGTGATTCCCGATGAGTCCATGTCACAATAGCTATTAAACAATGATGTGACAGCTATTCAATGTTGTAAGAGAACTCTGGGGTTGAGTCCTTTACTACATATATATGGCTCGATAATCTAGGGTATGATTCCCACATGCAGACCTTAACATGTGTAAATATTACAAAGTATCACTCAACGAAGAAGTATAAAATTAGTATTTATTTACAGCCAACAGCAAGTACACATAATATCGAATGCGTAAATCATCAATACTGAAATACTAAAATGTGCCCAACTGACATACTACAGGGCGCTTCGACTAGATTCATTGAACAAAAGGCTATCAATACCATACATAATATTACTCACAAATAATCAGTTCTCATACACAACAATAAATAGAAATATAAGTTATATTATCTCCTTACGCTAGGCATAAAACTGGTAAACAAAACACAAGCACCCTACTCAGACCAGGTCAGCTCTCCAACTGCTAGACTGACCGCTAGAACCCTAATTGTCCCCCCTTGAAAATCCCGTGATAAAAACAATTCACACACCAACCAACAAAATAAACAAAACACACACACAATCTCACACCTTACACACCCCCACTCTTGACATCTCCCCCTTACTTCCCCCTAGATGTTCCCTGAAAATCTAAGTATATATTATGTGCACTAAAAAAATTAATTAATGACATTGATTGTTGAAGTACAACATGGTTTAAAAAATACTACTTAAAAATACACAGTACATCTTACTATGTTTATATAAGTAATTGCAATTCAACAAATTACACCCATGAGTTTAAGTATAAAATAATGAATACTCTGTTTCCATTCATCAACATTACTAATATACATGAATTATCTTTCCCTTACCAAACAAGTTCATCAATACTAATGTACATGAATTATCTTTTCCTTACCAAACAAGTTCATCAATACTAATGTATATGGATTATCTTTCCCTTACCAAACCAAACCAGTTCATCAATACTAATGTATATGAATTATCTTTCCCTTACCAAACCAAACCAGTTCATCAATACTAATGTATATGAATTATCTTTCCCTTACCAAACCAAACCAGTTCATCAATACTAATGTATATGAATTATCTTTCCCTTACCAAACCAAACAAGTTCATCAATACTAATGTATATGAATTATCTTTCCCTTACCAAACAAGTTCATCAATACTAATGTATATGAATTATCTTTCCCTTACCAAACCAGTTCATCAATACTAATGTATATGAATTATCTTTCCCTTACCAAACCAAACAAGTTCATCAATACTAATGTATATGAATTATCTTTCCCTTACCAAACAAGTTCATCAATACTAATGTATATGAATTATCTTTCCCTTACCAAACAAGTTCATCAATACTAATGTATATGAATTATCTTTCCCTTACCAAATCAAACAAGTTCATCAATACTAATGTATATGAATTATCTTTCCCTTACCAAATCAAACAAGTTCATCAATACTAATGTATATGAATTATCTTTCCCTTACCAAACCAAACCAGTTCATCAATACTAATGTATATGAATTATCTTTCCCTTACCAAACCAAACCAGTTCATCAATACTAATGTATATGAATTATCTTTCCCTTACCAAACAAGTTCATCAATACTAATGTATATGAATTATCTTTCCCTTACCAAACAAGTTCATCAATACTAATGTATATGAACTAATGAAACTAATAATAGAACTAAACTAATCTTCATCTGTTCCACTTGTCCAGTTCCTTCCCTTGTGAAGTCAGATGACAATGTACTGTTTATTGTTTGTAAATATCAAGCTTAAGACTTGACTTCCGATGTTTCTCAATACTGGATGAGACGACGCTTCTTGTGTAAAGTGCAATTAAAACACAAAGAGATGAACAGTTTAGTCCATGTCATTTAGCAATAATAATAATAGTAGTAGTAGTAGTAATAGTAGTAGCTTCTCTGACGAGACGATCATAGTTGAAAAAGTTGAACGTACACACTGGATTGCTGGGACGTGCACTGTCTGAAAACGTTACAATACCAGGTATGCTTTTGACAGAGACAATAATGTGAGTTCACACTGTCAGTCTAGACAATGGGTCAGCCCAAAAGTTGTCTGTACCTTTTATGTGCTGAATTTCAAAGTCAAAGTCAATAAGGTATAAAATATCCATCTAGCAATACGAGCATTGGTGGTTGCAGATACTTGAGATACTTGAGATTCAGGTGATCAGTCCAAACAATGAACTGACGTGAAGACAAGAAGTGTTCCAACTTCTTCATCCCCCATGTTAATGCTAACATCTCACGCTCCATTATGCTGTATATACATTCACGTGGGAGTAATTTTCTGCTGAGAAAACGGACAGGATGCAATTTGTTTCCCACGTACTGTAGAGCAGCAACTGCAACAGCCTTGTCCGAAGCATCACACTGTAGATAAAAACATTTATCTGGATCAGGCAACATTAAAATGGGGTGAGAAGTCAAGTATCTTTGTATACGCTCCAATGCAACCTCTCCCTCCACAGTCTTAGCAACTTTAGAAGGGTGCCCTTTTTTAAGAATTTCAGCAAAGGGAGACAAGCTTGAAAAGTTTGGAATGAAGGAGCGATATTAATTGAGCAGACCTAATAATGATCGGGTTTCCTTCTTTGATTTAGGGTACCGTAGCTGCAGAATCTTACTGACATTAGAATTTTCAGGCTGAAGAAAACCTTGGCCTATCTTATGACCTAGGAATGTAATAGTTTGGAACCCAATTAGTAACTTGTTAGTCTTAACAGTAATATTGAATTCTCCTAACCTCTCAAGCACCTGTCTCAACGAGAACATGTGACTCTGCCAATCAGTGTTGTATACACAAAGATCATCAAAATAACAAACTACTTGTTCTAAACCTTTTAGCACTCTACGCATTGTTCTATTAAAGAAACTAGGACTGTTTTTTAAACCATAGGGAAGATATTTGAATTGATAGTGAGCATTAGGTACTTTGAACGCTGTGTACTGCTTACTACTCTCTTCTAATGGCCCCTGCCAGTAACCTTTCGTTAGGTCTAATTTACTAAAATATTTGGCTTTCCTTAGTGTGATAAATAGTTCCTCTTGATCTGGTATGACTTCTGCATCAAATTTTGTTATAGAATTTAATTGCCTATAATCAACAACTGGTCTCAAAGTTCCATCTTTCTTTTTGATTAAGATCATAGGAGATGCATACGGCGATTCACTCTCTTCAATAATATCCATGTTAATCATCGACTCAATTTCTTCTTGTAGTCTTTGTCTCATCGCCATTGGTACATTATAAGGTTTTAAATTGACAGGCTTATCCGATGTTAGAATTATTTTAAAGGGCTCCACTTTCGCTTTTCCTGGTACATCAGATATTACGAGTGCAAAGTCTTCAAGGAGTTTTTCAACTTCATTTTTCTGAGTTTGGTTTAAGTCTTTATTAATGGTTATTGCCCTTTGGTTTATTTCTCCATTTCCATGGATCATTTCCGGTAATTTTAATTCTTCAATTTCATTATCAATGATTTGCCCTGTTTCATCATGGTCATATTCATCCACGACTCCAATAAATGCAGCAGACAAAATGTTACTCTTACAGCTACTGTTGGCAACATTGTTACTTGTTTCTTCAACAGGGGTATAATATTTGATTAATCTGTTTACATGAAATAATCTTTGATTTGTTTCCTTTCTCTAGACTCCCTTCTATAATTGTTCCTATGATCGGAGTCTTTACTTGAGTTTCTTCCCTTTCTTTGTCCTTCATTCCTCTCGTCTCTACGGCTGACACAAACAGACCTTTTACATTTCCTATTAACACATCAGCGACTGGCTCAGGAAATAGCACCACGATGAATTCTTTAAGGTATGGTGTGTCAAGCATTGCCTTTGCGGTTTTGTATCTAAATACTTGTCCGTCTGCTAAGCACAAGGAGCATTTCTCTGGCAAAATATCTTCTTCATTGACAAGTGCCTCTCTTACGGCGATAACGCTACAGCCGCTATCTCTCAGGATCGACGCCTTTCTTCCATTCAGCTTTCCTTCTTCTATATTTAGTGATCCAATGGACTTGTCGCTCATAATGAAGTTAGCCACACTTTCTGGATTGTGGTAAATCAGATTGCAAGTCCCTTGTCTTTCAGACAGTTGCACCACGGCACATTCGGCTTGATTGGAGTAATTCCTTCTTGTCTCATTCCTATACCTTCCTTGGTTATTCTGGTACATTCCATTTCCATAGTTGTTTCTTCTGTTGTTAACTTGGTTACTAAATGTGTAATTTGGCCTATTCCATCTCCCTCTTGCTCTGTTATACGAATTATTATATCGAGGTCTGATGAAACTTCTTCTGGGCTCATTGTATTCAATGTTTGGCCTGAATTAGTTTTCTCTGCTAGGACTGGATTTGTAGGGGTAATTTTGCCTATTCAAATTTCTTCTGTCACTCACTGCGCTGTTGGCCTGATAAATTCTCGATTTCTTGAAAATGCTTCTACTCGAGAAGATTATCTTTCTGTTCTCCAACAAATAAACTAGCTTTTCCAACGACTCGGGTTCTTTATCTAGGATCTCCTCTCTTACCTCCTCGTTTAGAGCACTAAGTATAGAGTCTTTCAATATTAACTCCTCTAGCTGTTCAAAGTTCCGTTCTATTTTCGCCGCCTCGTACCACTGTCGGAAGTTCTTTTGTAATGCCACAAAAAATTCTCTAGGGCCATCTTCAATTGGGACAGTCTCATGCCATCTTCAATTGGGACAGTCTCATGCCATCTTCAATTGGGACAGTCCCATGCCATCTTCAATTGGGACAGTCTCATGCCATCTTCAATTGGGACAGTCTCATGCCATCTTCAATTGGGACAGTCTCATGCCATCGTTTTCTGCAGGCTTCCTCCGTCATTCCCACATAGTCTAAGAGCTCTTTTTTTATCTTCTCGTAGTCAGTGCAGTCTCCACTAATCTTCTCTGTGTCAGGAATTGCCTTAGTTTCGGTGTTATTTTCTCCTGCAACTGTGCCACCCAGTCTTCTTCTAAAACCTTGTCTCTCCTAGCTGCCATTTCGAACATGTCAAGGTAACAGGGTAGATCTTCGGTTGTCATGTCAGGGAAACCTTTACTCAGTCTTGATCTCTGGGCCGTGACTCCGGTTGTCGCGCTTGATTGTGTTTTATTTTTTTCCTGGGCAATTTGTAAATCAAGTTTCTTCATTTCTCTTTCGTGTTCAAGTTTCTTCATTTCTCTTTCGTGTTCCCTTTCTTTCTCTTTCTCCTGTCTTTCTTTCTCTTTCTCCTGTCTTTCTTTCTCTTTCTCCTGTCTTTCTTTCTCTTTCTCCTGTCTTTCTTTCTCTTTCTCCTGTCTTTCTTTCTCTTTCTCCTGTCTTTCTTTCTCTTTCTCCTGTCTTTCTTTCTCTTTCTCCTGTCTTTCTTTCTCTTTCTCCTGTCTTTCTTTCTCTTTCTCCTGTCTTTCTTTCTCTTTCTCCTGTCTTTCTTTCTCTTTCTCCTGTCTTTCTTTCTCTTTCTCCTGTCTTTCTTTCTCTTTCTCCTGTCTTTCTTTCTCTTTCTCCTGTCTTTCTTTCTCTTTCTCCTGTCTTTCTTTCTCTTTCTCCTGTCTATCTTTCTCTTTCTCCTGTCTATCTTTCTCTTTTTCCTTCAATTCCAGTTCTTTTAATCGTATCATCTGTAGCATCTTGGACATTTCTCTTTCTTCCACCCTCTCATATCTTTCTCTTCTTTGTTTCTCTGCCTCACTTTGTCCATGTTTTACTTTCTAAATCTGTATAATACACAGCACTCAGTACGTTGGCTACACTAAGTTTACAGAAAAATTTTTAAACTAACAGTCCTACTATTTCTTTTACCTTAAATGACTACCTTAAGAATACTTATAGTGCTCTATTATACATACAATAAGAAAATAAAATCAATCCTAATGTTGCAGAATATTTTTAGTTATACAATAGTTAGGCAAGTAAGTAATCAAGACAGAAAGTACAAATTGAACTAATGATCAGATTATTAGATTCAGATAGGAAGTTAGAATACTTTGATTTAAAGACTCTTGCACAAATTGGCAACGATAAAATCAGAATGAAATGATTGAAGCCTTAAATTGAGAGGCTAGTCTGACAGCAAAGAAAAAAAAAGCAGGAATATATATGATAGTCAAATTGAAACAAATTATACTAGAGGCAAGAAAATAGAGGCAAGAAAGTAGAGGGTTCAGCTACACGAGAGGTAACACATCACTTAACTTCCACTCCCTGCACGTGACCCAACCTGTCCTTGTGATGCAACTTCGGGCTGTCGCTGTCCTCTCTGTACTGGTACTTCAAACCACCGCCGTTCCTCAGGCCAAATCAAGGGGCATAACACATGAGGAAAAATGTTCTAAAATAGAATGAGTGTCAAATTAACAACAATATAACATGTAGAACAATATTTGTAAGTTTAAGTACATCAATCACAATTTATAACTGCTCTACTTATAAAATTTCTGCGACGAAAGGTCCTGGTTTTCTTTCACACGAGCCCCCAACTGTAAGGGAACTCTGGGGTTGAGTCCTTTACTACATATATATGGCTCGATAATCTAGGGTATGATTCCCACATGCAGACCTTAACATGTGTAAATATTACAAAGTATCACTCAACGAAGAAGTATAAAATTAGTATTTATTTACAGCCAACAGCAAGTACACATATAATATCGAATGCGTAAATCATTAATACTGAAATACTAAAATGTGCCCAACTGACATACTACAGGGCGCTTCGACTAGATTCATTCAACAAAAGGCTATCAATGCCATACATAATATTACTCACAAATAATCAGTTCTCATACACAACAATGAATAGAAATATAAGTTATATTATCTCCTTACGCTAGGCATAAAACTGGTAAACAAAACACAAGCACCCTACTCAGACCAGGTCAGCTCTCCAACTGCTAGACTGACCGCGAGAACCCTAATTGTCCCCCCTTGAAAATCCCGTGATAAAAACAATTCACACACCAACCAACAAAATAAACAAAACACACACACAATCTCACACCTTACACACCCCCACTCTTGACAAGTGTCGAAGATACTACCTGAACCAAAGAAAAAATTTACAAATTAGTTAATTAACTCTGTGGTTATTAATTAAGTTTGTTTTATATAAAAAGGAGATAAAAATTCCGGTATTGAGAGATAATGATTGTAATAGTGTGATTCTCTCCCATAAGTAAACTTTGTTTTAAAATTTATTTTTTTAAATTTTTGACTTCAGAGACATCCAATACTATGATCAAAGTTTGCCCCTATATTGTATTCTAGTGATGCATTTATGACGTTTGTTAGCAAAAACTTAACCACGCATCTAAGGGAAATAACTGGACATAGTAGTTTGAAAATGAGTAGAAGATGATTGATGTATCACATAGTACAGTGTTTCCCGTACTTTTTCCTTAACGGAGCTCTTCGAACATTTAGTGTATTACTTCATGTTGTGTGTTAGTAGTTAGTTATTCCAGTTGTGGAACACCTATTCAGGCCTCGCGCAACATTAGGGTTCCGCGGAACACAATTTGGGAAACACTGACATGTATATTATATTGTTAATAGGTATACTTCTTCATTATTATCAAACTGAACGCGGGGAAGTGTTTGAGAGACAAGAATTTAAATTCTCTCTCTCGAGAGAGAGAGAGCTCTGGTCGGAAACACTGTAGCTGTGCGCAAGGCATGTGACTTCCGCTGATACCAATCGTTATTAAAGGCATCAACACTGACTTGCGGCAATGTGACGTCGTAACCTGTGAACAGTTCAGATCGTTGACAAGCCTCAGGTTAGTGTTCAGGCTTTTTATAACAATTGGTTTCATATCTGCTGACGTTCGGCTTGATCAGTGCTCAGTATGAGCCAATAAACAGGTGCCGTTCTTCACTGTACTGTAATAGCTTGTCAGGCCTTGGAAACCTCCACCACGGGTTGCCCGATCAGGGTGCCTGTAGTGCTACTTTACTCTACATTGATGATGGGGGCTGTGTTGATACGTGTAGATGTTGTATGCGAGCTCATTAATACAACCAACAACAGAATAAACAAGAAATGTACTTAATAACTCGGGCTGATACCTTCAACACTTTAATTAACAAAAAAAGGGACTCGGTCTTCGTCGTCGCCATCTTGGCCGTCCTTCATCTTTCTTCGTTACTCTTCTATTTCTGTTCTTTATTTTTAATAACTCGTCTCGTCACTCCGGAAAAAACCCAATTAAACCCAAACTTCTACGCGTCTTTCTATTGGTCATTACAACAGGCATTGGACTTGTACTTATTTGTTGTGATTTGCTGCAGAGAATCACCATAACTAGGAATAGAAGTCATAATATGCCACAAAGTCCAGAACATATTTAGTTAGTGTATAAAATATAGTAGGTATTTCTGAAGCCTCTTTAAAACGTTTCTCGAAAAAAAAATATGACTAATTTTTAGATACGTTTAGATAAATTAGTTATGACGGTACTATATTGTTAAAACATATAATCACCAACCTATATAAATATACCCTTTCATCAGCTCTCTCGGCCTACACTGACCCTTACTGTATTGGGGGCAGAGACGGTATTGTCCATCTGTTTGAATGGAAATGGAACGACATAGCCGCTGAGTGTGAGAGATTTCTAGGACCTTATGGATTTTGTGCTGTCCAGGTAAGGCAGTTCTCTTAAAAAATGTAACAATATTTTTTTTAAAACCTCGTCTTTCCTTCAGAAATGTAGATAATTACATCCAAGAGCAAACCTTCTGCTGTACGGAATGGGATGAAAGCGGGCAGGGTTTGAACCCGAGACAATCGTTAAGACTTCCAAAGTGCATAGTACACGGCCAGAGAAACATCTGAAATCATCATCGTCCGATAATCTCAAAATTAAATGAATATGGTCCTTAGGTCGTCCCGTATTTATTCATTCTATTATTAGAATAGCAATTTATATTTTGTGGGAGAACAATGCAACGATTTAAAAAATATAAATAATGAAAATAAAATATAATTGTTAATCACCTCATTTGAAAAAAAAATATTTTGAATATCGGATTAACGGTCCATGTTTTTATTTGCAATGGGCATTTACAGTTATGGCTGATAGGTAGTTATTAGTCTGTGTATTTTGTACACCTTCTGCACTGTAATATAGGCTACCATTTTTCATAATAGTTCGACTGAACTAGAGTCTAAGTAATTTATATTACTTACAACAGTTGTCTTTCCATTTAGCGTCCTTGACATTGCTTAGTTTGTTTATTTGAAACTCTCTCACACTTCCTGTTTCTCAATCCCTCTTTTTAGCTTGTAAACTCTTCATGGGTAGAAACGGATTTCGAAAACGGCTCTAATGATTATTTATTTAAGCCTATAGCTAAAAAAAAAAAATTTCAGCCAATTATCCATATCCTGTCTGTTTTGACTGCTATAATATTCTCAAATTATCTTATCTTGTTAGACTTAAAATCGGTCTATTTCGAAAAAGATTTAGTCCAAAGAATAAATGAATATGTTAGTAGATCTATATAATAGTATAGAAATATCAGCTTTCAACGCGCTTTCTTTTGCATTTCATTTTTTGTTTGCAAATTTCATTGTAATAAATCATTGCTGATTGTCTATATTGCTAGTTACATTCTCCAGCCCACTTGGTCTCAAAGCATCAAACTTTTGTTGATTAGTTGGTGTTTTTTTCAAAGCAGAAGGAAGGCTTAGATCATAATTCATTAAATAAATTTTGTTTGGACTCCCATAGTAAACTCTAGGAAAGATAACTCTAGATAAGTGAATTATGAGGTTATGTTACTGTAACCCAGACCTCACCAGCCAATGAGAACAGAATTGTCACCAACCCTTACCGTCCATGGTGGGAGCGCTATCAACCTGTCAGCTACAAAATTCATACCAGAAGCGGCTCTGAGGATGAATTCCGAAACATGGTTGAGAAGTGTCAACAATCTGGGGTTAGGTAGGTTCCGACTTTTTTTTCACTAACTTAAAAATAGGTCAATAAGTTTTTTGGTCAATAAAATATTTCAAGCCAATTGCCTGTCTGAAAAGCTAACTGAAGGATAGTTTACAATGGTGATATTATCAGAATCGGCCCCGAACAGAGTTCAAAGATATTTTACAATAAAAGAAAAATTGTTGGGAGAATTTGGGTTGCTTAGAGCCTTTCTTTTGGACGCATTTCGAGCTTTTCTTTTAATACTTAACGTCTGTTTGCTATAAACATAAAATGTGGTGGCTGAGTGGTAAAGCCTATGGCTTCCAAAATTGAGTAATTTAGGAATTTTAACTTCGAATCCAATTAAAGACTAAACGTGTAAGGTCTTAGAAAATGTTATCACCTCTGACTTCACCCAACTCTAATGGGTATGTGACATCAGTCAAGTTGGTTAATAATTGTGCTGGCCACTTGTTACCTCTCCAATCTTAGGCTAAAGAAAAAGACAAGTCTTATATACTTTGCCTAACGGAACGCAATTTCTAAAAGGGAACCCTATATTTATTATTATTATTTTTTTTACTTTAAATTATGAAAAAATTCTAGTCTATTTGCTTGTAGATTAAAGGGGGAAAAATCTAACATAATAGAGTGATTTCATGTTTAATTAAACCAGAGTCTAAGTAACTAAAGTACATCACTTGCTAAATACCAATGTGTCTGGGATAATTTGTGTTTAGAATTTATGTTGATGTCGTCATCAATCACATGACCGGTGCTGGAGGTCAAGGTTTTGGCACGAACGGAACTTTCTACGATGGAGACAACCTTCATTTTCCGGGAGTTCCCTACGGTCCGACTGATTTTAACGACGGAAGTTTGTGTCATTCTTGCGACATGAACATCCACAACTACGACAATGTTGAGGAAGTCAGGTGAGCGAGGTCCAGTTTTTTAAATTGATTATACAAGATATCGAAGGAAAATTTTATTTTCCACTTTTTTAAAGCCAATACACTAGCTACTGTGCCAGCAAAGTGCTTATGAAAATAGAAGGTCTCAGAGCTATCTATTGTTAGTTTCAAACTTTTAATCGACGACCTCATTCTCTAGACAAAGTGTAAAGGGGACTAATTCAACTTATAGATCTAACACAACATCTGTCAAGTACAATTTCTTTTTTCTTGTTCGATAGCAAGCAAAATAATTCATTACCAATAATTAATTAAATAATTGGTTAGTTCTTTTTTTTATTCTTGTTTTGTCAGGTACAAAAAAGAATTGTGCAAAATTTCAACTTGATCCGAGATTGGGTGTTGGAGAAATAATGTTAAAAAAAAATTGTGCAAGAGAGACAGACAGACAGACAGAGTTTACATATGCTTTGCAAAACAGTGATTGGCTCTAAATCTAAAAACTTTATTATTCTTATCCATTTCTTCGTTTTCACTTGGCATTGGTAACTATTTCTCAGTCCTGAGGTGTCTATTCTACAGAAATTGTCGTCTTAGCACACTTCTAGACCTAAAAATGGGCTCAGACTACGTGAGAGACCAAGTGTCCGGCTATCTGAATCGCCTGATTGATTTCGGAGTGGTCGGATTTAGAGTGGACGCCGCAAAACACATGTGGCCCGAGGATCTGATAGAACTTTTTAATAAGGTCAAGGTTAGAGGAATCAAATGTTTTTCTATGTCTTTAAATAAATACATAATATAACTGTTGTTGTTTTTTTTAATCAATTCCTCCTTTTTTGAAGCTGGAGATGGTTTTTAATCTATTTATTTTTTCTATCTCTTCATTATTGCAAGGAGTCTGTCAAGCCAACCTTTTACTATCAAGTTCTTCTAGAACTGTCCATCCAATAATTTTACAAGAGTGTGTGGACGGGCACTTCTTGATTACATAAAAATGTTCCTTTTCTAATAAAAATTGTTAGAGTTGTTTTCAAATTATCGGTCCACCCAGTTTCCAGCCCCCGCCTATGAAAAAAAAGCAAGCTTAGAAATTGCAAAAAGAACTTTCTACATTGTGTATAAAAGAGCTTCTAAAAACACACAAATATCAACAATGTAATAAACATGCGCAATAAAATATTGCTTTTGTGAAAATACGTCTATTCATTGTCTGAACTTAGATACTAATCAAACCAGGATATAAAACTAATTTTAAAAAGAATTTTTTAACAATGTTTTTCAACAAGTCAACCCCCTCCCTCCCCAAAAATGCATAAAACAGTCATGTTGGCAAATCAGTAATAAAATTAATATCTATATGTATGAGTAATAATAAGTGTGCAACTTATATCAAAATTAATACCTCTATGTATGAAAAATAATAAGTGTGCAACTTATATCAAAGGATCTCCCTATTGGAGGACGCCCATTTGTGTATCAGGAAGTCATTGACCAGGGAGGTGAACCTATCAAAGGTGAGGAATACTTAGCTACTGGCAGAATAATCAACTTTAGATTTGGACTGCAGCTGGCCAATGTTTTCAGGTCTGTGTAATTTATAATTACTACAATTGAATTTTGTAAACGAGTTTTAGGTTCTTGAGCTGATACCAATTTATATAAAACAAATTTAATCAAGTACGAAGGATTCTTTGTTATAATTGTGTAAGTTATATGTTTCTTACCATCTATTGTTTGGTCTTTAAGGATTTGCTAATTGTTTTTCAGCATCTTTTGTTTGCTCTTTCAGTGTCTGTTGTTTGGTCTTTCAGTATCTTTTGATTGGTCTTTCAGCGTCTATTGTTTGGTCTTTAAGCATCTTTTGATTAGTCTTTCAGTGTCTGTTGTTTGGTCTTTCAGCATATTTTGATTGGTCTTTCAGAGTCTGTTGTTATGTCTGTAAACAACTTTAGATTGGTCTTTCAGAGTCTGTTGTTATGTCTGTAAACATCTTTAGATTGGTCTTTCAGAGTCTGTTGTTATGTCTGTAAACATCTTTAGATTGGTCTTTCAGCGTCAGTTGTTATGTCTGTAAACATCTTTAGATTGGTCTTTCAGAGTCTGTTGTTATGTCTGTAAACATCTTTCTATTGGTCTTTCAGAGTCTGTTGTTATGTCTGTAAACATCTTTCGATTGGTCTTTCAGAGTCTGTTGTTATGTCTGTAAACATCTTTCGGTTGATCTTTCAGCGTCTGTTGTTATGTCTGTAAACATCTTTCAATTGGTCTTTCAGAGTCTGTTGTTATGCCTGTAAACATCTTTAGATTGGTCTTTCAGAGTCTGTTGTTATGTCTGTAAACATCTTTCGATTGGTCTTTCAGAGTCTGTTGTTATGTCTGTAAACAACTTTAGATTGGTCTTTCAGAGTCTGTTGTTATGTCTGTAAACAACTTTAGATTGGTCTTTCGGAGTCTGTTGTCTTCATGTTCGACCTATTTTTGTTTTGTTTTGTAAAGTGCCCAGATTGCTTACATAATAATTAACATATGCCCATCTTTCTCCACAGACGTCAGAGCGCCATGAAGTATCTGAGCAGCTGGGGCACTGGCTGGGGCATGTGGGCATCAGACTCGGTCGTCAACTTTATTGATAACCATGACAACCAACGTGGTCACGGTGGAGGTGGAGGCGTTCTGACACACTGGGAGCCCAAACCTTACAAGGTACATCATAATCTTACATTTACCTTCCTACTTTATCTGTTTTAGTATCTAAACTCTTTTCTTTCCCTTTCTTTTTTTTCTAGTTACATTTTCACTCTTTTATCCTTTTAATATATTTCTTTTTAAATATTATAAAAAGACTCTAGGTATCACATACAAAAACCGCATCAGAAATAAAGAGATACGAAACAGTAGTAGTGCAGAGATTTGACCACACGATGACCTGTTAACTGCTGTCGAAAAAACGAAAACTAAAGCTCTAAGCCGTATCATAAAGTCCACAGAGCTCGCAAAGAACTTCCTATAGGGAACAGTTGTCTTCCTCTCTCTCTTTTCTCTTTCTCTCTCTCTCTCTCTCTCTCTCTGCCTATATCTGTGATCACTATTTCTCAGTCCTTCTTTTCTCTCTTTACCTCTCCGTGTCTGTCACTGTCTCTCTTCTCCCTCTAGATTTTCTCTCCGTGTTTCTCTATGTCTCCATATGTCTCTGTCTGTCTCTCACTCTGTGTCGTTCCTTCTCTCTCTCTGAGCGAATCTCTCATCATATTTCTGTGTCTCTTTGTGGACCAGACTGTAAGCTAACGCATGAAGTTATTTTGAAACTTAGTTATTTAGAAACTTAGAAACTGAATACCGAAACTCACCTAAACCCTCATAAAATTACAATAGGAGCATTTAAAGTTTGAAAGATAGATTAAATATGTTTACCAGGACAACGATAAAATCTTTTTATGTCTAAATTAGATGGCCAGTGCCTTCATGTTGGCCCATCCCTATGGCATGCCTAGAATAATGAGCAGCTACGAGTACAACAGGGCCAACAATTACGAAGGGCCACCACACAATAGTGACATGACCACGGCCAGTGTCCAGATAAATGGTATGAGGTGTACCAATGGTTGGAGCTGTGAGCATAGGTAGGTGGTCACTACAAGATCAAATAATTTTAGATCACTGTCTTTTTAAGAGAATGAGTCCAAGAACCGAAACCTTGCTTCAAGTAATGCTACAATTTTTCTTAAAACTATGGTAAATTATAATTACTAGTCGACCGGCGGCATAACATACGCCGCTATTTTGCAGGGCCGGCCTTAAACCACTGCAATCTATGCGACCGCATTGTTAATCTAAAAATACTTGAATATGATCACAAATTACGTAAATATCCTATTTTCCAACTCTCTTCCTATCCATCCCTTCCGGCTTCCACCTTTTAATCCCACTTCCATTCAATATCCTAATTCGCACCATTTTCATTCACACCATGCTGCGCTACGACCGTAACACAGAAATAAGAGAGTGATCTTTCCTTTCCTTCTTCTTCTCGTCCAAACTCTTTAGGGAAGAGGAAAATTAAATATATATATATATATATAGATACTTATTGTGATATGAAATGATTTACGAAACATTCTAAAAACAATAATTGAATACTTTGGTTGCTGATTCTTGTTCTGCTATGATAATCTTATAAGCAGGATGTCACGATCGTCCCGGGCATTTCTATATCAATCGATATGAATGAATACAGTGAACTCTATATCTTTATAAAAAAAAAAAAATCCTTATGTTGCTTTTTAATCGCTATGTATGTATAGGTCGATGAATGAAGGCTATTACATCATTTCGGAAAGTGGTGTTCCATTAAAGCAGTATTACACACTGTGTAGAGAGTCTGTGCCAGATTTTTGTTTGGACACAAGACGTTCAGTGGACCTTTGTTACTAGAGAACAGTACAAAAACCTGGTCCACAATTTGCCATATAGTGACATCGAGGCGGTCATTTCGGTGGTCCCACCAGCCCATTTGTGTACCGGCTCACCGGGCATTAGCCCAATGCTCATACAGCCACCCCGATCCTACTTAAATGCGTTGATTCATCAAACAAATTTCTTCAGCACAAAATGTTGATACGACATTAATTTTTTTAAAAAGCAGCAAACTATAAAGAAAACGTTTATTGTAAGATGTCATGTAATGATGTCATGTAATGATGGCATGTAATGATGTCACTAAATAGATGCTTAAAAACAAGCAAAATATTCAAAAAATACTTTTTAAAAAAATAAAAAAGCTTCCTCTTAAGTCGGAGAGCTCCGCCCTTAAAACTACATCGATCAATAATGTTCAAGTTATTTCTCTTATTTGATATATTAAACAAAATAACCAAAAACGTGATCGGATAATGCGTGAAGGGGAAATAGCGTTAACAATTATTTAAGGGGACTAAACCCAACAAATGTAGCCATAACCGTGAATACTGAATGATTAGTTTCCCTTTTTGGTATAAACGCGTAATTAATTACCCGTAATTAATTGTCTAATTGGTTACTTTTTAATTGATTCATGTCTTGTTTATGCCAATAGATAATTGTGCAAAGTTTCAACTCTATCCGAGAATGGGCGTGGGAAAAATAACGTGTACACACTTTTGACCAGACAGCATAAGCTGATATCACCTTTGAAATAATCACTTCATGACCGGGTTGCATTTAAAAATGTAAAGCAGTATTGGCCACTTTCCCGTCATTATACATGCCTATTGTTATCCTAATGTTTCGTAAGACAAGCAGTTATTTAGTTTCAGTGGCGTAGCTATGGTGGGGGAGGAGGGGGCAGAATTTGAAAATCCCCCCAGGCACCTACAAATCAGTGTTTTTACATTAAATATTACGAAAAATGCAGGGGCACCCTAAGAGGTCAAGCCCTCCGGGCCCCCCACAAGATGGAAAATTCCTAGCTATTCCCCTGTTTAGTTTCTTTGATTATTTAAAATGAATTTTAGCCTGAATTAGCTCCCATTGTAAAAACCACTTATTAATTCGATTCCTCGCCTTTATTGAATCGATTCCTTGCCTCAATGTAAAATTCTTATGTGGCTTAACACTTTATCTCTTCCAGATGGAGTCAGATCTACAACATGGTTGGCTTCAGAAACATGGTCTCTGGTACTGCGCTCAACAACTGGTGGTCAGGGGCAGATTACCAAATAGCTTTCTCCAGGGGTGACAGGGGTTTCATTGCCCTGAATCTGGAAGGTTTTGACATCAACCAGAACTTACAGGTCAGTGCAGAATTTAGAATGTGTTTCTTATACAAGTAAAATATAAAAATTTCTAAAATTAAAAAGATAATAAAACCTGGCTATAATGAGGCAAATTGCATCCATTATTTGGAATCAATCGTGCAAACATTTGTTAATAGAAACTTCCAAATATTTTTACTAATGGTTTATGTTTAGTGCAAATGTCATATTTATAGCATGCTAAATGTTTTATGATCCACTCACTTGTGTAGACCAGTTGGGAAGGGTAAGGAGGGGTTCCTGGGCGGGACCTTCGTTATTGAAGGCCTCAACTCTGAACTGCAACGTCGCAAATGGTGGGCTCTGGAGACCTATAGATCGTTGCTGCGCCGTACTGGCCAGTTGTTATAGGTTTCTACTGTCCACAGGTTGTCAGGTAATATCTCTCTTTCTCTTTTTCTCTTTTCTGGTTTTCTTTCTCTCTCTTCTGTTTCTCTTTCTGTATCTCTCTCTCTCTCTCTTTTCTGCTTCTGTTTTATAAAATAAGGAATATTGTCTGACAATGTGTGCAAAACATTACCTCTACCTCTCTTTCTGTCTCTCCATTTTTCTTCTACCTCTCTTTCTGTCTCTCCATGTCTCTTCTACCTCTCTTTCTGTCTCTCCATTTCTCTTCTACCTCTCTTTCTGTCTCTCCATGTCTCTTCTACCTCTCTTTCTGTCTCTCCATGTTTCTTCTACCTCTCTTTCTGTCTCTCCATGTCTCTTCTACCTCTCTTTCTGTCTCTCCATGTCTCTTCTACCTCTCTTTCTGTCTCTCCATGTCTCTTCTACCTCTCTTTCTGTCTCTCCATGTCTCTTCTACCTCTCTTTCTGTCTCTCCATGTCTCTTCTACCTCTCTTTATGTCTCTCCATGTCTCTTCTACCTCTCTTTCTGTCTCTTCATGTTGCCCTATGTAAAGGAAGGAGATAAAATAAAAGTATTTGAAATAATTTTCTTGCTTTAAAATCTAGTTCTTAATTTGGAAAATATCCACAGACTGGTCTCCCTGCTGGAAGGTACTGTGACGTCATCAGTGGTGACATTGAGAATGACGAATGCACGGGCAAGACGGTGGAGGTCCAAAACGACGGTACCGCCCATATCAATGTCTGCTCAGACTGTGACGACCCGGTCCTAGCCATTCACATTGGTAAAGCTTTTGTCTGGTGTTCTCTAAAATGATACTACTATTTGTTAAGGATGTCATAGGCCATTCAGCAAGCCAATCATTTAAGATTGAAACTATCTTCTTATCTTATAAAATAAAAACGTTACTTTTAACAAGAAGATTATTACGTCCTACAACATAAAACAACTTTAGTAGAAACCAGAGTGAATAGTAAAAAGCAAGAGTGTATTTAATCATAGAACTTCCAAATATTGATGCAGATGTTATTTCTTGACTTCATCTTATACATTACAGGCGCTAAGATTGGATCTGCCCCAAGACGACTTTAAACCCAACACAGGAGTTTTCAAGTAGAAATCCATCATTGTTGATTAATTTATTTTATTCATTGATGTATTTAGCATTAAACCAAAATATTTATTAAAAAAAGAAAAATGTTTTTTAGTTGTTTTTTTTTTTTTCGGTTCGATATATCATAAAGCTTTTATCAACTCACTCTGTCTGTCTGGTAAAAAGTTTGTACAGGTTATTTTTCCCACACCCAATCTTGGATCTAAGCTGCAAGTCCGCAAAATTGTTTCTTTTAACTGACAAGACAAGAATCAATTTAAAAAATATCAATTGGTTAATTAACTATTTGTATAGAGAAAAGTTTGAAACTATCAATAATTTAAGCATAAAATGTTTTATTTTCAACCTGGCAAAGTTGCTATTTCGTAAACTTAAGAAAGTGGAGAAGACTTTAACCTGTTTTATTTTGTATAAACGCATTTAAAAAGCTACCACATTTTCCTTTCTCCCCCCCCCCCTCTTTACCCCTTTCCAACTGGTCCAGAACAATGATAAGATCAGAGCGTAGTGAGACAAATGATAAGATCAGAGCGTAGTGAGACAAAGGATAAGATCAGAGCGTAGTGAGACAAAGGATAAGATCAGAGCGTAGTGAGGAAGCTAAAAGCAAGAAATTGCTTTTAACAAAAACAATAAACAATAATTTTTAATGGCACAGATTAATTATTTTTAGTCTAGACCTATTACAAATTTAATTATTTGACGGAGCCAAACTAATTAATACAACTACGCTCAATATAACCTGTGATTTTTTTTAAAAGTATTTTTTAAAATGTTTTTGTCTTGTTCTAGCACATGTGATAGGTTCAGGAAAGTCATTCAACTGTAATTAACTTTAAGAATACAGATAGCTGTAGAAGCTACACAACCCAAGATTTAACAAAGTAACTAGCTATCAGTAGTATGAGCCTATATATATATATATATATGCCGATATAATGAAAGGCCTAGTCTTCGATTCTAAAGATTAAGCATAAGAGCTCACCCACGTGACCACGCAAACCCAGTTTCAACCTTCAAATTTCGCAACACCTCAAGCAGGAAAAGCAGTTGTTGTTGTTGTTGTGTTTGTTGTTGTTGTTGTTGTTGTTGTGTTATTGTGTTTGTTGTTGTTGTTGTTGTTGTTGTGTTATTGTGTTTGTTGTTGTTGTTGTTGTTGTTGTTGTGTTATTGTGTTTGTTGTTGTTGTTGTTGTTGTTGTGTTATTGTGTTTGTTGTTGTTGTTGTTGTTGTTGTGTTATTGTGTTTGTTGTTGTTGTTGTTGTTGTTGTTGTTGTTGTTGTTGTTGTTGTTGTTGTTGTTTTATTGTGTTTGTTGTTGTCGTTATTTTTTTTAGACAATTCAATGGTTCTTCACAGTTGAATATAATCTAAACCTTAGCTCAAACCTCCAGCTTGACGGATATGATCACATCATAGAAATGAGATGAATGCCTCAGCATCAGCTACAGTTGTTACGATGTAGCCCACACAGCATCCCCCCCCCCCTTCTAAGACGCTTATCTATCTACGGAAAGGCATTTACCAATACAGTTAGGGATCAGCGGCTTCGCAGGCTTGTTATTGTTGGTCTAGATCTTTTACAAATTTAATGACTTGACTGACACAAAATAATGTATACAACTACACTTAATATAAGCTTTTTTTAAAAAAGTATATTATAAGTTTTTCTTGTTTAAAAATCCAGTTGAAACAAATGAGTTCATAATTCACTTGAGAAAGTTTTTGTTAGTGTCTTTATTGTCCTTGGCTTTGCTCCTTTACTTAAGCTGATTTCTTATCTCTGCTATTAGCTAGCTAGTAATTGTCTAACTCTCTACTTCGCCCTAGTTCAGAAACAAGAAAATCTTTAATTAGCTCTTGAAATTAACATAGTCTTACATTATAGTGGTCGACTAATTCAAGTGTGTGTATTTGTGCGTGTGTGCAATGTAGCGTTCTTAAAGTACTGTTTTTGCAAATTTTCTTATACCCTGATTTTTTTTCTTAAACATTGATTTTTTCTACCCTGTTTTTTTAACACCCTGATTTTTTAACACCCTGATTTTTTAACACCCTGATTTTTTTATACCTGATTTTTTTCTTTTTTCTTATACCTTGAGTTTTTCTTATAACCTGATTTTTTTTTTAAATATTTTTTTCATGAAAAGCGTTATTTTGTCAGAGTACATTTTAATGTCGCTGTTGTAAGTACTATTTTCTCTAGACTATCTGCTAACTGACAAGTCAATAAGTAGACCTAAAGAAGACAGAAACATTGGTCCGTAGAGTGATAAGATTAAGTTCATATGGTGACTTTTTTACTGAGTTCTTTAGAGTAGTTGATCCAACCACTACTATCACACACACACACATACACTGCACTACTAAACATTTTCCTTTGTCATGGTAACGATAGACACTTAATATAAAGGATCCTTTGTCTGTGTCCACTCCAGGCAGACCCAAATTGTCATTTGATTTGAACGAACAAAGCTATAAGCAATGATTTCTCATGTCTTACTGGTGACGTTGTTTCATTATGGTAAGTTATCGCCCTTGAAATCATCTACAACAAGGCCTCGTTCTAACAATAATGCTTCAAAAGTACAAAAAAATACTGAATAGAGTTTGTAAATATAAGAACTAAGTAATGATAAATGTGTTCTTGTAGCCTGGGTCTCAACAGAAATACGATTACTTCTTATGTAAAATACCTTTCAACTTCAAGCGTTCCAAATATAATCTAAAAAGAAAGTTGGAAGTTATTTTGTCGTTAGAGACATCCAGGAAAACATTATTATCTTATCTGAGCCATTGGCCTAAACTGCCAACAGGTTGCGACGTCGCAGGTCAGTGTTGAGGCCTTCTATAACTTTGACTTTAACTTATGACGTTAGGCCTGATCAGTACATAGTACTAGCCCATTAACATTGGTGTGCTATAATAAGTGGTTCAGGCATGGCCCGGTCAGGTATCCTGAGTTGCTACCATACTCAACAGCCTTGAGACAAGTACCTCTTGGCTGAGGTTTGTTGAAGATAATCATCGTCATCTGTAAGTCGAACTAGGAATATAAGTCTTATTATGACAAAGTCAAGAACATATTTAGTATGTGTATTCTTCTTCTTCTTCTTGAAACTGTCAGGTAGAGTTGAGCCCTCGGCTCTTGGAACTCCAGGCCTGCAAAAGTGAACAAGAGCTCCCTTTCACCGGCCTGAATGAGAACATTGTAAACTGTTCTGTCTGACGGGGTGTCACACTTGCGGCCAGAGACCGCGTGCACCGAGACCCCTGCCATTTTCCTTTACTATACCAGGTTAACCGTGCAGGACACGCCATTTATGTAACGGCTCCGTGAGGAACGGCGCCTGGATTGTGACAAAGTTGTGGGAGCTTTTTTACAACTCCGCACAGTGCAATGAGGATGCTCTCGCACCCCCTTAGGCACCCCCACGGGAGTCTTGTTTTGCTACCATTTAGCCTAATCATTTCATCCTACGATCTTTTCCACCCGGGCGCCACTACTAGGCAGGGTAGCATGCCCGGGTTAGTATGTGTATAAGATATATAAGGTATTTCTGAATCCTCTTAAAAATTTCTCGGGGAAAAAAAAGAATAATGTCAAATTTTAAGATCAGTTTAGATTACTTATTTATCACTGTAATATAATTTTAAAATATATAATCACCAACCTATATAAATATACGCTCATACAAGCTCTCGCAGCCTACACTGACCCTCACTGTATTGGGGGCAGAGACGGTATTGTCCATCTGTTTGAATGGAAATGGAACGACATAGCCGCTGAGTGTGAGAGATTTCTCGGACCCTATGGATTTTGTGCTGTCCAGGTAAGGCAGTTCATTTCTAGGGAGGTAACAACATTATTTTAGGGCCTCGTTTTGAAATGTTCAGGGTGTATGAAGATGTCACATGACTTGACGCTCAAATTTTGAAAGTTCCTTCAGAAATGTAGATTATTACGTCCTGGAACTAACCTACTGCTGTAAGGATGGAAGCGGGCAGGGTTTGAACCCTAGACAATCGTTGACGTCTGAAGCGAATAGCACTCGGCCAAACAACCATCTAGAATCAACATTTTCGATAATCTCAAAGTTAAATTAATATGGCCTTTTACCATACAAAAGTTTGAAAATCAAATTCGTTAGGATAGAAGAATATTTTTAGGATTACTATTAATTGATTAAACAAGATCAACATTTTAAAAATACATTTTTTTTAAGACTATACCAGGGATAGAACTAGAGTCTAAGTAATTTATAGCATTTATTTAAAACAGCTTACTTTCCATTAACGTCTGGAGCAGTCTTGACATTGTCTCATTGTTTGTCTGTTTGTCTAATTGTTTGTCTAACTGTTTGTCTAATTATTTCCAAATTCTCTCTCACGCTTCCTCTATTCTTCAATTTCTTTTATCAGCTTGTACACGATTAATGCAAACCTAGAACCTGGACATGGCTCTAACGATGTTTTAATGTATATCTTGAGAAAAAAAGAATTAGCTATTTGGTCATAATATTATCATCTTAGAAATAAAGTTTGTCTGTTATGAAAAGCGGTTGATTTAGAAGTTTAAATGGATATATTGTGGTATCCATATTATCGTATGTCAGAATTCCACGGGAGTTTTATTTATTTATTGTATTTTGTGTTTGTTTGTTTGTTTATATGCGTTTCATTATAATAAATGTGTACTGATTGTCTATTTTGCGAGTCACATTTTCTATCCCACTCTGTCACTAAAAATGACATCAAAATCTTGTTTATTAGTTGTTTGCCCTATGCAGAATGAAGGCTTAGATCATAATACATGAAAAATAAATTTTGTTTGGACTCCTGGAGTAAACTCTAGGGCAGATAGCTGTAGGCGGATTGGGCAGTTATCTTTCTTTTCCCCAGACCTCTCCAGCCAATGAGAACAGAATTGTCACCAACCCTTACCGTCCATGGTGGGAGCGCTATCAACCCGTCAGCTACAAGATTAATACCAGGAGCGGCTCCGAAGATGAGTTCCGAAACATGGTTGAGAAATGTAACAACTCTGGGGTTAGGTAGGCTCTTTAAAGGAACCTTACTTTTCTTTTTGCTTTAAAATAGGGAAAAAATGTAATATACTTTTTGCTTGTTGATGAAAGGGGGAAAAAAAGAAAATCTAACACAATGTAGGGATTTGATTGGACGAATCATTTTTATAAAGCTAGAGTCTAATTAACTAAACCACATCACCAGTTCAGTGTCACTTTTTCTGGGTTTGTTTATATTTAGAATTTACGTTGATATCGTCATCAATCACATGACGGAGTCTGGAGGTCAAGGTTTTGGAACAAATGGAACTTTCTACGACGCCGACAACCTTCAGTTCCCGGGAGTTCCCTTCGGCCCGACGGACTTTAACGACGGCAGCTTGTGTCATTCTGGCGACTTGAACATCCACAACTACGGCAACGCTGAGGAAGTCAGGTGAGCGTGGTCCAGTTCTTATTCAATTCTACAAGACATTACGGAAAATTTTATTCACGTGACCTTTAGTCTTTTTAACAGTCCTCGACAAGTACAATATTTCCATTTAGTAAAAGATAGGCACTGTGTTTCTCAAACCTTTACCAATGACACTCAGTTAACAAACAAATTACATTCGCAAGAACATCCATTTTTTCAACAAACTAAAGGGTAAGATGGGGCGATGGAAGCTTTCCCAGAGAATTTGGCGTTTTACCAAACTCGCTTTTACAGTTTTGCAATGATTGTTGAAGAATGATGAAACGTGACTAAAATAAAGAGATGTTTTGTTCTTTACTTAAAAGTTTTATTATTTTCATTAACCTCCAAATCTTCACATAGCATTGCCGACTGTTTCTTAAAGGTGTTTTGCCTCTATTAAAGGAATTGTCGTCTAGTTGGACTTCATGGTGGACTTTTAGACTTAAAGATGGGCAAAGACTACGTGAGAGATGAAGTGTCCAGCTATCTGAATCGCCTGGTTGATTTCGGAGTTGCGGGATTTAGAGTAGACGCCGCAAAACACATGTGGCCTGGAGATCTAATAGTACTTTTTAGTAAGGTCAAGGTTAGAGGAATGTTTTTTTTTCTATTGTCTTTAAATAAACAACATAAAGTGTTGTTGTTTTTTAAATCAATTTCTTTTTTTTTAAGCTGATATGACAGTTTTTAATATCTCTTTCTATTTATTTCTTACAATGTTTAATTACTACAAGGAGTCTTTCCAACGAGCTTTGCACAATCAGGTTCTTCATTCAACAGTTCATCTAATGATTTTACAAGGGCAAGTGCATTGGAACATCACGTTTACATAAGACTGTAAAATTTCTAGAAAAAAAATTGTCGTGCCGTTTTAGAAATACCGTTTCAAACAGTTTCCACCCAGCACCCATGAAGGTTTTTCAAAATGAGAAATTGCGAAAAAAAATTCCCACACTGTGTATAGAAAGAGCTTCTAAAAACATACCATCTTAAACATGCGCAAAAAAAAAAGATTGAGAGTGCCAAAAAGGCTACTATAATTGTCTGAACTCGAATAAAAATAAAACAATGATTTAAAAAAATAAATTATTTTAAATTGAGATTTAATATCCTTTGTGTGCCAACAAGTCAGACCCTAAAAAAAAAACACTGATGTTGGCTCTAGTACTAAAGCTTGTATCTATATGTATGCTTTTTAAAGTTTAATAAGTGTGTAACTTATATCAAAGGATCTCCCAAGTGGAGGACGTCCATTTGTGTATCAAGAAGTTATAGACCAATGAGGGGAACCAATCAAAGCCGAGGAATACTTCGCTACTGGCAGAGTTACCAACTTTAGATTTGGATTGCAGTTGGCCAATATTTTCAGGTCAGTACTAATTCTTACAAGCTATATAAGTTTAAATTAACACTATTGTATGTCCAAAGCGAGTAGGCCGATTAGGTGTTTTTTTTTTGTTTTTTTTTCAACTTATAAACAGCGAACATAAACAAAAACGACCAATTTGTTAAACTCTATACGTTTTGTATTGTCTGGCGTCTACTGTTCCATCGTTTAAAATCTACTTTTTGCTGTTTCATCATATATTGTTTGGTCTTTGATCATCTGCTATTAGGTCTTTCAAGATATATTTTTGTTGTTGTTTTTTCAAACATCTATTGTTTGATATTTCTGAATCTGCTGTTTGGACTTTCAGCATCTATTGTGTGGTCTAAACGTTTAGTATCTTTGTTTAACATTTTAGCTTCTTTTTAGTAGTAGTATTTGTAGTTGTTTTGTTGTTGTTGTTGTTTTGTTTTGTTTTGCAAGCTGTCCAGAATGCTTACATTAGATCATGGGCGTAGCCAGGATTTTTTTTTCGAGGGGGGGGGGGGGTTTGGGGGGGAATTTTTTAATCCCGCCCCCTCCCCCGAAAAAAATTATATATATATATGTTTGTATGGATGGACGTATGTGTGTACTTAATTAAACTCTATTACATTCTGACCCTTCATTCTTTTGGAAGACGTTTATTGTGCCCTAGAATAGGTTCTCGCTGGAGTTAGTGAAAAAATCATACACTCCTCGTCATGAAGGGCTCTGGGGGAGCGCTGAAAGCTCCCCCAGCGCGGGGCGAAGCCCCACCGCCAAGCACTATTTCTGTTATGTAAAGCCAACTAAATGCATATTCTGAGGTACCTACAGCTCATTATTTTGCAATTACAAAGTTTTATTTCAAAAACCTAATGTGCTATTCTTACTAACTTAGACCCTCCCGCGCCGTTCGGCGCATTTGCCGTCAAGCTGTTTCCTCTGTCACTGGCAATGTTTGAAGCCTCTTCCCATCTGCTCTGAGGACCTCCTTAAAAGAGTAACGCCAAATTGTACTATCAAAAACCCTCATAACCCCCTGGTAGGGGTTTCCAACTCAAAACTTCCTGGTAGGGGGTTTTAAAACTTAAAACACACTGGTTGTGCTAGGGTAAGTGATGGTTTAGTATTAAAATTTCCCCTAAAATAAACAAAATTAAAGCAAAGATCAGTCACTAAACTCCGACCCCCCCCGGGGGGGGATTTCATTTGGGGGGGGGGGGGTTGAACCCCAACCTCCCCCCCTGGCTACGCCCATGCATTAGATTTATATATACCCAACTTTCCCCACAGACGTCAGAACGCCATGAAGTATCTGAGCAACTGGGGCACTGGCTGGGGCATGTGGGCATCAGACTCGGTGGTCAACTTCATTGATAACCATGACAACCAACGAGGTCATGGTGGAGGCGGAGGCGTTCTTACACACTGGGACCCCAAACCTTACAAGGTGACTATTTTATAATCATTTATTACATTTAATACACTATGAACGACCCTTTTTGTGTTTTTTCATTTCTTTTTTTTTTCTTTATAAGTT
Source organism: Biomphalaria sudanica (assembly GCA_036873155.1). NCBI lineage: Eukaryota > Metazoa > Mollusca > Gastropoda > Planorbidae > Biomphalaria > Biomphalaria sudanica. The sequence continues at coordinate 1,189,392 of JAZGLO010003812.1, read as the reverse complement.
CTTTTCTTTTACTCTTCCTTTCTCTCTCTTTGTCTCTCACTCACACTCTCTCTATATATATATTCTCTTTTGGCCTCTCTCATTTTCTATCTAGCTCTCTTCTTTCTATGTCTAGCTTTGTGTATAACTATCTCTTAGACTGTCTTTTGCTCTCTCTCTCTCTCTCTCTTACTTTGTTTCTTTAGTTTCTCTCGCCGTATCTCTCTGTGTCTCAATGTTTCCCAATCTGTCTTTCTCTAGCTGTCTATCTCTGTTTCTCCCTGTCTCTTTCGCTTTTTCTCTGTGCCTCTCTGTCTCTCTCTCTCTCTCTTAGTATTTTCTCGTTGTGTCTCTCTGTTGGCCAGACTGCAGGCTACAGCCGCTTTTAATGTAACGCTTTATAGGCTCAGAACATGGACACTTAGCCAAACCCGTATATAATTACAAAATGAGCGTTCAAAGCTTATAAGATATAAGACTAACAATGTAAACCAAGAGTTATGGGAGGACATGTGTGTGTGTGTTTCCATGGGTTGGGCGAGAAAAGGAAACGTTAGATTTTCTCGCTGTAGAATGATATAAGAAAATATTTTTTAAATAAAAACTTATATTAAGCATAGTTGTATCAATTAGTGTTTCATCAGTCAGGTATTTAAATTTGTAATACATCTAGACTTACAATAAACGGCATATAGTTTTTTATAGTCATTGAAAGTTTTGGAACAAGAATATAATCCATCAACATCGGTTTTGTTGAAACAAATGTCTAGGACTACAATATATAATATGGCTTGTCTTCGAGCCCGAAGATAAATGAAGAATGCAGTATTGCCCATAACTACGCAGCCCCAGCTGTTACCTACATATTTTGCCACCTCCAATGCAAGCATAACCGTTGTCCTCCGGTGGTCGGTTAAGATTTTCCATTCGCCGTCTGCGTCTGTCCTCGGCAGCGGATTTTATTTTGGTCTCAAATGTGTATGCCGTGGCTACAATTTAACTACATACAATCACACCAAGCCTCTGAATATCGAAACTCAACTAAACCCATATACAATGATAATATAAGCATTTAATGCTTGAAAGATGGATTGAATTTTTTTTATCAAGACAAGGATAAAATATTTTATGTCCAAACTAGATGGCCACTGCCTTCATGTTGGCCCATCCCTATGGCATGCCTAGAATAATGAGCAGCTACGAGTACAACAGGGCCAACAATTACGAGGGGCCACCACACAACAGTGACATGACCACGGCCAGCGTCCAGATTAGTGGTATGATCTGTATCAATGGTTGGAGCTGTGAGCACAGGTAGGTGGGCACTACAAAATTAAATAACTGTATGGCATTGTTTTCGGAGCTTAACTCAGAGCTCAGAACTCTAAGCGCTCGTTATAAGTTATGTTACTGTTAATTCAACCATGGTAAATTATAATTAACTTTTTATAGCGATATGATTATTTCCGATTGTTTTTAAGTAGAAGAATCTTATGTTTCTAAGTAGAAGAATCTTATGTTTCTAAGTAGAAGAATCTTATGTTTCTAAGTAGAAGAATCTTATGTTTCTAAGAAGAAGAATCTTATGTTTCTAAGTAGAAGAATCTTATGTTTCTAAGTAGAAGAATCTTATGTTTCTAAGGAGAAGAATCTTATGTTTCTAAGAAGAAGAATCTTATGTTTCTAAGAAGAAGAATCTTATGTTTCTAAGAAGAAGAATCTTATGTTTCTAAGAAGAAGAATCTTATGTTTCTAAGAAGAAGAATCTTATGTTTCTAAGAAGAAGAATCTTATGTTTCTAAGAAGAAGAATCTTATGTTTCTAAGAAGAAGAATCTTATGTTTCTAAGAAGAAGAATCTTATGTTTCTAAGAAGAAGAATAGAATCTTATGTTTCTAAGAAGAAGAATAGAATCTTATGTTTCTAAGAAGAAGAATCTTATGTTTCTAAGAAGAAGAATCTTATGTTTCTAAGAAGAAGAATCTTATGTTTCTAAGAAGAAGAATAGAATCTTATGTTTTTAAGAAGAAGAATCTTATGTTTCTAAGAAGAAAAATAGAATCTTATGTTTCTAAGAAGAAGAATAGAATCTTATGTTTCTAAGAAGAAGAATAGAATCTTATGTTTCTAAGAAGAAGAATAGAATCTTATGTTTCTAAGAAGAAGAATAGAATCTTATGTTTCTAAGAAGAAGAATAGAATCGAATGTTTCTAAGAAGAAGAATAGAATCGAATGTTTCTAAGAAGAAGAATAGAATCGAATGTTTCTAAGAAGAAGAATAGAATCGAATGTTTCTAAGAAGAAGAATAGAATCGAATGTTTCTAAGAAGAAGAATAGAATCGAATGTTTCTAAGAAGAAGAATAGAATCGAATGTTTCTAAGAAGAAGAATAGAATCGAATGTTTCTAAGAAGAAGAATAGAATCGAGTGTTTCTACGGAGAAGAATCAAATGTTTCAGTTTCTAGTCCTAGTCCTATCTCTTTACTCTTACCTCTTACAGGCTTTGAACCTTTCATCCCCATCAATCAAATGTCCTCACCATCAAACAAATTTCCTCACCATCAAACAAATTTCCTCACCATCAAACAAATTTCTTCACCATCAATCAAATTTCCTCACCATCAAACAAATTTCCTCACCATCAATCAAATTTCCTCACCATCAAACAAATTTCCTCACCATCAAACAAATTTCCTCACCATCAATTAAATTTCCTCACCATCAAACAATTTTCTCACCATCAAACAAATTTCCTCACCTTCAAACAAATTTCCTCATCTCAAAATGTTGATATGACACTCCTTTTTGAAGCAGAACTATCCAGAAAAATTGTTTTGAAAGATGACAAGTTGATCACCCACCATCCCACAAATGAATGATAAGAATCATAGTCTTGTTGGCGATAAAATGGTGGGGTTAGAATCAGAAATACTAACATTATGGGTTACTTTCTGGTTGTTTTACCTTCCTATGCTTATCCTAATGTCTGGCAAGGCAAGGGATTACTTAGTTTCTTTCATTATTTATTTTCTTTGTTTATTTTTTTTTAAATGTGAATTGTAAAATCATTCATTGAATCTTTTCCTCGCCCCTTGACCAATGTAAATTTGTTATGTGATGTGACATTTTCATCTTCCTACAGATGGAGACAAATCTACAATATGGTCTGCTTCCGAAACATGGTCTCTGGTACTGCATTAGAAAACTGGTGGTCAGGGGCAGATTACCAAATTGCTTTCTCCAGGGGCGACAAGGGCTTTATTGCACTGAATCTGGAAGGTTTTGACATCAACCAAAACTTACAGGTCAGAGCAGAGTTTAAAAGTGGAGGTGAAAAAAACAAAGGCAGTGATTCGCGACTTTTTTTATATAGAAAATTGTAACATTTGTACAGAAACCAATTCTGAGTTAGTGCTGGCTTTTTTTATCTCGATTGGGAGAGAAAAAATACAGATACCGCACATTATACAAAGTAACCACACTATAGGCACATTATAGTAATTGCTACAGTTATTTACTGTTACCGCAAAGTGTACCCCTTCCTTAATAATTAAATTGGCATATTTTATGATGTACTTGGCATCAGTGCATCTATAACAATGCGACCTCAGAGATCTGTTCGCTCTATGAAGTCCGCGCCTTTACAACTAAGTTTCGATTTGCGGGCTTTTAAAGCAAATGAACCAAAATTTTGGAGCTCGTCTGATCTGAGTTAAACCCCATGCTTCACTACGTTCAAATATAACATTTAAGACTATCTGCTGCATGAATACGTAGATATACGGTAGAAATGTGTGTCATTTTAACTCTTGTTTTCATGAATAATGTGTCTTCATAACGCCTGTAGCCTACATTGTGTCTTTAACAGCGCTATATAATCTAAATTACTATCATTATACATGCTATACTGCTACTTTTGTATGATATTATGATTTGTTGGCGTGCATATTTAATATTAATTAGACTAAACCGTAAGGACTGCTAATGCATTAGTCCCTTTGATATTTTTCGCCCTGAATTATATGTCAAGAAATACTTTGATAATCCACAGACTGGTCTCCCGGCTGGTAAGTACTGTGACGTCATCAGTGGGGACATTGAGAATGACAAGTGCACGGGCAAGACGGTAGAGGTGCATAACAACGGTACGGCCCATATCCAGGTGTGCTCCACCTGTGACGATCCAGTGCTGGCCATACATGTCGGTAAGTCTTAATTAATTAATTAATAACATTTAAAAAATTGACCTCTGACGATAGTTTTTGAGAACGTTAAAACTTATTAGCATATAATTGAAAACAAGTAAACTGGCCCTTTAAGACCGTGCGGTGTATGGGGCAGATGATGTTAAGTTCATTTGTTTTTGTGGCCCACGGTTAACGAGTGTCATATGGCCAGCACAACAACTAACCTTCGAAGCGTTATGAATCCTATCACAGACACGCGTTGTTTGGTACATAGGGCGGCAAGCCACTGAGATCTCTCACCTGCGTTGTTTGACACATAGGGCGGCAGTCCACTGAGATCTGTTACCAGCGTTGTTTGGTACATAGGGCGCCAAGCCACTGACATCTTTCACCAGTGTTGTTTGGTACATAGGGCGGCAAGCCACTGACATCTTTCACTATCGTTGTTTGGCACATGGGGCGGCAGTCCACTGAGATCTGTCACCAGCGTTGTTTGGCACATTTGGGACGGCAAGCCACAGAGATCTGTCGCTAGCGTTGTTTGGCAAATATGGCGGCAAGCCACTGAGATGTCACCAGCGTTGTTTGGCACACTGTGCGGCAAATCACTGAGATCTGTTACCAGCATTATTTAAGCCTCTTCCCAACTGCTGTCTCAAGCAACGCTGCAGAGCCACATTCATCCTCCTGAGATCTTTACAGATGCCTTCCATGTTTCTCATGCATACGTGGTGGTTGCAATGACAAATGCGTCGTAACCTTGTTAAGTGGGCGAGCGTCTGTTCAGCAACGCTTTTCGCTATCGGTGCCAGGATCTCTGTAAAGGTCTTCAAATATTGGCAAAACTCTAAAAGTTTTAGATTAAAGAGATTAAAAGCTGATGCGTCGATGCACTTGTTTATGTTGGATCCATTAACACAAACACCACTGACGTATATATTGAAGACTTTGGGGATGACATTGAGATTGTAAACAAGGGAAGTGGGTGAAATAGAAAGCAATTTAAACAAAGCGATGATTGAAATGCTTTTTATCAATCGCTGTTGAGAATGCTGTAAAAATTACCATGTAGAAAATACATCCAGGTAGAAAAAAAATACCTGTAAGACAATACCATCTTATACATTACAGACGTTACTAAAAACAAAACAAAATACCATTCTTTGAAATCTTGTTTTTTTTAAGACAATACCATCTTATAGATAACTTATTTGTATAGAGTGTGTCAAGAGCAGGGGGTGCGTAAGATGTGTGATTGTGTGTGTGTTTGTTTATTGTATTATTTGTGAGTGGTGAACTGTTTTAGCACGGGGTTTTCAAAGGGGGACAATAAGGTTTCCTGTGGTCAGTCTAGTCAGTTGGAGAGCTGACCTGGTACGAGTAGGGTGTTGGTGATTGTTGTCAGTTGTATTGCCTAGATTAAGTAATTATTTCGGCTATGTGTAACCAATTGTAATGCAGTAAATAAATATTAATTAGTACTCTGTTGTTGAATGTACTTATGTAATGCTTATACACTTTTAAGGATCTACAATAGAGAATCATACCCTTAGTGCATCGCGCCAGTTGTCTATAATAAGAACTACAGAAGTCCTTTACAGAGTGATAATTTTGCTCTGAATAAATAATAAATGTTTATTTTTACTTCGCCCCCCTCTAGTTAGAGTTCTTCTCCCTCCCCTCCCCCCCCCCCCCAACCAGAGATAAAGTTCCTTGTAAAATGAATGTATATAAACAAAATTCTATTAGACTTTATAATATCTAATAATAGATATTATCTAGAAGATGCGCAAAATGTTCCCGAACATTAATTTATTCAACTCTTGAATACTACAATGTCTACATGCGGAAATACCCGAAGACATATTATCCGGTCAAGATAAATATATTCTAGTTCTCTACCCAAATATAAATTTTTCTTTTTTTTTACTTTGAAAAATTATTATGCTGTGTAACTAGAGTTTGCCCAGTGCGGCCAACAATGTACACCAACTGTTAAATTTCTAAGAATGTTATGATAGTAGTAACAAAAGTTCTCACGAAAGTACGAATATTGTAATAATTCTTTGATGTCTTTCACAGGTACTAAGATTGGGTTACCACCTCGACGTTTTGAAACGCAACATCAAGTTTAAACCCAACTCAGCCGATCAAGCTTGAAATAAACAGACGCATTCGTGTCACTAAAATATTGAGAGCGGTTAAAAACTACTATTGTGTTTTTTTGTTCTGTCCGTCCGTCCGTCAGTATGCTGAATCAAGATTTCATAAAATAAAATTACTATTGATATTCCAATTTTAATATTGACTTTCCAATAAACCCTATTCCTAAAATCCCCATTGTTCCTCTGTAATTTGTATGATGATTAAATGATAACCTTTTGGTATCAACCTTTGTGAATGACTTGTAGGATCAAACGTACTGAATAACTAAGGTGCCCTTTGTTGTTTTGTGTGCCACATGGACACCCTCAACATTTCTTTTTACATTTCTGTTCACATATAGTTTAAAGAGGTTATTAAATATTCATACAAAATATATATGTTTTTTTATATTTGAAAATAATATTGTTTTGGGATACATCTCTTGCATAATTTCTCGATAACCCTGCCATTATATTTTTGTGCAAATGCATTACCAACACTTTTTATCGTTTTCAATATTATGATTTAATTGTGTGTGGATGTTCTGGATGTTTATTAACACTGACGTATATCTGAAGATTGCAACATTGAATTTTGTTAGATTTACATGCTCTGCTAGTGATACTGGCACACAAGTTCAATAAATGCAATAATTCATCAAGAGTAAGGACTTTTATTCTTTTAGAGAAATCTCGTATAACTATGACTTTTTAGCGGCCCCAGAAAGGGAAACTGACGATGTTAGTTGTTTTTTTAATCGGTCTGTAGGTCCGTATGTCTGTCCGTTTCTCACACTAATATCACTAAAACTAAAAAACGTTATTGAAAATGAGATCTCATAATAGTTCTCAGCTTGCAAAGTGCTGGTGCAACTTTTTTTTCTAAAAGTGAAACTTTTTGTGTTAAAAATTAATTATGCAAACCATTTTTTGTTAAAAAAAAACAACAACACACCACTTTTAAACCAATATAAAAATCTAAGGGAGACTATGTCAACAAAGAATGATTTTTTTAAATATATTTTTGGTAACATTTATTCAAATATATTACTATTACATTATATGTTAATATTATACACCTATTTTACAATCGACATTTTTATGCAGCGAGTAGAGTGCATTGGCCTGCTATCCACTTCAGCAATTCCACATACTGGACCCCAGATAGTCTCAAAAAATTAAATCAGATATAATTATTTCTTTTTTTAGCCACCACGTAAGTTATACAGTAAAAAAAAATTTATAATTTTTTAAATTGCATTTCATTAATTGGAGCACAAATGAATGTAATCTGATATGAAATCTTATTATCTATATTAGGCAGATCCAGATTTTAAAGTGAAAAACATTGAATTAGAGTAATGTTTTCAAATCGCTCTCCTAACTAATATTAAATTTGTGAAGTCAAAACATGGATTCATCTCATTTTTTTAAATAACAGATTGTTCCGGATTTTTTATTAAATACATATTAACTCTTTATGACTGTATGAAGTTTTTTTTCTGACTTAAACAGCATTTAATTTTCTTGCAAATACATTCAAAAACCTCAATATCGATAATAGGTTGTTCAGTTGTTTTTTTTAAACAAATTGACACGAAATGATTGACCTTTCTAACTTATACAACATTTTATTTTCTTGCCATCACAAAAGTCTATTTATCGATAATAGATTGTTCTGGAATTTTTAGAAATAAAAATCAAATTAACTCTAAATATTTCTAAATGGCTACTTTGATTTATATTAAACTAGACATATTTTAGCCGCGACCCGCGGGTCTTTATTTGCGTATTACTGTCGATATAGTCACTGAGAGTGTTTTTAAAACATTTAATCGAAATAATGTAATAAATAAAGCGAATGTGAAAATGTAAAAATAGAATGAATGAAGCCATCAAAATCAGAATATAGGCCTATCTCAACACGGCTACGCAGCTTTAGCGAACAGCGAACGAATGTATTAAAAATGCTTTAGAAAAACAAATTTGAATGTTAATTTGATGAAAATATGAAAGGAATGGACTATAATTAGTATGTTCATGTGTTAAAGCATAAAGCATCTTAGAGTTCAATAAGAGTTTTAGACCTAGGCCTAGGAATAGACTCAGTAGAGAGATGTGTTAATGTGTAACCATTTGGTAATGTCAAATGAAAGAATGTGCATCGGGATATCTAAATCCGCAGACATAAATAACCAATTAATGTAAAAATGATTTTTGAAACACAAATTTGAAGGTTAATTTTATTAAATAATGAAATCAATAAACTATATTTTGTATTTTCATGTGTCAAAAAAAACAAACTATAAGTGCAAAGTTTAGTTCTTAAAATTAGATCTAGATCTAAATCCTTTCGATCTTTTCTCATGTCAACATTGTAGACATGGCCTAGATCCATAAAATACTATAGCTGTAATAGAGTTGGTCTTTTTTTTTTCAAGGTTCTTAAGTTTGTTTTAGGGCCACAATACATACACTATGGTTTAGGTTAGTACCCAAGGAACATTTCTGCCACGTTTTATCAAGATTGGTCAAGCGGTTTTTATTTCTATACGGGGACATACATACATACATACGCCAAACATACTGCTTTATAATATAGCTTTCATTTAGTTACCAAAACGTAGCTAAAGTTTCCTTGCCGATTGTAGGTTGTTACAAATTTTAAAGCAAACTAAATGAACGTCAAATAACTGTTTAATATATTAATTAATATAAATTGTCTTTTGCCGGACATTGCCAAAAAAACGCTAAATTGCCCCATGAACAGACTTCTTGAGGTTTAGCTTTACATTACACGTAGGCCTACTTGTTTGTTTTTTTTTTTCTCATGTTTCTGTTTAATATTGTCTAAAGACTGAAAAGTCCAATGGAACTTCATTACTATAACGGATTATCTACGTCAGAAACGATTTCAAGTTGACAGAAATTGCTCCGTTTTCTAGACGTCCATGTCTATCATCTTATCACATTATAACTGAGATTAACCAACGAAGCTCTGAGTTGGTGAGAGTTCATGCGAAATTAAGTAGGAATTTTCGTGAATAGTTGGACTAGATTTAAGCAGATTCGAATTACCAGAATGTCTGGTTTGGTGACAATTTTTCCCCCAATGAAAGCTCGGGAAAACCAATCTCCACCAGTTGACATCTAGAGGTCCCGAAGTTCTGTTAGAATCATCACAGACTAAAAAGACAGAAAATAGTATCTGGGAGGAGGCATTTAAATTTTCTAAACCAAAAAAAAACAGAGATCTACGTGTATCTCTAAATCCCTTAAATTAGTTATAAGCAGTTTGAAAATTAAGTTCCTACCGTGCATTGCCTCCATGTAATCCATACCCTTTTTTATTTAATACATAATAATTTAATTGCAAAGGTATAATAAAGAATCGCTAAAATCATTAGACATGATGAAGAATTTACAATAATCATTTTTTTTAAATTCAGTATTGAAGAGATTGCATTGCCAACAACACATTAGACACTAACGAAAGTTCACGTTTACACAACAATTGACGTTAACATTGTTCATGAACTGTCCAAACTTGACAATAATTTTTTTTTTTAATAGGAAACCTCAGAATTTGCGCTATTCAATTTTAGCTTTATCATCATAGGAATCCTTGGGCCTGAGGTCTCTTTTCTTTGCCTCTTTTTGGGGCTTTATATACCTCATTTATGGGCCCTCTTGCCTCCTTTGTGGGCTTTTTTTTAATTTGTAAGTTATCATAATTCACAAGTCATAAACAATTGAAAAGTGATTAACCTAAAAATACAATAATAGTAATAGAAATATCATTTACTAGCAAAGACATACTACCTAACTATTGAAACCACCAGAGACAGAAAAATGATACAAGGATCCTCTACCCCAGAACAATCAACACAATATCAAATATCCCTAACCCCCAACACCCCATTTCTGGAATACTGCCTGAGTATTCTACAAGCATATGAAAATCAAACTAGATAATTCTCTACCCTAAAATCAATAATTTGCCTAAATGTCAATTCTAAGTGGTTAGGATCTAACACTTTATTATTATGTAGAGCTTTGAGCCAGCTAGCCACAAACAAGATTCCTGTATTTGGAAACAATAATTAAGTCGAGCCTGTGTACTATTTTATTTTTAGGTTTGGCAGCTCCCGGGTACGCTGTTCTGCCTCATCGTTGCACCCGGATGAAAACGGTTACTTGAGGGGTAACTAGGCTAAATGAATGGCGAAACATAACTCCTGTGGGGATGCCCACGGGTAGACGAGAGTCCACCTCTTGCACGGGCGGGGTTGCAAAAAAGTCCCCACAAACCTGTCACCAATCCATGCGCTGTTCCTCAAGGGACCGTTACATTAAATGGCGAGTCCCCCACGGTTAACTTGGTACAATGAAGGAAAATGGCGGAGGCTCCCGGTGTCCTCGGCCCTCGGCCGTGTCTAGCCCATGCGTTGGTGGCCAAATGCATCGGAAACAGCAATGCTTTACATAGGTATTGACTCGGGTCTCTCCCAAACAGAACTGTGTTCACACAGGTTTTTTTTTTTTACTGTTTGGCGTCCAAACAGTTTTTTTTTTCAAACTTTGAGCTCCAAGAGCCTTCGGATGATATTAAGAAACCATCAAACGGTTTGGCAGCTTGTTTAAAACAATAGACAATTAACATTCACATAGTTGCCACAGTTTGCTTCAAATAAGTCCCTTACAGTACTTTTAACTTGAAGGAATAATGGACATTCCAAATACATATGTTTCTCATTATCAGCATTTTCCAGATGGCATAATTTACATTCACGTAATTTGCCCGTTTTTTAACTATAGGGGTCATGCCAAAGATAAGTATATGTGAGCTTGCGCTCCTAGATCTAATTTAATTTATATTATTTACATAGGCCAGGGCTATGATGTTTGTTATTTAGTGTCCTTTTTAATTTTTATAGTTCAGTGCTGATTATTTTGTAGTTTCCGCTATTTATAACTTTCTGCTAGTTTTAGTCTTTTTCTGTTATTTGTGTTTTACTCGTAGAGGAAAAGTAGTTTTAAAAATAGTTAACTAGCCTTAGAGCTGTGGATGTTATTTTCTATTTTTTGTCCCAGGTTAGTTCTGCTTATTTTTGTCTTTGGCATTAGTGTTGGAATAGTTGTTATTTTTTTATATCAGTTTATGTGCAGGTCTGTAAATGGTATAGAGCCCCCATATGAGTTTAGAATAGAAATAACTTTTTATATTCCTTTTTGTATTTTTATAGGTTTAAATTTTAAGATTCTCTTTTTAATGCCGTTTAATTTGGTATATAATGTTTTGTAGTCCGTGTCTGTAGTAATTTGCTAGGTTTTATTGTTGTGTACGGCTAGGTACAAATTAGGGAAATAGGTAGTCAAGTTTAGTTTTAAATAATTAGTGTGACGTCATGCTCTCCGATACGTTCGCGCTGACCAGTTATAGCTGGCTCCGGGACCACGTTGAATTCTTTTTTGTCTTGACCAGTGGTCAGTGCGGACAGTGGTGTTTGTATAGAGTTAGTTCGTGTAGTGCTATTTCAGCTGGGACCGCCTGTAAGTTGGAAAATGTTTTTATTTTTACTTTCTTTAGTTCGTATTTGTATTAATTGTTTCTAGATCTACATCTATTGCTATAGTCTAGATGCGGACTGATTAGTGTACTGGCGTCACTGGCTAGTTAATTAGCCATGATTGCCTCTGATGGAGCCGGAAGCTCTGTAGACTTGGGTACCGGCACCCCTTTTAGCCCTCCTTAATGATCCCCTTATTGTTTTTCTATTGTTTGTCTATTTGTAAATATTTTATTATTTTATGTCTTCTAAAAGTATTTTTATTAATATTATAATATTGTTAGGATAGCGGTTCTAACAAGTTGGCATGTTGCCGATTTTAATTTTTAATGTAGAAGATGGCTGCGTTCTACTCAACGCTCCATGATGGCGGCTTTGTTAAGCCAAATCTAGATTTATGTTTATTATTATCTGGCCCAACATGTGTTGTGGCGTAAGCTTCTAAGTAGGTATCATAATAATAATAATGTATGGCTTTTTATTAGCAAACTGGAGGTAATAGTACTTACCTCATGCATTTAGGTATGTGTATGTGCTAGACTAGGTCTAGTTCATTATTATTTTGTTTTATTATAAATTATTATGAATAATTATGTTTTATGTATTTGTAATTGCAGGCTATAATTCCTGCTTAGCTGCTACTGCATAGCTGCATAGCTGTTGCTACTGCATAACTGCTTAGCTGCTATAATTTCTGCCTAACTGTCTGCCGCAGTTATTACTGTTGCCTTATAGCTGTTGTTTTACTTCTGCTGTACAGCTGTCATTATTTCTGTGTAGTAGCTTACGGGCTGTAGTCCTGCTAAATAGCTGCTTTATTTGTTAGGTTTAGTTCGGTATTGTTGATCAATCGTTTAGGAGTGTGTATATTTAGTTTTATTAATATTGTTTTGTTGTGTTATATTTATGATGTATTTTTTTAAAGATTTTTTTAAATATATTTTTTTGTATTTCCATGTATGCTTGACTAGTGGTGTTTGCATGTGTTGCAACCCAGTAGTTGATAGTATAAAGTCTTTATTGGGCGCTCAAGAGCCAATATTGTGCTTGATTGTGGTATGCTAATGTACCTTTTACTAGTCTTGTTAATTTTCGATGTTGCCGTCAAGGTACTCGATAATATTGTTTTGCCTTGGAGGCCATGACTAAGTTGGAGGTAATGGTATATTGCAGTATTCTGTTGTTGCCTTTGGAAGGCATGTAATGGTTTTTGTAGTTGCCTTTGGAAGGCTAGTAATGTTTTTTATATAGGTAGTTAATTTGTTTGACTTTTTTGAAGTACTTAAGGTACTCATCAATGTCGTGTTAAGCTGATTTGTCTGACAGTGGTCCTTGTCTTTTTTATTTTTTTATGTCTTACCACCACTATGTTAGATGCCCTGTGTTTGAGTTATAACACATTAACCTCAGGTTAGTGTTATGTCACTTTGTATGTTACTATTTTTTTGTTTTGCCATCTGGCTGAACATGTCAGCTATGTGGTGTTTTATTTGTGAGATGTTCTGGTCTGTGTGACCCTAGTAAAGCCTTTAGTGGCTGACCATAAGTCTGTGTGACTATGGACCTGTTTAAAGCCTTGGTGGCTTAGTATAAGTCTGTGTGACTTTGTTTTAGCCTGTGTGGCTAAGGGACTGAGTTAAGCCTCATAGAGTTCCTGTTGGTCTGTGTGACTAAGCGTATCATGTTTGGCTAGGGCGTCATTTGCTCTAACCATGTAGTTTTCATTTTATTATTTTTTTATAACGTCCCATTTTTTAAAGATGTCATGCATTATGTTTTGTATTACCTGTATTTTTATTGAATGTATGTTCAGTTTCATTTTATAACTGATTGTTTTCAGTTGTAAGCTTTGCCACTTGTGAAGCCTTTTATTAGTGCTAATGTATTTTTAGAACTGAGAGCTATGGTTATAGTTCTCCGTTCTTTTAAATGAATTCATTTCTATTTTTTTATTCCTACAGTATCTATGTTTTATGTTTTGCATTTGGTGTATTTTAGTTTTGCGGGGACGCAAAAGTTTTGGGCGGGGGTGAATGTGAGCTTGCGCTCCTAGATCTAATTTAATTTATATTATTTACATAGGCCAGGGCTATGATGTTTGTTATTTAGTGTCCTTTTTAATTTTTATAGTTCAGTGCTGATTATTTTGTAGTTTCCGCTATTTATAACTTTCTGCTAGTTTTAGTCTTTTTCTGTTATTTGTGTTTTACTCGTAGAGGAAAAGTAGTTTTAAAAATAGTTAACTAGCCTTAGAGCTGTGGATGTTATTTTCTATTTTTTGTCCCAGGTTAGTTCTGCTTATTTTTGTCTTTGGCATTAGTGTTGGAATAGTTGTTATTTTTTTATATCAGTTTATGTGCAGGTCTGTAAATGGTATAGAGCCCCCATATGAGTTTAGAATAGAAATAACTTTTTATATTCCTTTTTGTATTTTTATAGGTTTAAATTTTAAGATTCTCTTTTTAATGCCGTTTAATTTGGTATATAATGTTTTGTAGTCCGTGTCTGTAGTAATTTGCTAGGTTTTATTGTTGTGTACGGCTAGGTACAAATTAGGGAAATAGGTAGTCAAGTTTAGTTTTAAATAATTAGTGTGACGTCATGCTCTCCGATACGTTCGCGCTGACCAGTTATAGCTGGCTCCGGGACCACGTTGAATTCTTTTTTGTCTTGACCAGTGGTCAGTGCGGACAGTGGTGTTTGTATAGAGTTAGTTCGTGTAGTGCTATTTCAGCTGGGACCGCCTGTAAGTTGGAAAATGTTTTTATTTTTACTTTCTTTAGTTCGTATTTGTATTAATTGTTTCTAGATCTACATCTATTGCTATAGTCTAGATGCGGACTGATTAGTGTACTGGCGTCACTGGCTAGTTAATTAGCCATGATTGCCTCTGATGGAGCCGGAAGCTCTGTAGACTTGGGTACCGGCACCCCTTTTAGCCATCCTTAATGATCCCCTTATTGTTTTTCTATTGTTTGTCTATTTGTAAATATTTTATTATTTTATGTCTTCTAAAAGTATTTTTATTAATATTATAATATTGTTAGGATAGCGGTTCTAACAAGTTGGCATGTTGCCGATTTTAACTTTTAATGTAGAAGATGGCTGCGTTCTACTCAACGCTCCATGATGGCGGCTTTGTTAAGCCAAATCTAGATTTATGTTTATTATTATCTGGCCCAACATGTGTTGTGGCGTAAGCTTCTAAGTAGGTATCATAATAATAATAATGTATGGCTTTTTATTAGCAAACTGGAGGTAATAGTACTTACCTCATGCATTTAGGTATGTGTATGTGCTAGACTAGGTCTAGTTCATTATTATTTTGTTTTATTATAAATTATTATGAATAATTATGTTTTATGTATTTGTAATTGCAGGCTATAATTCCTGCTTAGCTGCTACTGCATAGCTGCATAGCTGTTGCTACTGCTTAGCTGCTATAATTTCTGCCTAACTGTCTGCCGCAGTTATTACTGTTGCCTTATAGCTGTTGTTTTACTTCTGCTGTACAGCTGTCATTATTTCTGTGTAGTAGCTTACGGGCTGTAGTCCTGCTAAATAGCTGCTTTATTTGTTAGGTTTAGTTCGGTATTGTTGATCAATCGTTTAGGAGTGTGTATATTTAGTTTTATTACTGTTGTTTTGGTTGGGTGTAAATAAAGTTTATATAAGTTCCTTTTATAATTTCAGTTTGTTATTTTATTTTTAGTTAGCTAGTTTAGTTTGATTGTGCTGTCTGGTTGCTTAGGCGACTCTAGCCCCTTGGTCACCATACCGAGGTGCACAGATTGGGCCCACCCAGTAGAGCTTCCACCTGCCTACTGTTATAAATGAATAAATGCTGAGCAGCAGATAACAAAAAGGCCTCACTCAGTAGCGCCACCCTGACCTGCTCACATATAAGTTATCTCTTTTGCTTTTGGTGTGATGTTTGCTGTGTAGGTTTATGAATGTGTTCTTGATTTCTGTCACCCCAAGACCTCTCCCGAACTTAATCCTATTCACTAGGCTTTCTTGTAACAGCTTTTTAAGTGTTTTGTATGATTCTTTGGTTTTGTTGTGTATTAAATGTTAATTACCAGGTAAAATTCTTGAGATAGATCTATAAAATGGATGAGTGGCTGTACCAAAATAGTGAGGAGTATCATTGTGTATTGGAAGAAGACTACTTAATCTTAAACCATAATAGTAAATTGTCAAGGGAAAGTTTGTTAAGTTTCTAACTACTTGACTTACACATTTTAGCCTTAGCGAATGTATTTTTGTTTTGACATCTTGCAAGTGTATCCTCCCATCCTCTTTGTTCTGAATGAGTGAAGTTTACGTGTTGCTCCTAATTGTGTTTTTATATATAAAGCTTCTAATTAACTTGTTCAGCTTGTTTATGAATTTAGGAGGTGGCTCTGTAATGTTAGCTAAATAGACAATCTTTGGAATGACACAACTATTTATCAATACACATCTACCAAATATTGTAGAACCAGTGTGCTGATAAAGTTTAATCAAGTTTGAGGCTTTGACAAAAATATTCTCCCACTGTTCTTTACAATAGAATTTACGCTAGACGAACTCAAGACTGCCCTAGACTCAACTAAGAACAATAAATCACCCGGTCCAGATGGCTTAACCTTTGAACTCTACAAAACCTTCTTCCCCCTGCTAGGTCCTCTCTTACTGCGACAATATAGCGACGCCATTAAAATGGGACAATTTCCTCCAAATTTTAACGAAGCATACATCACACTTTTACCTAAGAAATCTGACAATAACACTTCACCTAGCGACTATAGGCTCATTTCACTTCTCAACACAGACTATAAACTTCTCACAAAAATGATTTTCCTAAAAATGCATCGCTGCTTGATAGAACTCTTTAGGAGTGGCCATGTCTGTGTTAAATCGAAATGTGGATCATTTATATCTTGTAAGTAAGAATTTAGATTAGTAGAAACTAACTCCTCGAAAAGGGGAATTTCCAACAGAGAATTGTTAAATTTCCAGTGGGCTGACTTTCTTTTAATTTCTTTGTTTTTTATGTCCAAAGTAACTAGCACCGCTTTGTGGTCTGTGTATTCTAATGTTTCTTCCAAATGCGACACCCGACTTATATAGAAAGCCCTAGTCTACCGGACCTGTGTGTTGAGCACCTTGCTGTACGGAAGTGAAACATGGTCAACCTACTCATGGCAGGAAAAAAAGCTGAATGTTTTCCACCTCCGATGCCTAAGGCGGATCTTTAAAATAAGGTGGCAAGATAAGATAACCAATGAGGAAGTGCTACAAAGAGCAGGGTGCCAGGACATCCGCTCTGTTATCAGCAGCAGACGCCTTGGCTGGCTTGGCCACGTTCGTAGAATGCCAGAAGGTCGACTTCCACAGGACATCCTGTATGGCGATCTGATAGAAGGCAGGAGAGCCGCTGGTCGCCCACTTTTACGTTATACGGATGTATGCAAACGCGACATGAAGCTCTTCAAAATCGACACTGGCAACTGGGAAGAGGTGGCACTGGACAGATCCTCATGGAGAGAGAGCATAAAGGAAGGGTCAAAGATTGCAGATGCCATACACAACAGAAGCAGAAAGAAGGGTGAAAATGCAACGGCGTCTGGTGATTATATATGCCCAACCTGCGATCGCAGCTGTGTATCAAGGATTGGCCTCTTTAGTCACACAAGAAGTTGCAAAGGGAAAAGATCGTCTCTCGAGACGTAAAATGCCACAGTTATTAGGCGTATACATTCTATCTAAGCGTGTCGAGACGGGGTATGACCTATGCACCATGGTTGTGTCACGACCCATAGGTTTTAGTGTTCTGTAAGCATCAACTAAATTAAAATATCTCCCTATCTCCTTTAAGAAATTAAGACTCGGAACGGTTTTATGAGAAGGAGGGCCCACTGCAAAAGTAGTCTCTTTATCTAATGCGGAAATTATGTAGTTGAAGTCCCCCCTATAATTAATGTATCCTCTCTATAATTATTGTTTAGTATATCTATCAAGTTTTCATAAAAATCCTGTTTTTCCGCGCTCTTGCTGGCGCGTAGATGTTTGCAAGTGTTAATGTTTGATTTCCTCATTCTACTCTAATGATCACTATTCTTCCCCTGGTGTCACTAAATGCATGCACTGCTTTAAACCTATCTGAGACTTGAAACATAGCTACCTCTCTACACTCGTTACCTAAACTAAACCAGCCCCCTTTCAGCCCTATGTCTGATGTGTATTTGGGTGATTTATAATGTGTGTCTATATTTGTTTCTTGAATGAATATGAAGTCTGGCTTGTATTTTCTTGAAAGGTGAATAATGTATTTTTGCTTATTCCAAAGACTACGTATATTTAATGATAAAATTGTAATGTCTGTCATGTCTGGGTGTAAAAGTAAATTTAACCAGTTTTAGTGGTTGGTTATGGGTGTTCCCCCCTCATCTATAACCAATGTGGGTGGAGTCTCGGGAATGTCCAATGCACTAACATCAAGACTCGTGTTAGGTGGGCATACAACTTCTCTTATAATACGCGGGCTCGCGAAAAGATCCTCACACGAGGAGACAGATAAGCATCTCTTCCTTTTCAATTTTGTCGAAGACCCAGGAGCCGACCTGACATGCTCTCTAGAGCAGAACCGCTTGTTTAGTTTAAATTTTCGCCACTCTGGGCCCCAACCTCCGCATCAACAGCTACCTCTGGTGTACTGGCCACATCAGCAACATCCGATGAAGTAGCCGCATCCGCCACATTCGATGTAGCCGCGACATCCGACACTTTAGATATCTTCTTTGGCGAACCTTTGAAGACTCCTTTTTTATCCTTCTCTACCATCGTGAAGCCGTCCTTCTGCAACCATTTGTCGATTTCCTTCTCCTTGAGATTACCTTCTTTGACCGCCTGTGCATAGCTTAGAGGGCCGGGTCTCTCCTTGGGAGACATACTTCGAGCCGGGGAGGCCTTTTTGGTGGGGCACTGATTTGACCAATGCTGGTCCAGTCCACAATGTAAGCATTGTTGCCTACGACCTGGTATGGTGACTAGAACTTTAGAAATTTTGGGTCCCCTTCATACCGTAGCTAAATGTAGTGTGGGATGGGTGTATCTTTTTTCGCTTTGATGAAGGAAACCCACTTGTCAGAAGCACCTTGGATCCATATTCTGCAAATGTTTCCATGGTTTCAACAGTTCTATTTTTCGCAATTGAAGGCGACACCCAATGTAGGTTGATTTTCAGCCTTTCTTCCTCTATTGGAAAGATCTCAACCTTGAAAGAAGTCTCACTCCCGAAAGACTTACCAACAAGTCTGTCTCTTACTTTCACAGTTGTTGGTAACAAAAACCATGTATATGGGTTTTCAAACCTATATATCGCAGTTACTTCAGCAGCTGACAACTTAAGAGCCTCTAAATGGCTCCCAATAGAAGACTTCATGGCGTTATTGCCAGATAGTTTCAACAGGAGAGTACCTTGGGGGGGGGGGGGGGACAAGACAAGTCCTTCTTTTCAATCAAAAACATCGGAAAAGATATTGTTTGGATAAATGTTGAACAATAACAAAAGGAACAGGAAATAAACAATAAAGGAAGTATGACGCGATTGGAACGCGACCGACTTAAAGGAAATAAAAATATGAAGAAGAACGCAAAAAACTAACACTGCAATTTAAAGATTCAACTCTATCGCAATACTCCCTTGACAAATAAACCATTCCTTTTTCCTGTCACAATCTCCCCGTTTTCGTATCCCAGCATTCAAAGAGCTTTTCATTTCCAGTTTTAACTTTGCAGTTTCCATTACACAAAGTCCTTCTTTAGTTGTATCAGTAGTTTAGAAAAATCACAGAAAATGCTCACATGTTGTTTTACACTTTGTGCACAAGAAAGCGGAATAACAATAATGATTTGTTCCGTATGATAGAAGTATTTGGATGCTCGCACCATTTCCAGGATTTTATTTTCTATTTCACTTGCTATTTACACACTAATTTCAGTTTGATTTTTGGATCCAATATTATGAGGTATGTTTTTATAATTGGACTATTGAATACGTTGAAGGTATTTGGCAATCGTTGTGTCACATTTCCCAAATCGTCTGTAGTGTACAAAAACAAAATGCCTGTGTTAAATAAACGCTTTCAGGCTCCTCTAAAAAGTGAGATATTGCCTAGACCTGATTAACAAAATATTTCGTTTCATAAAGGATTGCCAGCGTTGCTTTTCAATATCAGACACCTTTTGCTGTGTAGAATCTATTGGTGTTCTCTTTTCAAGTGCAAGTAATAGTTCTGACATTTTACATTGTCTCTATACTATTACAATCTCTCTCCTAATCAGGCCTTCTGTAAACACTGCTAAACACAACACAGCACATCTAACACATCAAGAACAAGGCTTCAAATAATCTGGTGCTTTAATAATGGACAATTAAAACAGCCAATATGACACAATTGGCAATATAGCAACACTAAAAATGCTATACTGTACATCACAGTACTAAACAGATAAACTCTACTGTCTCTATCTCTTCATTCACTTGACTCGTAAGTTCAATTCTCCTGTTAACTATAGAGGAGAAAGGGGGGGGGGGCAATTCAGGTTGTTGTTTTCAAAACTGTTATTGTTTTGATTGTTTTACTTGGTGAGCTTTTTTTGTTGAATGGAATGTAACTTATAATAAAGCAGTGTGGTTATGTTCCTAGTCAAGAACAGTTGGACTTTTAGTTATAGATAGAGTTGAAGTGTAGACTCTAATTATTTTCTGTATAGTTATTATTCAGTCTATGGGATATTGGGCTGTTATATTTTAATTGATACTGGATATTTCATTTGTCTGAACTGAGCCTGTATAATGGTACAGTGTATGTAATAAACATGTTATGTGTTGTTTATATGTCTGTGGATTGGCATTCTGAATCTTTATTCTGTCGTTCTATGTGTCGTTACGGTATTGCCCAGAACTTGAGTACATTTAGTAATCAGCATTGAAGTACACATACGTATATTGGAGAAAAAGAAGAGCCTTCACATGTACCCAATCTCGGATCAAGCTGAAATTTAGCACAATTATTTTTTTTACCTGACAACACAAGAATCAATTTATAAAAAAAATACCAATTAGTTAATTAATTATTGGTAATAAATTAGTGTGTTTGGTATCAATGAAAAGAAATTGTAATTTATAAGAGTGGCGGTATAAGCTGATTTGTAAAAATGTTATCTTTTATCTCAAAGAGAGTAATTTTATGTTTCCAATCTAATATTAGGCGTCTTGAAATATGTGACATATTGAAAGCATTTAGAAAATATGAAACGGCCCCCCAATCTCCGAATAATGTTACACAATAGATGAACTATTATACTAAATACGAACTCAAATTTGTGTATATACATTTTATTGTTTGTATCAGTCATTATAATAATTCAAGTAAACTGTAAATCAATGAAATGACATCAATAAGAATTTCAATGAAACATAATAAATGCCAAAGTAAACTTATAGACAATAGTTCTATCATACACAAACTGTTGTTTTTTTTGGTGGGGGTTGGAAGAGTATACTTAAGTACATACAAACATATTCACACAAGCACATACAAACATATTCACACAAGCACATACAAACATATTCACACAAGCACATACCAACATATATTTGCACAAGCACATACAAACATATTCACACGAGTACATACAAACATATTAACACAAGCACATACAAATATATTCACACAAGCACATACAAACATATTCATACAAGCACATACAAACTTATTGAAACAAGTACATTCATAGTAAGCCTGACCCTAACAAATTCACACAATCACATTTACACAAGCACAAACAAATATATTAACACAAGCACAAACAAATTTATTCACACAAGCATATACAAACATACTTACACAACCATATCCAAACGTATTCACACAAGCACATACAATTCGCAAAAGCACATACAAGAATATTCACCCAAGCACATACAAACATATTTACACAAGCACATACAAACGTATTCAAACATCACGCAAACACATACAAACATATTCACCTAAGTATAGCATACTAATAATCTTATTTTAGAAAATATAACAGCAAACAACAATCGCATCTTAATCAGCCATTTAGTTTTCTGTAGTAGGATTTTTAAAGTTAAAGGATCTGAAATTATTCAAACTGATATCAACCAAGTCCGTTGCAACTGTGATAATGAGGGGAGAGAAAACCTACACCTGTGGTGTCTCATACTCTACTTGGACCGGGGTCGGCAACCTGCGGCTCGCGAGCCAAATGCGGCTGTTTAGATGTGACGTTGCGGCTCTTTAGTTCCATACTCAAATATTATTTATTTTATCGAAACTTTTTAAAAATAATTCTGAATCGTTTAATGAAGATTAGGCACTGATTCGATTTCTCAGCCACTTGTACTCGCTTTTCGCCTCACCCATCCCACTTTACACGCGTCGTCACTATTGTCAGTCTGTCAGAAGCTCTCGAATGACGCCGTCGTCGGATGTTTCTATGTAGGTTTTAATTCGCTTTGACGCAAGACGAATTGGCGTCTTCACCACGCACTTTTACTGTGACTTATAGTTTGTTGTTTAAGTAAATGAGTTAGAAGCGAATTATCTTCTCAAAGTTAGAAGCAATCTACAAGTAATGCTATTCTGGCAAGCTTTGCGGCACCACTAGAAATTGCACAAAAAGGCAAACCATTTACAGATGGTGAGTATGTCAAAGACTGCGTCATACGTGCAACTGAAGAACTGTTTCGTAATTTCAAAAACAAACCAGAAATCTTTAAAAAAAAACAGTACAAGATTGAATAGCTAAAATGTCTTCAAATGTAAATTATTTGCCTGTGGAAGATATTCAACTTTCTTCAGCCTTACAATAGATTAGTCTTGCGACATAAAGACACGGCACAAGTTGCCCATTTTGTCAGGTCTTCCCTAGGATTGCTACAGCCATATCCTCTTTGAATGCTCTTCCTAACCCAACTTAGGCAGACCCTACTACCACTACAGCCCAACATAACCAACACCCTGTACGGCAGTGCTAAACAACTGAAGAAAACAGCACACTATTTTTCCTTGGCACAGTCTGCAAAAGAGCTCACAGCTCAGCATCAAAAAGCTGGCTAGAAAAAGAAGAAGGATTGCTACCGCTCTCATGCCAAGCAAGAGGGGACGATAGAGCAAATGCTATGCAAAAATACCTAGAAGACAATAAGATCGATTTAAATAAAATCATATGAATAGCAATTGATAGAGCCAGAAGTATGACAGGAAAAATTGAAGGGGCAACAACGTTTCCTCGAGCAAAATAAACCAAGAAATTTTTACGTTTCACTGAATAATGCACCAAGAAGCGCTTTGTGCCCAAAACGATTCCGACTGAATGAGGTCATGAATTTGGTAATAAATATTATTAATAGCACCTTGTCAAAAGCTATGACTTTCCAAAGGTAAGTTGATGAAACGTTTGGCTTTGTGCTTGAATGAAATAAATACATTTCTAAATGAAAAAGGCATTTATCACACCGAATTAGAGAACGACAAATAGTTGCAAAAATGTTACTTTATGATTGATATAAAATAGAAATTAAATGAGCTGAATCTAAAACTGAAAGGAAAGGAATTGGTTTGTTTTGAAGCAAAATTAATTATTTTTGCAGAAGATATTCAGTGCTGTCAATTACTTCTTATTGAATGTCTAAAGCTGTATCTCGATAAAATCAGTGCAAATTACTTCAGCACAGTTATTTAAAACAAATCAAAGACAGATTTGAGCAGTTCAAAACCAACAAAACTATTCTAGTATTCCTAGTACACCATCTCAACACAAATAGTAACGAAATCCACATTGATGCAATTAGAATTGATACTGGATCTCGAGAAATGTAATTGATCGATTTAAAAAGTAAAGCTTTGTGGGGTGAAATATTTACAGAGTTGAAAAACAAGTAGGAAGTGTTGGAGGTCCAGAAATGTAACGCAACAAAAGTGGACAGCTTTAAAAGGAATGCAGCGAATTGATTCGGCGCATGGAATAATCTCCCAGATCGCTACAGTGAGGGGAATGAGTTACCATTTGAAGTGCTGACTATCTTTAGATCGTGCGAGAAAGCGTTCTCTTGCATGAATAGAATTAAAAGTAAAGTAAGAAGCCAACTAACAATTGGAAAATTAGAGTCGTGTTTGAAACTAAGAAAACAAGTTACCATATGTGCCAAATGTATCCAAACTTTCTAAAACCATACAAAGCCAACGCTCCCATTGAATTTGTTTGCTCAATACACTACTTATATATGAATTCTTTTTTTTTTTTTTCATTTTTAAAAAAGCATATTGTGAGAACTATTTATAGTTGGCAAGAAAAAACTTTGTGGCTCTTTAAAAACTTCTAATTTTTTAAACTTGTAATTTTTGGCTCTTCCGACTCAAAAGGTTGCCGACCCCTGCACTAGGTGAAGATGCCATAGAAATCTATAGTGCTTGTTAGTGTACCGGTCCTATCGGTATAGCCATTCACTCCAAGAGATTTCACATCACTGTTTCACTTCGACTTTTTTGTTTCTGTTTTAAAGTAGCAATGAAAAAAAAATGTTATCATGGTTAGATTTGTATATAGAACTATTAGTTACCGCCCTTGCCTAGGTTTGCTTTATTTTCGTTTTCCACTTAGAGGCGGACTGGCCCCGGGCGAGTGTCATACACAGACCAATCGTACCACAACATGCTAGCACGCTCGTTCATCTCTTATCTCTTTCTCTCCTAACAGACGTTGATTCCACCAGAATGTGGTAAATAATTAAGGAGAGAAAGAGTTAATGCTGTAGGCCTCATGGTTACAAAATGTGATAAGACCAGTAGGTACTGGCAATTCGGTATTTCGAAATAAACAATACTATGTTAAGAGCTTTCATGGTAATTGGTATCATATAGATGCCGAGAAAGGCTTACAAAATATTGAGTAACTGGTCCTTGTTTATGAAAACTGGTCTGCTTTTCGCAACTGACGTTTCAAGGGAATTACCTATCGCCCCTCCCCGGGGGTTATGCAATGGGGCTGAGGTGATTGTCACACTAACCACTCCCTAAGCCCGCCTCTGTTTAACGAGAGTCCAGGCTTTGACATCACGTAAGACTGTTTTGTCTAATTAGGCCTGTAGACTAGTTCTTAGAGATACAATTTTTCTGCACACTACTGGTACTGAATAATACTAAACCTGAAAGACGGGAAGACTAGACTTTTCAAGGAGGTGCTAAACTTTATGAGATATATATATATATATATCATAGGCTAGCTGGAATGGTGAGGCTGGGGTTCAAACTGTGACAGATATGACTTAACAGTCACCTCAGGCACTCAGAGCATCCTCATTCCACCCCCCACCTCATTTCCTTTTACAAAGGTGTTATCGTTCCATCGTCTCATCAGTTGAAAAAGTCATTTATGGTTCAGTTTGACGATTTTCTCATGACCTCATCCAAAAGTTATAACACATTACGTGTGTAGACCATAACGCCTATCTATAGTGTCTGTATAGTTGGAGTTGTATCTTCCCGGCTACGCTGGGATGTAGTCGCTAATCCTAGTTTTTAGTAATTTTTTAGAAATACAGATTAGCATCACCCAACTCCAGCTCCACATTGAAAAAGGTCTTGTAAAAAGAGCATTCACGCACTCCTTCTATGTTGCTAACCATGATATCAACAGGTAGACTATGTGTTTCCACTGTGGAATGGCGTTGTAATGCTGATCAAAGCTTCAAGGAGTTTGCTGACAGTCCCGTTGGAAGCTGTAACTTCAGCTACGTTGCCTGAATACCGTTTTAGGTTGACGAAACCTTTAGCGACAACTTCTGAAGTGCTTCTAGTGTCACATTGGCATTCTCCTAAGCCAGAGATGGTGGTTTTGTGTTCGGTTAGATGTGCTAATGTGACGCTGGAGCTGCCTATCCACGGCCATACTTGGATGTTGTGTCGCTAAACCTGGTGTTTAGTTATACTGAATAGTATTCACTGCCCAACTTCAGTGTCAATATCAAACAAGTAGTATAAATAGAAGTCAAGAGTTACAACTCTTGGTTTCATTTCATATGTAAAAAAAGTAGTTTCCCTTTGGGATCTTGTGATTTGTGGAGCAGACGATGTAAAGGTCATCTGCTTCTATATGTGATGAAATAGAATTCTCAGATTATTGGGATTCCAGGTTTTAAGTTTGATCGTTGTCCCTGTTCATGATTTAGTTTTCTCCTACCAGTATGAATACATAAAGATAATAATTCAAGGCCATGTATATATCATTTTAGTCCACGGTGACACGGCATTCAGGTTACAGTCACATCGGCATCACTGGATCTCAAATTATTTTCCATATCATTGGCTTTACCTAAAGGCAAACGTTAAAACTTGATTTTTACTGAGGGCGATGCTTAAAGCTCAAGCATAGGCGTAGACTGTTATGTATACAAATATAAAAGCCATGAAACTAATAGGGAAGACAACCATTGATATTTTGTCAATCAGTTTTGCAAGATTTATCGACCTTAGGTCCGGTCTTCTTGCTGGAGGAGCAGAGTAATTTGAACTTCTGGCATTTTTAGTCTGAAATGAAAGCAGATTGAAAGTATAAAAATTCGAAAATCAAATCTGCAAATGATAACATTAAAAACAATTATTCAATTAGTGCATATCTGATAATAACTCATAATTATCACTAAATTAAATCTAACAGCCAATCCCCCGCATTGGGTTTGTTATCTTTTGCCCAAATTTATGCATTCTATGGAAGATAACCTTCTACTGCACACGCTGCATCTAGTTATAAAGAAAATGTTTCTGCAAGCCATTCCAAAAAAAATGTTTAAACAAAATTAAACAAGCTCATTTGCATCAATCTTTTTTTTTTCTTTTTTTCTTTAAACTCTAAAGAACAAACAATATTCAACTAAGGTCAAGACGGAAGGAACTGAGGAGGCATATCGACAGACGAATGACAGACAGACTTGACAGATCGATGACAACCTGATGATGTAATACGATACACAGTACAAACATATGGATCGATACTTGTTTGTTTTACATGTTTCAGATATTTCTTCAGAATTGAAGATTATTACATCCAAGTTCAAATCTCCCGCAGGACGGTGAGGGATGGCTGCGGGCAGGATTCAAAACTGGGGGGGGGGGGGCGGGTAGCTAGACGACCGTTCCTAAGGCCTGCAACATGACCAGGTAGCCATAGATGGACATTATCTGATATGTTTCACAAACAAGCATATGTTTATCCATTTAAAAAAAAAAGTCACACTCTTTTTTGGTGTGTGTGTGTGATATGAGCTCTGCTGGTTGTACGTGACGGTCACAAGTTAAGTTGCTCACATCTTTTTTTTTTTTTAAAGATTTTTTAAAAACTTACAACATTTTCAAGTCTAGCCACATTTGCTGCTCACTTTCAGTCTGGTAGAGGTAAGAATGGTTGGTGGTTGACATAACCACGGAACACACTCTTCCACTGAAATTATGTGATCTCTTTCTAATATTTATTGACCTTAAGTTCTCAATTAAAGATTTTATTTGACTTCTTGGGACCGTCCAACACAAGAAAACATGAAGAAACTAGGACATACGCAAAAACAGAGTCAGGTGGCTTATAACAAACGAGTACACACATTTCATTAAAGTATCTCTAATTTATAAAAAATGCTGTTTTTTATATATTAAATTTTGCTTTGTTTTTCTTAAATTATATCCGCTCCTTCTTCGTATTTTATCATCTTATTAACTAGAGATTCTATCTGGTGCCACTCATATGGCGCGCGCCTCAAGTGGCGCTTACTTTACTTACATTAGCCAACGTATCTCGGTAGGCCTGTAGTGGCTCCGACTCCATGATGACTGACCATGTGTTGTCCAGGCTTGACACTCGGCGAGCGAATGAGTTGACCACAGCGAACTCAAGCAAAGAAGCAAAGGCAAAGGACAAGCAAGTGACCATCCAGACGTCGATGGCTTTAATGTAAGACACCTGGAACACGAGGAACGACAATGATAAGACTGGACTGGCAGTGATAGATCAGGTACATTCATTTGGTACATTCTTTGGGTACATTCATTAAGTACATTCCTTGGGTACATTCATTAAGTACATTCATTTGGTACATTCATTGGGTACATTCATTGGGTACATTCACTGGGTACATTCAATGAGTACATTCATTAGGTACATTCATTGGGTACATTCATTGAGTACATTCATTGGGTACTTTCATTTAGTACATTCATTTGGTACATTAATTAAGTACATTCATTTGGTACATTCATTGGGTACTTTCATTTGGTACATTCATTGGGTACATTTATTGGGTACATTCATTAAGTACATTCATTAAGTACATTCATTAAGTACATTCATTAAGTACATTCATTTGGTACATTTATTGGGTAAATTCATTAAGTACATTCATTAAGTACATTCATTTGGTACATTCATTTGGTACATTACTTGAATATTAAAAATAAAACTAATATTAATAATAATAATTATAAATTGTGTAAGAAACAAGTTTTAAAGATAAGATATAGACTTCACGCCTCTAAAAATGTTTTAGTTTCTTTCTCTAGTAAATATAACACTGAAACGATTACTCTGAACCTAAGGTATACCGATGTTATATAGATTTAGATGTCACATGGTATGAATAATAGCCAATGGGAAGGGAAAGTACTTCATTCAAAATTTCAGGAGTTGTTACATGGTGAAAAGATCGACAAGGTTGCCTCCTCAATATAGTTAAAAAGGTGGACACTTGTACCCCGAAACAGACGGTTTTGTCACATCAATACAGGACAGATTTATCAGGACTACAAACTTAGAAAAACATAATCTGGAATGTCATTGGTGTGTGTAAAGTTGGCTAAAGTGCAGAAATAAAATGGAATAATGGAAACGAATAAGCACATACTGACAATAAAGTTTTGTCCGAATCTTTCTACCAAAAGTTGTCATAGCCAGGTGACGAAACGAATTCCCCAGCACCTTGCCTTGACCAACTGAGACAAATACTATATTGCAATATAACTACAAGAGGTTGTCGAGTCAACAACTTACAATACTGGTATAGTAGGTCATTGATAAGATGATATAGTAGTAGAAGTAGATTTGAATTGACCAGATCTACATTATATTGCTGAACGTGATCAATGCTATTGCTGTGACACATTGCTTCAACAAAGTACGAAGATGGCCAAAGAGTAAACTGCAAACCTTTGCTCGGACATCAAGCGATTCTGTAAGTTTACTAAAATTGCCGTTTTCTCAATAGCAATATTAGTAGATGGGATAGTAACTCACACATTCTCATTGCTCTGAATATTTCCTAGGAAGATTTTCATTGCGGTACAGCTTCAGACTTGACATATTGTAAGAACATTTCTCAATGGACAAACGTAAAGGGAGACTACAATTAATGTTGTTTCCCTTTAATGAATCTCTATCCTGACAGCGCTAGATAATTTGAAACACTTTTAAACTAATACTCAATAATACTATAATAAAAGCAAGAAGAGGAAGGAAATGTAAAGAATGATAATTATGACTATACAGACTAGACAGAATTATGTTTCTAATCATATACAGCTAGGCGAAACACTGCATTCCTTGTTAAATAGCTGAGTCCAAGATAGTCGCCATTTAGTTACAAATATGTATTTGTGATTTACCTTGGGTAGCGAAGATACAGCCATTGTCTTCATGTTAGTGATAGTGAGTACTGTCAGTATCCCCAAGGATACCCTGCCCGGGACTGAACCAACATCCAGGTAGAAAGACACCCAGGATAGGACAACCACCAGCGCGCTGGGGATGTACAGCTGTATCATGTAGAAACCGACTCGACGGTGCAGTTTGAGATCCATCTGAAGACAGGAGAACGTGTCTGAAAGAGTTAAACAAAGTGATTGGCTGAAAATATCAGCTTATGAAAATATCAGCTTATGAAAATATCAGCTTATGAAAATATCAGCTTATGAAAATATCAGCTTATGAAAATATCATGTTAGAAAAAATATCAGCTTATGAAAATATCAGCTTATGAAAATATCATGTTATAAAAAATATCAGCTTATGAAAATATCATGTTATAAAAAATATCAGCTTATGAAAATATCAGCTTATGAAAATATCATGTTATAAAAAATATCAGCTTATGAAAATATCAGCTTATGAAAATATCAGCTTATGAAAATATCAGCTTATGAAAATATCAGCTTATGAAAATATCAGCTTATGAAAATATCAGCTTATGAAAATATCAGCTTATGAAAATATCAGCTTATGAAAATATCAGCTTATGAAAATATCAGCTTATGAAAATATCATGTTATAAAAAATATCAGCTTATGAAAATATCAGCTTTTGAAAATATCATGTTATAAAAAATATCAGCTTATGAAAATATCATGTTATAAAAAATATCAGCTTATGAAAATATCAGCTTATGAAAATATCATGTTATAAAAAATATCAGCTTATGAAAATATCAGCTTATGAAATTATCAGCTGATGAAAATATTATCTTATAAAAAATTATCAGCTAATAAAAATATCACTTTTGACGTGTTTGGGACATATTGGGCATTTTCATACATGGATGAAATGCCATAAATAACAAGCTGTTTGGTGTATCCGGTGTACAGAATACTGAAGAATTGATAAGCGAAGCATTTTAATAAAGCTAATCATTTTGTCCCCTTTGTAGCCGTGCACAATCAAACTTCTATGTTCTTTCCCAACAGTTGTATTTCTATGTGGAGCCCTTTCTTTTTTTTTTTTTAGGTTCCATTCTATCGCCACCAGATTTCTTCATATACCTTTCTCTTCTGTTTCTCCCCTCTTACTAAATTGTATTGTTTAAAAAAGAACGTCAACGAAATCTCAAAATGAAAACAAAGAGCAGATAACTTTTAGTGTGCAAACCCAAATATTATAGATAAGAAGTCTAGAGGAGTTCACCAACATAATTGACATTGACTTGTGCATGAATACAATTAGACTATTCTGTAGAATGTAGTGCAACGTCGGGGTCTCAGCCATGAAAAATATTTTCCCAATCATTGATCTTCAGACGTAAAGAGTAGACTTTTAATTATAGTTGGGCACAAAATGAGAGTTATATTCTGAATCCTATTTACACCGAGGCTAGATGTTATAAATAACAATATACACACACACAGTCGGTTGCATTCTTTGTACCTGTGGAACCTATTTAGGACTCGATTTGAGGCAGCTTGTTTGTTAGTTCAGCTCTTCTCCAAAATCATTTAAAGAAATTATAAAAAATGTGAAGAATGTAAACCTATCATAAGAACCTTTGTAGATATGCTAAATAGAGATTTTCATCAATGGCAGAATACAATCGCAGTAGCAAATTATATAGTGTATTCGGTGTTCAGAATAAATTGAGAGGGTTGATAATATATATATTTTTGTGCAAAATCGTATTCGTATCTATTGCCTTTGTAGATGTTTTTGTTTTGTTTTGTTTTCATTTAGATAGAAATGTCATTTCGATTTAGCTCCCTTGATAAAGTTTTATTATATCTATCTCCATTACATGATAATAAAAATGAAAGGGAAAAGATTTTGTTGCTAACTAGATGACTGGGCCTGTTTCGAAGGACATTTGAACATTAACATTAACCGAGTAAAAAATGTATTAAAAAAGCAGGATGAGGATCAAACCCAAAACCTAACAGTAACAAGGGACACTAATTCAACGTGTCCATGTGTCCATCTCCCAGGGCGTAATATCAACTTGCGGTGTTGTATTTTTGTTATAAAGATCAGGAAACAAATAATTCCTACTGTCAATATCTCCAGGGTGGGGGCGCTCTGACTCCGCCTCTTTCCCATCTCACTAATAAAGCTATTGATTTAAGCAGAGCAAAACTTTATTCAATAGAAAGGTTTAAATTATTTAGGCAGATACAAATTATACAAATTGTAATGACATAATTAGATGGTAAATAAAGATAATAAGATTTGCCTATCTAGCATGACACATGAACTACCCCTAGAGAGTGATGACGTCCTCTAAGACTCTATAAAAGCAATACCTCCTTTCAGAGCAGCCGGATAGCCCATTACAGAGCCCTGCTCGAACTCATGAGGGCAAGTGATGTCAGAACAAGAGCCGAAGTACTTACACAGTTGACAAAAGATCAATCACCTTATATCTTGTGGTTTTTGGCTCGAGTCCTGGTCAAAGCACTTCGATTTTAACTCACATAATGATATGTCTAGCGATAGTCCCACAAACTTGTCAACCAAAATTCAGCCGACCTATATATCTTCAGAAATACATGGGGTTAGTGGCTGAGGGCTCACAAGTTCGGATCTCGGTGAAGACTGTAAGTTTTAACTTTTGGATTTTTAGGACGCCTCTGAGTCCAACCAACTCTAAAGGGTACCTGCCATTAGTTGGGGAAAGTAAAGATTAAACGTCGTCCATAGAAACAAATGACCTTTACATCATCTGTCCTATACATAGCAAGGTCTGAAAGGGTTACTTTAGCTTTACATACATTTCACAGAGGCGTAACTAGCAATATGTAAAAAGACCATGTTAAGTTAGTCCGATTTATCAGTCTCGAGTATTTTACATTAAAACAGCCCGTGGTATAAAAAAATCTGGCACCTCGATGAATCACGAAAGAGGGGAAAACGAATTTGAATTACAAAAACCAAGAGAGAAAATATAGCTTTTTCTTTTTTGGTGTGCATCAATAGGAGCTGCCAAAATGGCAGCACATACTTTAGGTCAGTGATTGGCGAACTACGGGTTAGGATTAGGGGAGCCCCTCTGCCAAGCACTATTTCTGGTATTGAAATCCAACAAAATGCATATTCTGAAGTATCTACAGTGCATGTTCCTGCTATTAAAAACCCCTTTAGCTACGATCATAGATTTTAGAGTGTATAATATGCTTTTTTTATATTGAAAAGGTATTTTTTAGTTTTTATTTTTTTAGTTTAAACTCAAAACCACTTTGACTACATTCATAGAATTTTGAGTGTATAATTAACTTTGTTTTTTATATTAAAGAGGTGTTTTTTACCTTTAAACCCCGCTGAAGGGGGGTTTATACTCAAAACTGAGTCAAAACCCATTTAGCTACGTTCATAACATTTTGACTGCGTAATTAGCTTTTTTTTCATATTGAAGAGGTATTTTTTTAGCTTCAAACACTACTAAAGAGGGGGGGGGGTAACTCAAAACGCCTTCAAAATTTTGAGTGCGTAATTTGCTTTTTTATATTGAAGAGGGGGTTTATCGTAAATTTTGGAGAGGGGTTTTAAAATCAAAATCTTCCTTAACTGTGCTCTTATCTTATCTTATCTTATCTTATATAATACAGACGTTACTTCAAAAAAGAAGATGATTACGTCCTACGCGTCATGCATTTAGTCATGCATATTAACCAATGGAATTTGGGGATTGTCGTTTGCATTTTTTTTGGGGGGGTTTGTTTTATAGAAGAGGGAATTTAACTGCTAATACCCCTGGTAGGGGGTTTTAAAGTCAAAACCCCCTAGTACGGGGTTTAAATTCAAAAACCCCTGGTAAGAGGTTTCAAACTCAAAAACCCTTGGCTGTGCTGGGGCAAGTGATGATTTAGTATTAAAATCTTACCTAAAATAAACAAAATCAAAGCAAGAATCTGTCATTAAATTCCTATCCCTCCCCCCTGGGGGGGGGTTGAACCCCAAACCTCCCCCTCCCCTTGCTACGCCCATGATAAGAGGCATAGATAAAAAAAACAATCTGTGACCGAAATAAGCATTTTACCAATGCTTATAAAATAGATTAATTTCTCTGTAAAACTGTTACTAGTGTTACATATAAAATAGTCATCAATGTTATAATTAGCGTGTAAATACTTAACATTCTCGTTGACTTGCGGATAGACGATTTTAAAAGTGTCTTAATTCAATGCAATCTGAATACTCTGAAGTGCTTTACTACAAGAAAGAAAAATGACTTAGATCAGGTAGTGCCTTCGAGATAGAATTCGGGAACTGAAAAACGACTAAGATTTTCTTCCATGATCGTCATGGTCTTGATTTTTTGCATTCTTCGCAGATGTCACATGAACAAATTTAATGTTAAAATACAAGGAAAATTAAAAAATTGTTGACAATATCACATTTCAAGTTTCAAGCTACAACTTCAATTTGCCAATCAGCTAAAAAATGTCCTGTCACATTTCACAAGGATCCATTCACTGAATGAAGGGAGACAGGCAAAGAAATTCTGAATAATTTGAAGCAATTTGCTGGCGTTTTCTCATGCAATGTTTGCATCTTAATACTTTAGAAGTAGCTTTTTCAGTAATAACGCAGTAAGAGATTAACGGGTGAACATCTCAGTTCTTTCTTGAGAATAACCACGTCTCAATTTGAACTCAATTATGATAACTGTTTATCGAAAATTTTACATCTTCATGCATCGATTTATTGAAATTTCGATATCATTCAATCTAATACTAAATTTCTGTATTATTGAGATAAAAAATATTTTGGCCCGCCAAAATTATTCCTGTAAGTTTTTGGCCCGCTACTTGAAAAGTTTGCACATCACTGCACCACTGCTTTTCCTAGTTAACTAATGTTAAAAGTTGAATAATTATGAGATCAGTGACTGGATCTCAGGAGAAGAACTGGACCCACTGCAATCGTTCACGCAGTCCTGTTCTGTTGTTGTTCTTTTCATCTCATCAATACAATGTGAGTACTAACAAGGCAGCTAATAACGAAATATCAAATGAAGATTGTTCTATCTATTGATGATGTAAAAGTCACCGAGACCAAATATATTGATTTTCGGCAACTAGAGTCCATGTCGTGAAAAGACAAACATCGGACTAACGACTACAACCACAAGGGAAACAGGCAAGTCAATCTCGTCCAATAAAAGTAGAAGAAAGACACAGACTTAAGACAGACTGTCTCTGTGGAGTGACAGATGGTTATGTCTTAAGACATGCTGATTGGGGGTGGGCAGGACAGAGAGAGAGAGAGAGAGAGCGAAAGAGTAAGCAAAATGGCAAATATCATTTGTCATGATCGGATTTCAGGGCGAGTCGATTATTAGACATCAACGACTTGGGAAAGAGGTCACCTGAGTTCACCCTGACTTTGACAAGGGTTATTGGGTTGTAATTTTATTATTTCTCCGAAAAACGTCAAATATTCCCCGATAATTGTGTGTGTGTGTGTTCCTGTGTGTGTGCGCTTGTTCAGTTTTCAATGTTTGCGAAGTGGCCAGATTTTGAAAACCACAACAAAAAGACCAAAACATATTAGCATTGACAGCTGCTGTTTGTTGTCTGTAAATATTTCCATCCCAACATGGGAGAACATTTCTACATTTTAAGGCAGAAAATGTTTTCTACGCGCCATTTTGGCTTTGAATCTTTCTTTTATCTTCTCCCATATATTATAGAGTGATTGTGTGTATGTGTGTTTCTGTTAGCTGAATAGATTCTGATGTAAAAATCAATAAAACTATGGCGAATAATTTGTTTCTATTATCTTATCCTATCTTATCATTTACAGACGTTACTTCGAAAGAGAAGATGATAACGTTTTACGCGTGCCCATGTTATATTCCTGCCAAGTCATTGGTTTTCCTGGCTGATTCAGGCAACCCGTTTCATGCTCTTATAGCACAAGGAAAGAAGGAGCCTTTGTACAAATTTGTCCTAGCATATGGAACAAGGAAGGAATGTGCCTTTATCTTTGTGTCTTTCTATTTTATTAGCTTGTATTTTTGCATTTGTTGATTATGATTCAGTCTTAATCAAACTTATTGCTACTTTTCTTTTTCATCTTCTATCCCAGTGATGCCCAAATACTGCCCGTGGGCCAGATCCGGCCCGCGGGCCATGCTTCCATCCGGCCAGCCTAAACGTCGGTATAAAATATAGAAAATCCCCCCCCCCCATAAAAAAAATGTTCAAAATGTATCTATAACTCACTTTTTTCTAATGGATTACTACCAAGGGAATTAACATTTGTGCAGTTTCAAGTCAATTTTATTAAGTTGTATCATTTCCATCATGTGGCCCGCGACACTAGTGTTGCAAATCAAAAATGTCCCCCAGATTGAATTAGGAATGGCATCACTGTATCTATCCTGTGATTTTACTAAAAGTGTTACTGTAATTAAATGTGAATATTTGTTATAAATCTCACAGCTCAGTTTTGAGTCCGTCCTAGTTTCTTAATGTTTTTATGGGTTTTAGGGTCACAAAAAGAGAAATCATATTCTAGTATCAGTCAACATTTTCGCCAACATATTAAAAATGCATATACATTGATATCTAAGCAGTAAAAGCGATAACGCCATAACGAAATATATTTTGTATTATTCAGAAAACAAAAAGAGGAAAAAAAACAGTATTTATATTAATATACTGACCATTAATATCCGACATTCGTTGGCATTCTTTGTAGTCCATTCTGGCCAAAATAAATTGGGACATCTCCAATTGTTTCAGGCAGGTAAGTGGACTGTCCAGACTCCAACGAAACTGTAAGCTCTGATTAGTGAAACCAACTGAAAAAAAACATCAAAGAAGGTTTGTTGTATTCAGTTCAACAACAAGGGAATAGTAACACAAATTATGGATGAGTCTATTACAGTGTACTGGTATTAACTTGACTGTGGAATTCGTCCTTTTATCATATCTCAGAAACTAATATTTATTTATAAAGCAGAAATTATTTAGGATGAACTGCCATCGATTTCAGTACAAAACATTATGAACATTTTAACAAAATTATTAACTCTCTTTCTCTCTCTCTCTCCATCCATCTCTCATTCCAATTTTTTACCCTGACAGACAAAGACAGATAAATAGACTTATATACATACATAAATAAAGCGGATGTTAACGTGTTTTACTATTTGAATAAAGTATGTTTTAAGGTTAAACAAATTATATGATTCTTACAGGACAACGTCACGTTTCTTACACATCATGCATATATGACTGTTACAGACTCAGAGAAAGAGAGAGAGAAAGAGAGAGAGATTATATGAGAGCTGAAAAATATTAAATTCACTAGAAAATAGAAAAAAAAGAAACAAAGCCAATGCTAGAGACATTAGTGATGGTTCCTATGTAGCAGGAGATCATTAAATAACATTGCCTAGACTTGTCAGCTTTTTAAATCACATTTTTACAATTTTATCAAAATGCTAATTTTCAAAGAGAAAAAAATTATCTTGTGCATCATATAACTATACGTTATTTATATATATATGTATGAAATTATGCACACAGTTGCAGGAATATATGTACATTTCTGTGTACTACAGTGTCTTCTGTATCTATAATACTTTTTTTTCCAAAATTTTTTTTCTTTTCTCCAATTCCATATTTTCTAGAATACACCATATTGCAAACTTGTTATTGTGCAGCAATCATATTTAATTTGGTCCCCAATGATTTAGATATAACAAACTATATATATGCAAACTTTTGTATTTGAGTACCTTGTTAATTTTTGAAATACAAAAATGAACATACTGTTGTCTTGTTTTTTTTGCCTCAAATTACATGAAAAAAAAATTTTCTCCAAAAATATACACAAATTTTTAGACAAAACATTTAACTTTTTTTTCCCAAACATTTACATCACTCTAAATAATTTGTAACAGAAAAAATCAGGATAAGTCATGTCATTAAATTTAGGGGTTTAATCTGTCATAACAACACAAGCGTCTAGTGTGGTAGCCTTAATTAACTTGTTGCCACCACTGGCTAGCATATGTGAAAGAGGATCAATTTTGTAAGTCTCTCTTGCCAGTACATAGCCTCTCCACAGCAATTCCTACGCATTACAGAGGCGGACTGGCTATATGGGCAAACGGGCAAATGCCCGTTGGGCCGGTACCAAATGGGCCGTCTGGTCGCGACCAAAGAAAAAAAAATTTCAATGCAGACAACTTAAAAAAAAAGTGACAGCAGCAAGACACAAAGGCCCGAACACGTTTTCATGTTTTTTTGTTTTTTTAATTCTTATTACAATTAATTTTGTTGAAATTCAACAAGAATATAAAAAAAAATACACTCTACACTGTACTTATTATCATTTGCAAAACTTTTGACCGTACTTTCTGCTATGCACGAGCGGCATGGACTGCTTTGATGTCTTCGAGGTTGTGTTTGGCCTAATCATTTTGTTGGTCGGCATGGACCTTTGATGGCGCTCCCATTTTTTTTGCTCCTTCCCTCCCTCGTCTTTTAATGGTTCCAATGAAATTTAACCAAAAAGAGGGACGAGAGAGGTTAAGTTAGAAAACATTGATATAACGCAGGGAAAAAAAGATTGGCGCGACAATGAGCTCTTGAACAATACTTAATAGAAATTAACTTGAACACATACACACAGCCGCGAAATTGTAAACCACCCAACTTATTCACAGCTCATAATGGGTATAAAAGCTTAACTTTCTGCAATTTGAAAAGAAAAGTAAGTTTCTTTTTGTTTATTTTTAATAACATAGATCTAAAAATACTACACTTAAGGCTTACAAAAAAATTATTTAATCTAGATCTAAATCAATTTTTATACTAGACTATTATAATTAATGGCAAACTTATGCTTAGTATGAAGTCATTAATGATGAAAATCATTGCAATAATTACAATAATTTATAGATGTATAGCGCTGTCAAATCCGATATTTAATGCAAGGAGATTAATATTTTAAACTAGTCGACCGGCGGCATAGCATACGCCGCTATTTTGCAGGACCGGTCTTATGCCACTGCAACCTATGTGACC
Source organism: Biomphalaria sudanica (assembly GCA_036873155.1). Classification (NCBI taxonomy): domain Eukaryota; kingdom Metazoa; phylum Mollusca; class Gastropoda; family Planorbidae; genus Biomphalaria; species Biomphalaria sudanica. The sequence goes on along the minus strand of JAZGLO010003812.1, from coordinate 1,150,651 downwards.
AAAGGATCCGCACTTTCATGGGACCCGCGCTAATTCAGGTGTATAAATTATTAAATTAAACCATTTTATATCTTAAAACAGATTTCCCGCGCCCTCCTGTCGATTAACCAGAAGCTCCTGGAAATCTCCCGAAATTGCAAAATATACGAAAAAGTCCTAAAATATACGTAAATATATAGAAAAAATTTGTCATTTTGGGATGTCTTTCAATATGGAAAACGCCAATTCTACGCGCTATTAATAAAAACGGCATTATGCATTAGCCGTAATTGTGTAATCAGGTGAAAGAAGCTTCTCGCGCCTCAAACTAATGAAGAATTACTTGAGGTCAACAATTCTCAATGATAGATTGAAACATTCTTGCTATTGAGCGTGATCTATGTAGGAAACAGAATTATTATGGTTTACTCTATGCCTTTGCTACACGCAAGGCTAGCAAAGTAATTCTGTACGTTGTAAAGAATGAATAAAATGCAAAGACGAATTTACTTTCTAATACAAACTCTTAAATTTCAATTATTGTCAGCTTCCCTACCCAAACTTGGCCCCGCGAAATCCGTTTCGAATAGGGCCTCACAATGCTTACGTCCGGCCCTGCTATTTAGTGTTTGTAAAATGTTTGTTTGTAAAATGTTTGTTTGTAAAATGTTTTACATGTTCCTTCAGAGTTGACGATTGTTTACTTCCTAGTCCAAACCTCCCGCAAGACGAATGGGGATGGGAGCGGGCAGGGTTTGACAGTCCGGCGCGCAGCCATCCGTAGCGAGCTGTGAAAACGTGTTCTCCCCCCCCCCCCCACCTCTTGTTTTTTTCGTGGGGTGACTATCCGCTGGAATAAGAGAGTGATCTTTCCTTTACTTCTTCTTCTCGTTTAAACTGTTGAGGGAAGAAGAGAATTATATATAGAGAGAGATAATTGGTCATAATATATTCATATACAAATCGCGTTTTGAGAATGCATTTTTGAATCTTAAAATAACGGAACTAATGCTTGTTTGTATTATAGATTCGTATCTTGTTGTGTAGAGATAATGCCTAAGAGCGCCAGATAGTTTGAAGAGCTTTTCACATTAAGTAAGTGCCTCTCTACCCGTTCTGCTTTCTCTTATCTTTTAATGGAATGGGTTGCCTGAGTCAGCCAGGAAAACCAATGATTTAGCATATTTTAAGTCACAGATCACCATGCATGACTAGATTGACACATGAAATGCGTAAGACGTAACAATCTTATTTTTTGAAGAAAAGTCTGTAATCTATAAGTAGTACCAAAAAGCTTCAAACTCATTAGGCTGCTATTGTATTGTTTATAGTTTTCAGACTACATACATGTATAAATAGAATACACTATGTAATCATACGAATGCATACATCCAGTTTTTGATGCGTTATCAAACTTTATATATTTTGTAGAGAATTAGGCTTACACCTATAATATAACACATGGGCGTAGTCAGGGGGGGGGGAAAGGTCTTCAAACCATCACTTGCCTCAGACCTCATTACTGCCCCAGTGCAGCCAACGTAAGCAAACGTTTTCCAAATTTCATGAGCGTAGCCAAAAGGGGTTTTGTGGCTACCCTCCCCCTCCAATACAAAAACTAAACCATTTTACCATTTTCTACCAGTCGCTGGTCTCCATTGAATAGCAGATTTGGTTTCTGTATTTTTTTAGCGGAAGAGTAACAGGCTGATTGCACTGTAGAAACCTCAGAATATGCATTTTTGAATCTTAAAATAACGGAACTAATGCTTGTTTGTATTATAGATTCGTATCTTGTTGTGTAGAGATAATGCCTAAGAGCGCCAGATAGTTTGAAGAGTTGAAAAGGCAAACCTAGCTTTATTGATCCGAATTAGTATATCATCATCAGCTCCGCCGTCTTGACCAACTCTACTTCCCAGATATGTGAAGTGGTCCGTATCAAGGATATTCTCTCCCTGTAGCAGGATTGGGTTCTCTTGTCTGTTGTTGATCCTCATAACTTCTGTTTTCTTTTTGTTGATTACAAGTCCAGTCTTTTTCGCTATTTCTGAGAGTCTGGTCAGTTTGGTCTGAGCATTTTGTTGTGTATGGGAGAGGAGGCAGATGTCATCGGCGAAATCTAGGTCCTCTAAATGTTAATTACATATACATATATATATATATAAATTGCGGAGTGGGGTAAAAATCCTCCCCCCACCGAAAATATATGACATGCCATTTGTGGGCCGGTTTATATGGTAATGCCGGGCCGATTTTGATACCCAGTCCGCCACTGCTACGCAGTATATCCTCGTGGTGACAGATGGAAATTGGGGCTGTGAAGCCTCAGGCAAATCATCAAGGGTCTCTGAGGAGGTTTTGCCCCAAGATGTGAGTCAGTCATGGCCCGTCGGCGTGTGTACCTGCCCTGCTGCCCACAAACCAGGCCCCTAGCTAGAGGTTAAAAGCCGCCCTGCTTTGTGCGTGTCACTGTAGGGTCTAAGGCTAAGGGAGTAAACCATAACAGAAAATCCGGTTTTGGAGTCCCGTAGGCGGATGGGGGGGGGGGGGGGACAGTAGCAGGGCTCCTGCAGCTACCTGACCCCAAATTGCGACGGCCTTCCATCCCTTTGGACCCGGTCAGTATGGAAAAGAGGCGAGGGCTGACTTGTGGGCGATTTACCATCCAGACTTTCCCCCAGCATAGAAGAGGTCACTCCATCTCTGACAACCTGTGACCGCAGCGGAGCATCAAGGATTGGCCTCTTTAGTCACACAAGAAGTTGCAAAGGGAAAAGGAAGTCTCTCGAGACGTCAAATGCCAGACAACAAAGTAAGCAGGGCCGGCCTTAGGCCACTGCAACCTATGCGGCCGCAGTGGGCCCCGCACGATGCATATTCTAGGTGTAAATTATTAAATTAAACCATTTTAACTTATTATTAAAGGGTTCCTTGAAATCTCCTGAAATTATTAAAATCAGAAAACTGATGCAAATCTCCTTAAGACAGACAAAATTGTCATTTCGGGGTGTCATTCAATATGACAAAGTGGTCATCATCGAACCACGATGGACGAACTATATCAATATGGAAAACGCCAATTCTACAAGCGATTGAAAAAAAACGACATTGTCAGCTTTTATTTAATACAAATGTAATAGTAAGCCGATGTGTAACCAAAACAAGAAGTTCAAATACAGTACTTAATTTACGTTCAGAGTCACTGGCATAGAAATATAGATCTAAATCTATCTCGACTTTGTAAGGAAAAATAACATCAACAAAAGCGATGTTTTGCTAGTCGATACTAAATTTAAAAGGCAGATTGGAATGTTTAGTTGCTTTTTTTTGTGTGGAAAACTACTACTGTAGTTGGCTCGTAAAGTTAATTTGACAGTGATTTTGTAGGCAAAATCTTAATTTTCACTTATTATCCTTATCACAACCCAAATTAGGCCCCGCGCAATCCGTCTCGCATAAGGCCCGGAACCCGTAGGACCGGCCCTGAAAGTAAGTGTCTGTATGTCAGGAATCAGGAAGTAATGAAGCTGAATACATTGGGACTTAGGAGAGTAGACCAAAGTGGAAATAGAGCTAATGTTTGCCGTTTTTGTTCTTCTATAAAAAAAAAATTAAAAAAAACATTTTAGTATAAGAACAAACAGCTCATTAACAACACATTGGAACATTTCGCTCCTTTGTTGTTTTTTTTTCGGATTTTTATTTTTTTATTTATTGTGCTAGTTTCCCAAAGAGACTACAACGATGCCGTCAGTGCAGCATTTTTCATGTCACTAGGGCAGTGGGAAGATGTTTCCGAACAACTAACGCTCTTCCGATCTTTATTTTTAGAAAAACAGCAAGGCTTTGTGGAAAAGCTAGGTAAAGGAATACATCCGCACGAATCTGTGTGGTTGTTTAAAACAGGATTTGCAAGTACTGATCTTTAAAAGAATAAAATCTCTATCAATGGTAGGCCCGTCGATTCTTTGATGTTCTTTTACCATCACTTTCTCTGCCTGATGGTTTGATGTTCTTTTACCATCACTTTCTCTGCCTGATGGTTTGATGTTCTCTTACCATCACTTTCTCTGCCTGATGGTTTGATGTTCTTTTACCATCACTTTCTCTGCCTGATGGTTTGATGTTCTTTTACCATCACTTTCTCTGCCTGATGGTTTGATGTTCTCTTACCATCACTTTCTCTGCCTGATGGTTTGATGTTCTTTTACCATCACTTTCTCTGCCTGATGGTTTGATGTTCTCTTACCATCACTTTCTCTGCCTGATGGTTTGATGTTCTTTTACCATCTCACTTTCTCTGCCTGATGGTTTGATGTTCTTTTACCATCTCACTTTCTCTGCCTGATGGTTTGATGTTCTTTTACCATCACTTTCTCTGCCTGATGGTTTGAAATTCTGTTTCGAATTTCCTCATTTGTGATGCGGTCTTTGTGGGTGACAGAAGGATCCTTCTCTAAAGACTCTGTTCGATTGCTAGGATTCTCCTCTCTTATTCCTCAGTCAGGGTCCAAGATTCGCAAGAATGTCGCCATGACCAAAGAGTGCGTCTGACTTTAATTTCTTTCCAGGTTGTTTTGAGTTTCGTAAGCGCTGCTGTGGACTTTGCAGTTCTAGTCAGTAGTTCAGTTCCTGCGTCTGTCGTCTGAATCCCCCCGGGCCCCCAATTGAGGGGGGCTCCCAAATGTGTTTTCGAAATTTTTCAACATTAAATATTACGCCATCATCTTGTGTCATGATGTCGGATATCAAAATGCAAAGGCCCTTAAAGAGATCAAGCCTCTCGGGCCCCCAAATCCCTAGCTACGCCACTGTCCTCTTAACGAAATAAAACACTTCAATACTCCAATGAGAAATCACGACACGTTTGATCACACACTTTTAACTAACAATATGGAACCTCATTTCAAAAATAGATTCACAAAAGTATTCAACATGAATGTTAAAACTTATTTACTGAAGGACTCCCCACCCCCGCCTTTTTTTATATAGGTCTATAAAAAAATTATCTAGAATGGGAAATGCAATAATTATTTTTTATTTCTAATTAATTTCCTCTCATTCTACACTCTTTTATATAGAGACTTGAATGTCTTAAGCAATATAACTTCCTGTTTGCACATCTCTTGAGAGCTTAAAGCGTACTTGTTACATGTAAAATGGCAGCAGTAGATACACTGATCTCTTAATGAGAAGAAAAGTAGAATCAAACTTAGAGAAATAAATAATATTGGTGTAACTCCGCTCCCGCGCAGACACTGATGGTGCGGATCAGAGCAAAGTTCAACAGAGTAGGAGAAGACATGTTGATTCTACAGGAAAGACTGTTGTAGATCCGGCTGAAGGGATCTGCAGGTTATGGGAGTCTGAACTGTCTGGGGCGAAGTGATGTCCTGTGTGATACCAGTGAACTGTTTGGAGGACCTGAAGCGACACTGGGAAGTGTGTCGGTAGTCTGTTCTAGTGTTAAGTAGGTCTTGGTAGAACTTAAGACATTACTCCCTATGACTTGATAGCTGAAGTCTAACTATTTGTTTATAGCTGTAAATAAATACATAGTCTATAATTACCTTCTACCTTTCGTTGAATGCTTGCCTTAGATTTACTACAATACATTCCATTCATCTTTCTCTTCAAATTTGTACGTATATACTAATGTGAAGCTAATTGCCGAAACAATGAAGAATACTTATGTAAATTAAAATACGAAGCTAGTTGCCGAAACAATGATTACAAACTTGTAACAAAGATATTGAAAGCTGCCAGACCGCACTAATTACATTGTTTGAGAATGTTTTTTGTGTTCAACTTAGTTAGATCTCTATCTTTTCATCTTTTTTTGTTCCTTTAGCGCCAACTCGGATAGAATTCCCCGAACTTCAAATAGATTGCAGATTTGAATATGTATGATGGGAGATGAATTGGGTCACTATATTGCTGACAATGAAGCACATCCTATCCATCGCTCATCTTGTGTACACACTTCTTCAATCTATGAAGTTTTTGGATCATCGTAGAGCAGGATTCTGATCAAAAGACTATGACAGTCACCAGAAGAGTCAGGGGAACGGTGGCGGTGAAGTCCCCTGGGTAAAAAACGCAATTACGCGTTAACCCTGAAGAATCTGAGTCCATTACTTACTTCCCTTTGACGTCAATACTTATCGGGGCTAAAGATAGCGTTCTACCATTGTCTGTTAACACAACTACAAATAATCGTATTGTTAATAATAACAATTTTATATCAGACATTTTTTTGTATACAGATTGAAATATTTTGCACTGTATGTCACGCATAGAAATCAAAACCGTTTGACCAATCTTGAAAAAACTTGGCATAAATGTTCCTTATGTCATGGCAGAGACCGTAGTGTATCTTTAATATCTTCTCACAAACGGGGCCCTAAAATAAAAAGAAAATACCTAAATTTATCTCTCTTAAGAGCGAAAACGTTTAAAAAAGAATCGGGTAAACCCGGTCCGCAGGCCGCAGATCATATTCGGCAAGTTTCGAATACAATTCCTTTTTGAACTGCAACGTAAACTGAGCTTTTATTGGCTGGCTATATATAGCTTTCAACTTGAATGTAGAAATACAAGGGAAATAATAAATATTGTAAATTAAATACAAGTCATTCGTCTCTTGCTTGTTTTCCCCCCCTCCCCACTTCAACTTTCCCTCCCTCGCGATGGGCTTACTCGTGGTTACGTGTCAGGATTTATACAGCCTAGTTCAGCATATCATCTGCCATAATATTACTCATAACTACATCAGAAAACCGTACACAAACTCTATAACATAAAAGTCGAGTTACTTTGGTCACCATAATCTAGAAAGTGTAGTTCTATTGAAAAAGTAGATTATAGTTTCATGAATTAGCAGATCATGATTTTGTATGTGTGGTACAAACAGCTTAGCTACGCAACTCAGAGACTAGAATTTAACTTCCGATGTGATTTTAATGATTCACTCGGGCTGACTTATTAGCTGAGAACCGAAAATCAGCCCAAAAATTTTCTATCACTACCCCCCCCCCGGGGCACCCAACACACACACACACACACACAAATATTCACTAGACCTCACTGTGCAAGCTAGGAGAATATCAGACACCTATTACGAAACGATAATTACAGATATAGATGTAATGATTGTATTATTTAAACAGAATATACTACTCCTTATTATAGAGCTGGAATGTTAGCTATGATATTGTATTTCAATTCGACGCAAGATGATAGTCAATAGGGATGAATGGTATCAGGAATAATTTAATTCTTGTTTTCTTTCTTTCTTTCTCTCATTTTTTAAAACTTCAAACTAAATGCAAAGATTGAAAGTTGGAATACACTGAGGATTCTACATACAATGCCTAATTCTTTACGTCGCTCCCTGTCTAAAAGTATAGATCACATTTATTTTTCTATTCTGTTTTCTAATCCTTTCTATAAAGCTTATATCAATTCACTTTGTCCGTGTGGTAAAAAAGTTTGTATACATTATTTCTCTCACACCCATTCTCGGATCAAGTTGAAATTTTGTACATTTATTTCTTGTGCCTGACGAACAAGAATAAATTTTTGAAATAATAATTTACTATTGGTATTAATTATTTTTTTTGCGAACAAGGGAAAGACATTGCACTTGACAGATGTGGTGGTATAAGTTGAATTGAGACGGCTTGAGCCATGATTTCGAATTCAAGTTGTACAACTTTTTTTTTAAAGCGATCACGGTAACATTCATGAAGATACCCCATTTTTCCCCCGCCCCTTTCCCAACTTGGGGAAAACAAGTGATAGGATCATAGCGCATTGAGAAAGCTTAAAGCATGAAATTGCGCTGAACAAAAACGATTGGTAAAATTAATAATAATAGGCAATAATAGCACAGATGTATTATTGTTAGTCTAGGTCTATTGCAAATTTAATTACATGACTGATCCAAACTAATCGATACAAGTACAATTCTTATAAACTTTGTGTTTTTTTTAAATATATATATATATATATATATATATATAATTCTCTTCTTCGCTCAACAGTTTGGACGACAAGAAGAAGTAAAGGAAAGATCACTCTTTTATTTCTGCGGATAGAGTTATCCCACGAACTTTACGAGCCTTGCGTGTAGCGAAGTCATACAGTATATCATAAAAATTCTATTTCCTACATAGATCACGCTCAGTAGCAAGAATTAACTAATGTTTCAATCTATCTACGAGAATTGTTGAACTAAAGTAATTCTTCATTAGTTTTAGGTGCGAGAAGCTTCTTTCACCAGATTCCAAAATTACTTGATAATAACGTTTTTTTTATCGCGCGTAGGATTGGCATTTTCCTTAATGAATGACACCCCAAAATGACAATTTGTGTCTATATATTTCAGGAGATTCGTATGATTTTTTCTAAAGATTTTAATAATTTCCGTAAAGTTCCAGAACTTTTTCGTATATTTTGCAATTTCAGGAGATTTTCAGGAGGTCCAGGTAAAATGACAGTAGGCCACGGGAAATCTGTTATAAGTTAAACAATGGTTTAATTAATTAATTTACACACCTAGAATTAGCGCGGTTCCAATGAAAGTGTGGTATCGACTGCGGTCGCATAAGTGCGGAGCCCACTGCGGCCAAATAATAAGGCCGGGCCTGCAAAATAGCGGCGTATGCCGGTCGACTAGTATTTTATGTTTTTCTTGTTCCTCATCCAGTGCACATGATAGCACATGATAGCACATGAGAGCACATGATAGCACATGATAGCACATGATAGCACATGATAGCACATGATAACACATGAGAGCACATGATAGCACATGAGAACACATAGAGCACATGATAACACATGAGAGCACATGATAACACATGAGAGCACATGAGAGCACATGAGAGCACATGATAACACATGAGAGCACATGATAACACATGAGAGCACATGATAACACATGAGAGCACATGATAGCACATGAGAGCACATGATAACACATGATAGCACATGAGAGCACATGATAGCACATGAGAGCACATGATAGCACATGAGAGCACATGATAACACATGAGAGCACATGATAGCACATAAGAGCACATGATAGCACATGAGAGCGCATGAGAGCGCATGAGAGCACATGAGAGCACATGAGAGCACATGATAGCGAAGATAGCACATGATAGCACATGATAGCACATGGTAGCAGTTAAACACTAATAAGACATGACCAGCGTCAGTCTATATTAACATTTCCATGTTATTATTATGATTTGATTCACCAAGTACATAGGTTTTAAGCACGCACACACACACACACAGACACACACACACAATTTCATGCAAAACTGTGAACAAATGAAAGAATCAATACTCCTGCTGGAGTTTGTGTTTACGTTTTGTTTGTTTCTTTGTTTCTTTCAATTCATGATATTGTTGAATCAATGCATAATTCAGGAAGAGGGGAAAAATGTATTCAAAGATGAAGAGATTGATGAGAAGCGAAACATTTTTTTTTTGTTTGTTTGGTTTCACTTCTCTACCAACATATCTCATTTGTAGACATTTGCAGATGTGTTGATTTGCTTTAGAAGCTACTTTATCAAGGGGCCCAAACTCTTGCCCCAAAACCTTCCTATAGAGTGAAAACTATACGGAGAACTGCCTGAGCTGGAAACCACTGCGCAGTTCATCTCAGATATAGGATTACTGATCTGAATCCTCCGACATGTAAAATGAGAACGCAGAAGCTTTAAAATCTTTCTCTGATATCACAGGATCCTTTGAAAGTGTTCAACATGTGATCACAAAGATCTAGGTATTTTCAAAACCATTGTGTGCTTCTTTCCAGCCTTTGATTTAATTTGTTGTTCAGGCAGTGGGAGATCGAGAAGAAAGGCAATTCTTGTGGTCTTCATTTATAACTATAATTTATTGTAGTCACGCTAGTGAACAGCCTCCTTTGAATGTTTATTTTAAAAATTAAAATTTATTTATTTGTTTAATTTCTTTAAAACTGTTACATTATTTAAATATCAATACTTTAACATGCATATAGTTCTTGCGTTGTATTAAAAGTGCATTTGATAACCAAATTTAACTCACAAAAGTTTAACATATGTAATTTGAACTTTTTGTTTCTGTAATGCCAGATATTATGTTTTGCCTTGAGCTCTTATGGCAATGAATCTTGTACTTATATTTATTGTTAAATAGGAACTTTGTTAAAAATCATTATTTGTATCGGCACTCTTCATAATGAAGCTTATCAACTGGCTAGCGAAACTTTGAAAGAGTCAAAGAGCTAGAAACTCGGTTGGTATTTGGGAATTTCTAAGGACGTCCCTAAGTTCAACAAACTCTCGCGAGATCCCGACGAGTTTATACAAATAGCTAGATGATGCTGCGGAAAATTAAGTACTGGCGTCTACAAAAAGCCCTTGATAATAGTCGGGCATTGAAAAAGTGTAGAACTTGCAAGCAAGTGTTGAATTGTTAAATTACAAACTCATTTGGCTTCTTTTCTTGGTATCTGATACCCAGCATTTTTTTTTTTGTAGCATTTACCCTCAAAGGTTTGAACTCTTCTTTCGGCCTCAGGGTTCAGTGTTCAACTTTCACAACCATATAATATCGCTTTTAAAATGAACTAACGAATTCGATTTCTATCTAACTCCGGATCTATGTTGAAAATACCCAGGGCATTAAAATACCCAGCCTAACCTTAATGTGAGGAACCTACTTACAGCTCTTCATTAAGAGAGAACACGTTTGTTGATCCATTGGGAACCTGTGGAGTTGCATCAAGCAAGTCGCTGTCAGGGAGATTCTGAAATGAAGAGATTTGAGATTGAATGGACAAGGAGTGAAAAAAAATAACCTGTACCCTAAGGTCAAGGTTCTCGGGTGCACATATATGCCAAAATTTTTTTTTCTTGATTAGTGTAAGACAAAAAATAATATTTATTCTGTTAGCGTTTACAATTATGTTTAATTACTTTTTTTTTTTGCTAAATAATTAACTCTAAATATTATGTAATAAAATCTAGTGAAACTACATATTTTCTAATGCCTGAATTTAAAATAGAAAAATGTAATGATGACATTTTAAAGAGAAAATAAAGAACTATTTTGTTTAAATTTTAAAGTCAGATATTTTGCATTATTCATGTAAACGTCATTTATTATTGTCTGTGAATACTAGTCGTGATGTTGTTGTTGTTGTTTTTCACGAATCTTTCATTCATTTTTTCAACCAATCATTGTCATCATCGTCATCCTTGTTATCATCAAACTCTGTTAACTAAGAAATCATGTGGCCAGCACAATGTCTAACCGCCTTTATTTTTTTCCCAACTAAAGTCAGGCGCGCATTAGAGCTGGGTGGACTCCAAGACGCCCTAAAGATTCCTGTCTTTACCAGAATTTGAACCCGGGACTCTTCACCCCAGCCACCTTATCTTTTCAAATCTCATAACGACACTTATTAGAGAAAGCAAACATTTATTATAAGCCCTTACTTAGGGGTGATATCCATTTTGTTGGGTACACTGTAACAAGTTACACACAAATATTGATCAGTCGATTTAGGTTATTACTTTAATCTTTGGTGGGGGAATTTTCTGCTAGGGATCATGTATAGATCTATCTTTATCGAGCTGAACTAGACCCGACCTTCTCAAGCCTCGTATATAATCGCCTTTTCAAAGCGAGAGATTGGACTCTTACAGACATCAGTGTGTACACAGAAGATGAGACTACGCAGGAGAGCTTTGTAATGTAAAAATGTAAAGGCCTCTTTCTTTCATTCTATCTTTCTCTCTCTCGCTCTCTCTCACACACACACATTCTCTCTTTCTTTTTCTTTTCTTCTAACTCATTCTTCCTGTTCTCTCTCTCCTTCGCTCTTTCTTTTAATTTCTTGTCTTTCTCTTCCCCCCCCCCCTGTCTTTCTCCCTCTCTCTCATTCTTCCTGTTCTCTCTCTCCTTCGCTCTTTCTTTTAATCTCTTGACTTTCTCTTTCCCCCCCCCCTGTCTCTCTCCCTCTCTCTCATTCTTCTCTCTTTCCTTCTTTTCCATTATCGTCATTCTCTTTCCCAAGTTTCCCTTCTCCACGCCTCTCATTCACTTGATCTCTCTCTTTCAGCGGCATTCTTTTTTAAGATTTTGTAAGAACCCGTAGATCTTTAAATGATTGTAAGACACTTGAAGACGAGCCTAGGATACAACTCTCATAAACAATGCCCGAACAATGTCTATCAGATACATTGATAAACAATGTAAAGAAAATGACCGTGTATAAACCTTACAGTGGGTAATACAGCCCGTCTTTCTCAGGCTAGGTTATTTTGTGGGTTTCTAAGTTCAACTATTACACTTGATGTTAACCTTATTTCATTAGGGCTTTAACATTTTTAAACAATCGGGACTTGAGTTTGTCTATCTCCATTAGGCTATGTTTATTTTCAAAGCAACACTGTTCAGTGCTAGAGACAAGCGAGGATGAGGAAAAGAAATTGGGGAGGGGGGGTTAGAATTTTAAAATGCTTGCGGGGTGGGTGGGCTCAGAGGTGTAGAAAATACTTGCAAAGTAAACTGTAACTTCTTACTGTTCCATGCCCACTCTTACACTCACAGTAACCCCGCCATTGGTATTGCTTCATATAAAATACCCATAAAGAAAAAAAAAAACAACAGAAAAGTACCAGGAGAGTCTTTTCGTTAGTGATGATGGTTCTAGATAATGGTGCGGGAATAGTCATTAAGTTGCCACACCACCCACTAGATAAGTGTACTCATCCTCGCTGCACGGATTATTAGACGTTTCAATAAGCTTTCCCTGGGTGTGTATCTATTATTATAGTTTTATACTTTTCCATCGATTATCCATCTAGAGCTCTAGACGCTTTGGTTTCCTTGGTATATTTACGCATTCATATAAACATTTTCATCCATAATTGAAGCTTACTGTTACCAATGCACTACAGTCTAAGGGGTAGAACTTGTATAGAATTGTGTAGAAACTTGATATCAAACTAGAAAAGTTCCAATACTACTTGGGACTTCTCTTGTAACAGAGGAGGAAGACGGTTTTAACTACATCGAATAAAATCAATAGATCAAGAACAAATACTAGGTTTGGGCTATAATCTACACGACGGCGTTCAAATGTCATAATCTTGATTAACAACTATGTTAAGATACTGAATATACTGCAAGGGCATTACTTACATAGCCAAAGAGTATAACTCTTGTAATCTATTGTATCTGTGGCATTTTACGTCTCGAGAGACCATCTTTTCACTTTGCAACTTCTTGTGTGACTAAAGAGGCCAATCCTTGAGACACAGCTGCGATCGCAGATTGGGCATATATAATCACCAGGCGCCGTTGCATTTTCACCCTTCTTTCTGCTTCTGTTGTGTATGACATCTGCAATCCGTGACCCTTCCTTTATGCTCTCTCTCCATGTGGATCTATCCAGTGCATCCACTGGCATTCTACGAACGTGGCCAAGCCAGCAAAGGCGTCTGCTGCTGATAACACAAACACTGCACCTCAAGTAAACATTAATGGCCAACCAACAGAAATTGTTGATCACTTTAGTTACCTTGGCTCCATCACATCCAACAGCACTCTACTGGATAAAGACATAAACAACAGGATAGCCAAGGCAATGGCCACCATGTCACGGCTGTAGAAAAGAGTCTAGGACAGCATATTGCTGACTAACAGTACTAAAGCCCTAGTCTACCGGACCTGTGTGTTGAGCACCTTGCTGTACGGAAGTGATACATGGTCAACCTACTCATGGCAGGAAAAAAAGCTGAATGTCTTCCACCTCCGATGCCTAAGGCGGATCTTTAAAATAAGGTGGCAAGATAAGATAACCAATGAGGAAGTGCTAGGAATCTACTGTATAGTGTATATAGGCCAATCTACCAATCATTGATCACGAGATCAAATCTCATTCACATGTTCCTTTTACCTCCTAGATGTTCACTAAGAATGTTGTTGTTTTTTTTTTGACAGATTCGCAACATGACGACCGTAATTAGCGAAAATCCGCAAGCTTTATTAAACCTTTGTATTTTATTTTCGTATTTCCATAAAAGGTCGCAGTCTAATTAGAAAGCATTAACAAATAACATCACGAAAATAAGACTTCATGTATACAATTCCTTATCAACATAGACATATATATAATAAGGCTTGTCTTCGAGTTCGAAGATCGGTGAGGAATGCAGTATTACCGGTGGCTGCGCAGCCCCAACTGTGACCTACATATTTTGCCACACTCATGGCTAGCATAACCATCATGGGCGTAGCCAGGATTTTTTTTTTTGGGGGGGGATCCCCCTCCCACTGCGATAAAAATATATTTATATGTGTGTATGTGTGTGTGTGTATATAATCTTTATTACATTCTGACCTATCATTCTTTTGGAAAAAGCTTATTGTGCCCTAAAACAGGTTCTTCCAGGAGTTAGTGGGAAAATTGTGGACACCCGCCATTGCCAGCATGGGGGTCTGGGGGAGCGCTAGGAGCTCAGCCCCGCCGCCAAGCACTATTTCTGATACTGAAAGCCAACAAAATGCATATTCTGAGGTATCTACAGTGCATTTTACTGCTGTTTTATTTCAAAAACCTAATGAGCTATTCTTACTGACTCTCCCGCGCCGTTCGGCGCATTTGCCTTCAAGCTGGTAATGTCTGAAGCCTCTTCCCACCTGTTCTGGGGACCCCCATGAATGTGTGGAGCCAAGTTGTACTAGGATGTCATCGCAACTCTTCTTATGCGTAATTCTTTTTGTCAGATAACATGTCCCGCAAACCTCATGCGTCGCTCTCTCACAATCTTACTAAGGTGTCGACTCCCAGTTCGGCATATGATTTCCTTGATTTACACCCGATCTCTATAACTGACTCCTAAAATCTGTCTTAGCCATTTTTGTTGAGCCACATTTAGTGTTTTTTCAATTTCGGCAGATGACTATTAACTGCACTTTATTAATTGAGCCCCGCCACTGGTAGAAATGTGTAACCACTCTTGAATACGCTCTTGGAATTAAGTGACTGTAGTTTGCTTTAGATTTTATATCGAAAAGGGAAGTTTTATCGTCAAAATCATCTATTGGGGGTTTTAAACTAAAAAATGTTGTTTGCTTTAGAATAATATTGAAGATAGATGTTTTCCACCTCAAAACGCTCTGTGGGGGGATTTTAAACTCAAAACCATCTGGAGCGGGTTTTAAACTTTAAAAAAGCCATCTGTAGGAGAGGGATTTAAACTCAAAACCCCCAATAGTCTTGGCTACACTCAAATAATTTTAGTGTGTAATTTGCTTTTTTTTTTATATTGAAGAGGTATTTTTTAGCATCAAACCCCGCTTGCGGGGGGTTTAAACTCAAAACCTCTTTAAATACACTCATAACATATTGAGTGTATAATTTGCTTTGTTTTTAATATTGAAGAGGTATTTTTTACCTTCAAACCCTGCTGAAGGGGGGTTTAAATTCAAAACTGAATCAAAATCCATTTAGCTATGCTAATAACATTTTGAGTGCGCAATTTGCGTTTTTTTATACCGGGTATTGAAGAGGTATTTTTTAGCTTCAAACCCTACTGACGAGGGGGTGGGGGTTAACTCAAAACCCTTCTGGCTACGCTCATAGAATTTTGAGTGAGTAATTTTTTTTTCATAATGAAGAGGGGCTTTATCGTAAATTTTGGAGTGGGCTTAAAAATTAAAATCTTCCTTTTTAACTGCGCTTGTGAAATTTGGGGGATTGTCGTTTGCATATTATTTTTTTTTTGTTTTATAGAAGAGGGAAATTTAACTGCGAAAACCCCTGATAGGGAATTTTAAACTCAAACCCCCATGGTAGGTTTTTTTTTTAATTCAACCCCCACTGATAGTGGGTTTTAAACTCAAAAACCCCCTGGTAGGGGTTTTAAACTATAAAACCCCTGGTAGGGGGTTTTAAACTCAAAACCTCCTTTGCTGTGCTGGGGCAAGTGATAGTTTGGTATTAAAATCTCACCTAAAATAAGCAAAATCAAAGAAAAAATCAGTCACTAAATACTGTCCCCCCCCTGCGGGGGGGGGAGTATTTCATTTCGGGAGGGGGGTTTGAACCCCTAACCCCTCCCCCCCGGCTACGCCCATGATAACCATTGTCCGCAGCTGGTCGGTTTAGATTTTCCTTTCGCCGTCTGTGTCTGTCCTCGGCAGCGTATTTTCCTTTGGTTTCAAATGGGTATCCCGCGGCCTTTATGATTGATCTCCAGCTGTCTCGTTCTGAGGCCGCATGCCACCAGGTGCTTTCTTCTATGTCAGCAACGGCAAGATGACGCCTAAGCTGGTATTTGAAGCGTTTCCGTGGGGCACCTCTTTTACGTCAACCACCTTTTAGCTCACCAATAAAGACTGCCTTTGGCATACGTTCGTCTCCCATACGGGATACGTGCCCAGGCCAGCGTAACCTTCGGACCATAAGAAGTTACACAATACTGTCCATACCGGCATTCGCAAGGACATCGCTGTTTTTAGTATGGTCTTGCCACCGTATGTCCATGATGGAGCGCAAGCACCTTTGGGGAAAGCGCTCAAGTAGTCTTTGTTGTTTTCTGTATAGTGTCCATGTCCTCAGATCCATATAAAAGGGTTGAGAGAACCACCGCCTGGTAGACATTGTTTTTTGTAGGCAAGCGGAGCGATTTATTCCGACAAGCTCTCGCCTGGAGGCGTCCAAAAGCGCTACCGGCCCTGGCCAGACGATTATCAACTTCCTTGAAAGTGAGGCGTCATACTACCCAGATATGTGACGTGGTCTACCACGTTAAAGGGCTGTCCGTTTACGGTGATCTTTGGGGCTGAGTAGGTTGTATTGGGTGACTTCTTGAACATTACTTCTGTTTTCCCGAGATTAATAGATAAACCGAAAGAGGCTGCAGGCATGCAAATTCGTTGACCGCGTTCTGGAGATCATGTTCATTGTGAGCTAGCAGGGCGCAATCATCGGCATAGAGAAGCTCCGTTATGACCATCTCCTTTGTTTTTGTATGGGATAGTAGACGTCGAAGATTGAAAACATTCCCGTCCGAATGAAACCGGATGTCTATGACTTTTTAAACTTTCTTTACGTCATTTCCACTTGGACTAAATAAAAACACAGAAACAATCCTAATAGCAGCTAATAAGATAAGATCTGGAACCTTTTTCTTTTTTTTCGAAAGAGAGAGAGAGAGAAAGAGAGAGATGGAGAAAGGAAGAGATACCAAGAGAAATGTAGAAAGGGGAACGGGAATGGGTACGAAGGACTCACTTTTTGTTGTTGGCGGGGGGAGGGGGGTGAGATAGGTAAAAGTGTTGCTAAAATTAACGGGCCCAAAATATGGGAGCATGTATGTGTTGGGGCCAGGGCCGGCCTTAGTCCAATGCAACCTATCTGGGTGCAGTGGGTCCCGCACTTTCATAGGCCCTGCGCTTATTGTAAATGTAAACTATTAAATTAAATCATTATAACTTATTACAGGGTTCCCGCGGCCTCCTGATTTTCCAGGAGCTCCAGGAAATCTCCTGAAATTGCAAAATATTCGAAAAAGTCCTGGAAATCTCCTGAAATTATTAAAATTTCCCAAAAACTCATAAAAATCTCATTGTCATTCAATATGGAAAACATCCATTCTACGCGCAATAATAAAAAACGGCAATGTCAGCTTTCATTTGATAAAAATGTAATACAGTTTCGAATTTATCTTCTAAAACAAAATCTTTATTTCCACTTATTATCCTTAAACCCTACCCAGACAGGGCCCCGCGCAATCCGTTTCGCATAGGGCCCCGCGTTTGTTAGGGCTGGCCCTGATCGGGGAGCATCATGAAGCGGGTTCTTTCCGAATCAAGTCAAATCAATCTACTTACCTCATTTTATAGACGACTCTTCCATCTCTGTACAAATGCAACAGCCTGTTAGGGACTGTTATGTCGTGAAACTCGGACGACTTCTCGTTGACGAAGTAGAGGTCAGGGACCCAGAACTTGGCGATGAGCTTAGAGTCCAGCTCCAAATGGTCAGCGTTGATGAGCTCGTAAAACTGAAGCCGGAAGTCGTACCAAGACTGGGTGACCAGGACATTAATGGAAAAGTCCTGATTAACAAGTAATTTAAAATTATAATAAGGCCTTCAGTAATTAAAGAAACAAATGTATTAATCTACGAGACGTATGTAAATTAGGGTTACCAAACGTCCTCTAAAAAGGAGAACATGTCCTCCTTTTTTTTAAATCGGACCGACAGGTATTGGCTAATAGTCTGACTAATGTCCGACTTTCTTGTTTTGTTTACTATCATAGCAGATTATGCATCAATCGAGGCCTATGTTTCAGAAAGATGTCAAGCTTTTTGACAAGCATCGGTTAACATAGAAACATAGACTCTCCATTGTGTTAGTTAAATACCTATTTTCTCACAAAGTAAAATCAGAAGAAAAATAAACCTAAATGAAGATCTTCCGTATAATGAAAGTCGCCTTGTCGTTGAAATACGATGCTTAATATAGACTCTAGATCTAATTGTTTTAACAGCCTTTGATTTTAAGTCAATTATTTATCATTGTAAGCTTAGTTTTCAAAGTTGACTTTGAATTTTTGTCCTCCTATTAAGGTTGTGTCCTCCTTTTTGTCCTTTCCTAGAGTGTGCAGGTGTCTGGTAACCCTATTCTATAGCTTTAAAACAAAGTGATATATTTTACCATAGTCTGCTCGTTGACCGAGTTGAGAGCGTTTATTTGAAGTGAGACATTCACCAGAGTTGGCAGCGCTACTCAGATTTGATGTGAGGAAAAAAAAGAGAAGATGTTAACATTAGTAAACCAGCGTTATGTCTCTAGGTACATATTCGTCATCTCAAAAAACATAAACAAATAGACTTTTTCTTGTTCAATTGTAAAAGTTTGTTTAGGACCGAAATTCTAAGTACTTCTTAGTTCGTTTGTGGTCATGTGGTAGTTCAGCACCGTCAACGTTATCACCTTCACCTTCAACTATCCCTTAGTCTGTTGAACCGTTGGGGCACCACACAAGATCCGTTGACCGTCTTTCGCCATAGAAATAGAAGACTGAGTAAAATTCATTTAGGCCTAATTATAGATTTGAAAAATTCTTGAACAAATAGAACCCAATCGTGATTACCATTAAAAGGAAAATAATTTTTTAGTTTAGTTGTTTCTATATTTAGCTGAAAGGGTAACTAGACCTTTTTTTTATTTAGCTATTAACCGTTGTTCGTAAAAGAAAAAAAAAACGTGAATGGATTAGAACCCTCAATGTTATAGGACAAAGCTAATTGACAAAGTGACTGACAAAAACTTGCCAATAAGAATAACCACGTTAGCGATCTTAATTAAAATGTCAGCACAGTTGCTTCCTTGGAGAAAGAATGAACAGAACTTAAAGTCATTCTGAAGAGTGGGCTTCGTGGGTCAGGGAAGCAGCAACATCTACCATTCACTGAATCCTAATGCACGTGCAGTTGGAAGGCAAATGACGAGACTGTCGTTAAGATAATTTTAGTAATTTAATTTTATTTCACTATGATTCTTTTTAGCTTCAGCCATTTTGAAAAGAATTCACTGATACTAGAAAATGTTTATGCTCATTGAGCGATGACAGTGATTCCAATATTTTTCATTCAAATTATATTCTTGTATGTATTTTTTAATCACCAACTATTTAATTGTGATATTCTCATATAAACAACATTATGGTCATTGCTCAAGACTAGATGCTCTATTGCACGTGCATAGTTCTAGCTCTGATGCAGTGGCATAGCTAGGGTGGGGTAGGAGGGGGAGAATCTGAAAATCCCCCTGGGCCCCCCCAAATTAGTGTTTTTTACTTTAGATATTAAATATTACTCAAAATGCAGGGCCCCCCAAAAAGTCAAGCCCCCCGGGCCCCCAAATGATGGCAAAATCTTAGATACGCCTCTGCTCAGATGGAGAAATTATTATGTCAGGTTGAAATGGCTGACGATAGGGGTCAAAGGGTCCAAATTGCAAAAATCTGATAATGCTACCTGAAAAGAATCTTGAACACCATGCCTTTTCTCTCAAAGCAGAATCTTACAGAATTTGTATATGTCACCACAAATACAAAACGAACTTATTGCAATATTGGGTGATTACGAGCCAACATATTTCTCGATAGTTGTAACAGTACATCTAAAATCTAAAAACTGGATCAATTTTTCCCAATGTTAAGATTACGCTGTCACTTAAAAAAACGGGCTAATGATTCTTTGGTCTTTCATTTGCATCATCTCAGATATTGGCTAGATTATTGATTTATAATTATCGTCTTTATTTGAATATTTCTGACACTTGCGGTAAGTGCTGCACATATGCAAGCGAAGTTTTTTCAGACTTAAAAGATGATCAACAATAAATGCGCGAGCAAAGATGAAAAATAAGCGACTCACTAATTTGGCAATTGATGGGAACAAAATAGCAATACTTAAATATGTCTTTTTGTTGTTTTTTTCTTTTTCGATTTTTTTTTTTGGGGGGGGGGGGGTTGGGGAGTTACGGGAGGACATTATGAGGAGCTGCCGCACTGAGCATCATATACCCTTGCTAAGCCATTGGTTTGAAGTATTGTATATACTTATTTAGTTTTCATGTAATGTCGTGATATTAAAATATTGAGTATTCTATATCCAATGTGGATGCATGATAATATTGTTACGATTCCCTATAAACCCTTGACAAAACAATGTGGCTAGGTCAAGAACCAGATAACTTGGTCTCTGATATAACGAGACACTTTTCTTATCTTATATATTACAGACGTTACTTCAAAAAAGAAGATGATTACGTCCTACGCGTCATGCATTTAGTCATGCATATTAACCAATGACTTAAATTCTGCCAAGTCACTGGTTTTCCTGGCTAGCTCAGGCAACCCATTCCATGCTCTAATAGCAATTAGGGAAGAAGGAGTATTTGAACAAATTTGTCCTAGCATATGGGACGAGTAATGTGCCTTTATTTTTGTGTCTTTTATTAAATTCTGTTTTGTATTTGAAGATTATGGTTCAGTGTTTTATGTATAATTGCTACTTTACTTTTAAGTCTTCTATCATGAAGGCTTTCTAAATTTAGTGATTTTACTAATGGTGTTACTCTAGTAACTTTAATGAGTGTAATCAATAATGAAGAGATAGCAATCAAATGCTTTACAAATGGGCTGAGGTCAATGTCTGAATATAACAGCTATACACAACTTGTTGCTCTTTTAGTCCGCCAGACTTGACCCAACCTTGTTTTTATAAACAACACATAGTTCATAGTCAGATAACCAAAACACCTTGATGTTTACATCCTGTCATTTTTAAGTACACAGGCCTGTCTGGCATGAGTCGGTTGATTACACAGAAGCTACACTGACCAGCATCACAGTTCAGTTACAACAATATATTACCAGTTTACCATGTGGATACATGTTCATATATTACCAGTTTACCATATAGATACATGTTCATATATTACCAGTTTACCATGTGGATACATGTTCATATATTACCAATCTACCATGTGGATACATGTTCATATATTACCAGTTTACCATGTGGATACATGTTCATATATTACCAATTTACCATGTGGATACATGTTCATATATTACCAATTTACCATGTGGATACATGTTCATATATTACCAGTTTACCATATGGATACATGTTCATATATTACCAGTTTACCATGTGGATACATGTTCATATATTACCAATTTACCATGTGGATACATGTTCATATATTACCAGTTTACCATGTGGATACATGTTCATATATTACCAATTTACCATGTGGATACATGTTCATATAATACCAGTTGACAATCTCAGGCATACGCTTGGATATTGGGTCACTACACCAGCAGTGGCTGAGTGGGGCTATATGTGAAACAAGTTGACGTCTTGGGAGAACCTAACATTACAAACAAGAAATCAATGAACCACTTACACATGTCAAACGTGGGTGTCACTGTACTGTCATAGTCTCCCAGCAGCGCGTTCAAGAACAAAGTCCTGTAAAGATAAGAGAAGAATCATTAGCCGAGCCCACGCCTTGTTTCCAGGCCGAGGCTAATTAGTTAAGAACAAATGATTTCAGAGCAACAAACAGTACAAAACTACTCCACAGTGAAATAAATTCACAGCCAAATTTCTAAACATGGTTGAATCTTACATCTAAACTATAAATATGTGGTTGAATCTTAGATCTAAACAAAAATCTATGGTTGAATCTTAGATCTAAACAATAAATTTATGGTTGAATCTTATAACTAAACTATAAACTTATGGTTCAACTGTTAGTTTTCTCGTTCGGCTCGCACACACAAAAAGTCAAATATGAAAAAATATTTTTTTATAAAAAGCTTATATAGTGGATATACGACTTGGCAACGAGCCATTGGTGTAAACTGCCCACAGGTTGATACGTCGCAGGTCAGTGTTCAGGCCTAGTGTAACAATTTGATCTCGATCAAAGAATGTAGGTAATTGGATCTCTGTCTTATCTTTTAACAAAAACATAAAATCAAAAACAAATGTCAGTTTTTGTTGTTAATGTTGAATTGGGGTGACGCCATTAGTCAATCGCACCGCGTGACACAAACCAACTGGTGGGAAGTAAAGTTATTTTCTTACAATGGGATACATTCACACAGACACATATCTGCACAAACACAGACGCAAACACACATTAACACACACACAGAGACAGAGACACACATCCCGATGCATAGCTATAGACCTATTTCAGACAAACTGGACAACTTGATAGCACTGGGTGACACGCCTCTATAGATTAACTAGTCACTAATTGCCCTGCGCTGACCTTCGCGTGTCTAGAAACAAGAGCCAATCAAGGCAGACGGTGTATTTATGACTGGATTAAAGGAAACATCTCGTTTATGTTTTGTGTTTTCTTTATTCGTTATCGTCATCAGAACCGGATATCTGACGAAATCTTGAAAGGTCAAGGACGGTTAAATAAGGAGAAAGACAACAAATCCTTTTGGCGGGAGTGACGACAAAGAAATCCAGAAGTCTGCGGAGGACCAAGAAGAAAAAACAAACAAAAAAGATGGAAGGTTTCTGAACATAAGTTAAAGTCATCTAATTACGACAAGTCTCTACATTCAATCTAAAGAGGACAAGAATGGGTGGGGGGGGGGAGTGAGGGCTTAGCAAGATTAAGGGGAGGAGGGGGCCAGTCTGGTCTGTGTGCGCGCTATTGTGTGTGGACTCTGGGGGAATGCGTGGACTTTCGTCGTCCAGTGTATGCCAGACGATGCCAGCGATGCTGACAGCTGCTGACATGAAGATCTAATGGCCTTATACATTATAAATGTCGGTTCTCATTGTTTTAGATAGATGTGAAGCTAGGGGAAAAAAATTGCCAGAGATAATAAATCTTTGAGAAATGAGGAGAATCACTCAAGAGAATCACTCAAGAGAATCACTCAAGAGATTATTTAGAATGAGCGAATGCCGAAACAAGAAATTGATCAATGAATACCAGCATTTCAGTGAAGCATTTCTAAAGGTTACATCGGGGCATTTCTGGAAGTGAAATACATTGAATGACGGAGAAATATTATTTTCAGAAAAAAAAATGAATGAACAGTTTTGAATGACAATACGAGTTATTCACCTACTCATGCGTATGTCTATTTAATACTTGAAATCACTAAAACCCTAACTACGGCCTGCGGAACCAACCGCGACGTGATGCTTTCGGCCGTACTTGAAATTTTATCCAGCAGTGTAAAAGGAAGCATAAAGGATCGCCTCCCTTGGTTTCGACAATTTCCGGTGGAGATCCGGCTGCAGCCCATGTGTCGGAAATGTATATGTCCCGACATTGTTTGGTCCGAATTTATATGTCCCAAAATCATAGGACATAAGCCGAAAATGTAAGTGCATTGTGCTTTACATAGATAGTTGTGTATCAATGATTGAACTCTTTAGTCCCATGAGAAGTTGCTTAGGGAAAATGATATTTCCCGAAATGTTAAATGCCAGAGAGAGAGAGAGAGAGAGGGAGGGAGAGAAAGAGAGAAAGAGGGAGAGAAAAAAAAGAGAGAGAGAGGGCTTGTTTAAAAAATATTATTTTGATTAGGCCAGAAACTATGGACTAGCAATCAAAATAAAATCCTTTTGAACAATTGTTGTTAGGCTCGACCTAAATAGTATATATCCAGATAAATATATTGTAAGTCTGGATGTTGCATGATGCTAAAGTTGGACACTGTCTAGTTACCACATACTGTCTTTTTACCACATACTGTCTTGTTATCCCCATACTGTCTTTTTACCACATACTGTCTAGTTACCACATACTGTCTAGTTATCACATACTGTCTTGCTACCACATACTGTCTTGTTACCACATACTGTCTTGCTACCACATACTGTCTTTTTACCACATACTGTCTTGCTACCACATACTGTCTTTTTACACCATACTGTCTTGTTACCACATACTGTATTGTTACCACATACTGTCTTTTTACCACATACTGTCTTGCTACCACATACTGTCTTTTTACACCATACTGTCTTGTTACCACATACTGTATTGTTACCACATACTGTCATGTAACCACATACTGTCTAGTTATCACATACTGTCGAGTTATCACATACTGTCTTGCTACCACATACTGTCTTGTTACCACTACTGTCTTGCTACCACATACTGTCTTTTTACCACATACTGTCTTGTTACCACATACTGTCTAGTTACCACATACTGTCTTTTTACCACATACTGTCTTGTTACCATATACTGTCTTGCTACCACATACTGGCTTTTTACCACATACAGTCTAGTTACCACATACTGTCTTTTTACCACATACTGTCTTGTTAACACATACTGTCTAGCTACCACATACTGTCTTGTTACCACATACAGTCTTGTTACCACATACTGTCTTGATACGGTTATATGAATGTCGTTAAGCTAAATCTCTTACACCCATAAAACCTGCCTCTCTATAAAGCCGTCAAAAGTAGTCTGTTTCCATTTAGCTATTCTTTTACTAGTCGCGTCATTGTCTCTAAGTCAAAACTTTCCCCTTTTTATGAAACAAATACCTTTTCCCGCCAAATTCCTAATCGTACCATAACATCACCAGCAGCGATACTCGGATACTCAAGAAATAATGAAGAGAATTTGGTGTCTTTGGAGGCTTGGTGGCTGAGTGGAACCTGGGGTCCTAGGTTCGAATCTCAGTGAACACTGGGATTTTTAATTTCGGGATTGTTACGGCGCCCCTGAGCCCATCTAACTCTAATGAGTAGCTGACTTTAGTTCAGGAAAGTAAAGGAAGTTGTTTTTGTAATATACTAAATCAATTCCTAACCTTAGAAACAAGGCTTTATTTCAATAAAACACGACTGATAGACACAATAACACAGTACAGACTGGTCACGATTCACAGACTACGATAATGCGAACACGATTACAAATACTAGCACGATTACAAGCACGGGTAACACACAAGTTCATTTAACGAACATTTAACGATTTATTTATTTCTGGGTCTTAGATTATCACCATGCGTATGAAGGGAAGGATCCGGAGGTGTCTCTGGCGTTGACTTTTCTCCTTGCAAGTCGTAACTGTCATGTACGGGACTCAAGTCAATATTGGCCTCTGGCATTGGGTGGCTCCCCTGTGAGTTACTGATGACTTCTGGCTGGTTGTACATCATTGGGGTGGGATTACTGATAGTTTCAGGCACGTAGCGACTCCCTGGTTAGAGATCCAAAGAGTCACCGACCTCTTGAGGCAGAATACCTTTCTCTGGTTCGAAATAGTCGTTAGTGGAACTTTCCTTCGGCGCCAGGTGCCTAAGCGACACTGTCTCTTCCCTGCCGTTTGGAAATCTATATGGGCGTAGTGTGGGTTGCAGCTAATAAGTTCAACCTCTTGTACCAATGAGTCAAATTTTGAAGATCTTAAAGGTGATTTTAGTAATACTTTCCCTGGGTTCTGTAGCCAAGTAGGCAAGGATGTTCCAGTTTGCGATCTTCTGTTGAATTTGAAGATCCGTTCGTGTGGAGTTTCATTAGTAGAAGTACACAGTAATGATCGAATTGAATGAAGTGCCTGAGGCAACACAGATTCCCACTGCGATAGTTCTAACTTCCCTGAGTCCAATGCTAATAAAATAGCCTGCCACAATGTTTTATTCAGCTTTTCTATTTGCCCATTTCCTTTTGCATTGTAGGGTGTTGTCCTGCTAGTGGCCATGCCCTTAGAATGTAGATATTCTGTAGTTTCTATGGACATAAATGATGTGCCACGATCAGAGTGGATGTAACTGGGTGTTCCAAAGAGGAAAAATAACTGTTCGAAGCACTTTATCACTGTCTTAGATGTCATATCAGGACAGGTAAAAGCGAGTGGAAACCGCGAATATTCGTCAATCATTGTTAATAAATACTTGTTCCGAGTAGCTGATGGCAAAGGACCTTTAAAGTCAACACTAATTCTTTCAAACGGCTGTGTGGCCTTTATGAGCGTACCTGCAAATTCCTTATAGAATTGCGGTTTAATTCTATTGCAGTTTCTGCATTGTTGAATGGTCTGTCTGACCTCTTCAACAGAGAAAGGTAAGTTCTTTGACCTGACATAATGTAGAAGTCTAGTGACACCTGGATGACACAGGTAGTCATGGTACGTCTTCAGGCTACTTTGTTTCGTCATAGTTGCACAGTGCCCTCTAGACAAGGTGTCTGCTGCTGTGTTGGCGTTCCCAGGTCTATACTGTATACCAAACTTGAAGCCTGCTAGTTCCAGTTTTCACCTTTGTATCTTATCGTTTTTAATTTTCTTGTCATGAGTGTCTTTAAATAATAAGGGTAAAATGATTGCCACACAAATAATGCTTCCATTTGCGTATAGCTTCAATTATTGCAGTTGCTTCTTTCTCTATGACAGATTGATGCCTTTCACTAGGTGAAAGAGTTCTAGAGAAGAATGCAATAGGTCTTCCGTCCTGATTTAAAGTGGCTGCTACTGCGATGTCAGAAGCGTCTGTTTCCACAATTAGAGGATGGTCACACTTTATGGTGAAAATTGCTGCTTTCTGCAATTCTTGTTTCAAGTCTTCCAACGCTGTTTTTACTTCTGTAGGTACAGGAAAAATTTGATTTTTCATTAAAGAATACATTTTGTCGGAGAAATTGGGTATCCAGTGAGCATAATATGCCAAAAGTCCTACAATCCTTTTCTGAGACTTCAGATCTTTTGGAGGTGGCAAATCTCGAAGAGCTTGAAATCTATCAGGGTCCGGCTTCTAATGCTCTTTGGATATTTCATATCCAAGCAGCTTTACCTTCTTAGTAGCAAATACACTTTCGTTGAAAGTTATTCCGTATTCCAGAGCTACATTCTGAAAACGCAACAGATTTTTGTTATGAGAGTCTACATCTGTACCACATATTGTTACATTGTCGACATGGGCAAACGTGTCAGGCAACTTTTCTTTTTCTCTAATAGTGTCTATGGTTTTCTGGAAGCAAGCTACACCGTTAGTGACCCTAAAGGGTATTCTGCAAAACTGGTAGAGTTTGCCGCAAGCTTCGAAAGCTGTGTATTTCTTTTCGCTCTGTTGGATAGGTATTTGTGATAAGCACTCTCCAGATCCAATGTGCTAAAGATTTCATACCTGGAAATTTTCTCCACCATTTCATCCACTCTTGGCATTGGGTAAGCGTCCAGGTAAGTAAATCTATTTATAGTTTGGCTATAATCAACGACCATTCGCTTTTTGTGCCGCTCATTGGTCGTGACAAGGACTTGAGCTCTCCAAGGTGATTTGGAAGGTTCAATGATACCGTTTCGTATCCATTTCTCAACTTCAGCTTTGATAAATTGTGTGTCTTGGAAGGAGTAACGACGAGATTTAGTAGCAATAGGTCTGCAGTTAGGGGATAAATTTGCAAACAATTATGGTGCCTCTACCTTAATTATCAGTTCTTTGTGTAATGCGAGAAAATCCAACCCAAGCACTACATCAGTGCAAAGTTCATCTAGTAACGAAAGTTTGAATTG
Source organism: Biomphalaria sudanica (assembly GCA_036873155.1). Lineage (NCBI taxonomy): Eukaryota > Metazoa > Mollusca > Gastropoda > Planorbidae > Biomphalaria > Biomphalaria sudanica. Next base: position 1,122,545 of record JAZGLO010003812.1, on the reverse strand, counting down.
ATTGTAAACTTCCCCTTTGTATTTTAGCGATGCAAACATGTGGCCTCTTGTGACGCTTGACAGTTGAGATGACGCCATAGAAATTTTGTTCTTTGAACGTGTCACTGACCAATCATACTCTCTTGGTATGTTTGAAGAAATGTAGCTTTCCCCGCTACCTGTATCAATTAGGGCTTTTAGGTTCACGCCATTTACAGAGATGTGTACTGTTGATTTAGTTAAACCAGGTACAGACGAAGTAGCAATTAGTAATGTTAGATGTGTAGAGTCCTTAATGTAGCTACTGTCACGTGTTTATTTGGCTAGAAGATCTTGATGCTATAAACTTGTGACATATGTGGGTTCGGAGGTGCCTTGATTATAGTTCAAACACTTTAATAATCAATGAAGTAACAAAGTGTTGATATGTTTCTTGAGTTTTAATTATTTAAAACTTGAACTTGAAACAATAAATGTACATACAAAGATATATAAAACAGATACAGGATTCGGTGAAAACGTTCAATAAAATGAGTAAATATTTACTTTAAAACTTAGCGACTTCTAAGCCTAGCTTTCTAGCTCTCTCCCGGTTTCAAGCTAACACTCCGCTTTTATATCTTTCTTTAGAATCAAGAACCGTGACATCTCAATACCCATCCTTGACTCGTTTACATTTAATTTTCCCCTCAATTGTTTCTGTAATTTAACCTACGCCAATTATGTCTCCCTGCTGTAGCTTTGAACCAAGTTTTAATCGGCGTCCTTCTGGCATTAAAGCGCGAGCGCGCTGACCCGATTTGAGATAGGTACAATGTCCCATTCTGTGAACAACGAGGTGTCACTAGGAACTGTTTTTGTAATTTAAGCTATGTTAATTTTGTTTCCCTGCTGTAGTCTTGAACTAAGTTTTAATCTGTGTTTTTCTGGCATTTAAGCGTGGGTACGCTGACCTGGTTTGAGATAGGTACAATGTCCTCATTTTGTAAACAATGAGGTGTCACTAGGGACGTGACATATACCCCCCTCTTCCTAAGCGGGATGCATGTTGAGTAAAACGGAACTGCAACCGCTCAATCTTACATATAATAATGGTACTAACGTACAAAGGTATTACAGTTACTTCTTCCATGTATAAAAATAATATTCAATAATATGCAGTATTCTAGTTTTAGAATTCTTCACAATAATAACATATGTAAGCATGGCAAATACAGCAAAATTCAATAAGATATATTATAGTAATAAAATGAATGTCATAAGACTTGAAATCTTCCATCCAATGGGAATATTAAAATACATACACATTTCATATATAATCATTTTTAGTCAATGTATGAATCAAATTTTAAATGAAAACAAAATGTATAAGTTATGTTACTGGTAGTTGTAATCTAAGTACATCTTGATAGGGTGTCTGCTACGACGTTCATCTTCCCTGGGAGATTTTTGACTGTAAACTGGTAGTCTGTTAGCATTAAACTCCATCGTGTTAATCTGCTGTTAGCCAGCTTTTTAGTGTTTAGAAATTGGAGAGGAAAATGGTCTGTAAGTAGGTTGAATGGTTTGCCTAACAGATACTTGGTAAAGCGATTTATGGACCAAACTATCGCTAAACACTCTCTTTCAATTGTAGAGTATCTGGTTTCTGCTGGTAACAATTTCCTGCTAATATAGAACACGGGATGTAGTGTTCCATTGTGCTCTTGCATTAAACAGGCTCCGATCGCTTCGGAGAACGCGTCCGTCGCAAGGTGGAATGTTTTGTTTTGGTCTGGTAACTTGAGAATGGACTCGTGTGAAAGGTGTCCTTGATTCTCGTTATAGTGTCTTCCAGTTCTTGTGAATGAAATACTTTGTTTGGTTGACCTTTCTTGGTAAGATTTGTCAAGGGCGATGTGAGAGTCGTGTAATTAGGTATGAAACATCGGTAGAAATTGCATAGTCCTAGTATACTCCTGATTTGTTTCTTTGTCTTAGGCACTTGAATGTCTAATATTCTCTTGATGATTTCATCTTGAGGTTTTAAAGAGTTGTAGCTTACTTTGTAACCTAACAATGTTACTTCATTCATGGCTAGTTCCATTTTGCTTGGTTTGATAGTGAAGCCATGCTGTCTTAGTTCATGAAAGATTTCTTTGAGTCCTTGCAAATGTTCTTCCCAAGATTTGTGAAAGATACATATGTCGTCTATATATGAAACAGTATCTTTTCTTTGTCCGAATAGTCGGTGTATTGCTCTGTTGAATGTACTACTTGCATTGACTAAACCAAATGGCATGTAGTTAAATTGGAATAGTCCGAATGCAGTAGTGAAAGCTGTGCATGGTTTACATTGTTCTTTCATTGGAATTTGGTAATATCCCCTTGAAAGATCTATTTTTGTAAACATTTTTGCTTCAGCAAACTGTGTCATGAGATCTTCTGGATTCGGCATAGGGTAAGAGTCTAGGCAAGTAATTTTGTTGAGTTGCCTAAAGTCTACACACATTCTAGGTGTTGTAGCATTGTGTCGTTTCACAAGTACGATAGGTGCTGCGTAGGGCGAATTTGAATGTTCAATAATGCCTTGTTGTAGTAATTGATTGATTTCTTTTTGTAAAAAGTCTCTATAATGTATTGGGACTGGATATGGTCTTTGTTTTGTTGGTTTGTCGCTAGTCAAATTGATCTCATGTTCAATAACTGATGTTTTGCCTGGAACGTCGGTAAAAATGGATGAGTAATCCTTTAGTATCTCTGATACTTCTTGCTTCCTTGGACATGGTAGATTGTTCAAGTTTATGTCTTTCCATGATTCTGTTTGTGTCGATATTGGATTCGGGAGTATGAGTTCTTGTGTATCATTTGAATCACTTTCTTGAAGAATAGTCAAACATGTAATTGCGTCTTGCACTGTTTCATTTTCTTGTATTTCTTCATTATATTTATGTAGCATATTGATGTGATAGACTTTCTTTTTGTTGTTTATTTCAATTTCATAGTCTACATCTGTGATTTTCTTGGTAACTAAAAATGGTCCTTGCCACGGAATAAAAAATTTGTTCTTTTTATCTGGCAATAATAGTCTCACTTTATCTCCTGGTTCTAATTTTCTTAAAGTTCTGCTTTCGTTGACTCGCCTTTGGGTAGCTATGTTGGCTTTTGCTGTTTCTTGTTTAGCTTTTTGACATGCTTGTATGACCATATTTCGAGTGTCTATGACATGTTGAAATGCTGTTTTTGTTGCTGTTGCATTCTGTCTTGGTGCCATTAATGATTCTTTTAGTGCTGCCATAGGTCCTCTCGGATTTGCGCCTTATAGTATTTCAAGTGGCGAAAAACCTGTAGTTTCTTGCTGACTTTCTCGGTATGCAAAAAGTGCTGCTGGTATTAAAAGATCCCAATTTTGTGGGTTGTCATTGGCTATTTTTTATATGATTTGCTTCAAACTAGAATTCATACGTTCGCAGAGCCCGTTACTCTGTGGGTGGTAAGCCGTTGTAAATTTCATCTTTATTTTGTACATGTCCATGAATGCTTTCGTAATTTCCGCTGTAAATTGTCCCCCTCTGTCGCTTAGTATCACCTCTGGTAGTCCGGTTCTTGAGAAAATTTCTGACAAAGCTCTGGTAATGTCAATAGCTGTTATGTTGACTAGTGGTATTGCTTCTGGCCATCATGTACATGTATCAACTAAAGTAAGTATGTATTTATGATTTCTTGCTGATTCAATTGGTATGGGTCCAATAATGTCGATGGCGACTTTCTGAAATGGTTTGTCGGTGAGTTCTACAGTTTGAAGGGGTGCTTGAGTGTGCCTACCTTTAGGTCCTTTCACTTGACAAATATGACATGTACTGACGAACTTCTTCACATCTTTCGTTATGCTTGGCCAATAGAAATGTTGTAGAATTCTTTTCTTTGTTCTGGATACCGCCATATGTCCAGAAAAAGGTTTGCTGTGTCCTGATTCAATTATTGTCTTTCTGTAGGTTTGTGGTACGACTATTTGATCAATGATTTCATTTTTGTTTTTGCTTCGTTTCATAAGCATTCCGTTGGCAAGATATGGTTCATTGTTTGATTCTGGATTTATATTGGTCTGTGCTTTCTTGTATAGTCTTGATAACGTTTGATCTTTCTTTTGTTCTTCTTTAAATTCTTCAGTGTTGAATTCAGGCGGGATGTTTGAATGGCTAGTCATTTCATTTTGATTAGTGCTTTCTTGATCTGTAGTTTCCTTGGTTGCGTTGTCATTTTGTTGATTTGAATTTGATTCATTCTGTAGATTTTCTGATTCTAATTGTTCTTTTGCCATTGACCTTGTAATGACTGCATTACATTCTTGGCTTACTTTTATGGCTTTCGACCAGTCTTGTAAGTCTCGTTGAGTGCAATCACGGACTCCTTTAATGTTGCCGATCAACAAATTTACAGGTAAATTGTCTGATACTAGTGCTTCTACATCACCACTGTAGAAAGGTGTTGTAATATTAATTTCTGCTACAGGTAGATTGCTGACTGTACCATTGAAAGCTGTCGCCGCAACATATTTGCCTGTGTATTGATGAGTCTTGACGAATTTTGAATGTACGACCACAGACGTCGAACCTGTGTCTTGGATCACTTCCACTTTCTGGTTTCCAACTAAGCCTGGATAGTATTCTAGACCTCTAGACTTGGTAACTACAGTCATTGTTGTGTGGTCAGATCTAGGTTTTCTGTTGTAGAATTTGTTTTGATTACCATAGTTTTGGTTTCTTGTAGATTGTGGCTGGTACCTGGATGCTTGTTTTTCTTTGGATCTGTCACTTGAGTAGTTTTGTTTCTTTCTACATTCGTTAGCGTAGTGACCCTTAAGATGACAGTAACTGCATTCTATGTCTCTGGTTTTACATTGTGAAGCATAATGTCCTTTGAAATTGCAGTTTGTACACATTGGCGTTCTTTCAGGTTTTGAGAATCGTGGTGTTCTGGTTTCTTTGGTATAACAGATGAAATCTTCTTCTGCAGACTGTTTAATAGGTTTGTTTGGATATGCTGCCCTGTATTGTCGTACTATTTGAGTCAAAGTTTGAATGTCTTTTGGTTGTCTTTCAATGATAAAGGATTGAATATCTTCTGAGTGTGCATGTGTAATGGCATCTATGATGACATGCTCTCTCAGATTTTCGTATGAGTTTTCTATTTTTGACAAGGAGATCCACCTATCAAACCACATGGTCATGTTTGATACAAATATTAATGGATCATCTTCTTGTCGAGGCCTTTCTGTATAGAACTTTTTTCTGTATGCATCTTGTGTAGCGCCATACTGTCTCAGGAGTGCTTCTTTGACATTGCTATAGTTGTCTAGTTCGTGCGCTGGAAGTTGAATGCAAATGTCTATGGCTTTACCTGTAAGAAGGCTCATGAGAGTTCTAGAGTATTGTTCTTCAGGCAGACCTGATGCTTTGGCTAGTTCTTCGAAACGCATCAGATAAGAGTCAATATTGTCTTTCGATTCTTGAAAATTTGCCATTTTTGACATTTGTTTATATTTGTCAAAACCTGCAGACTTTTGTTGGGCATTCGCTGCTTCTCTTTGTGCCTGAGCTAATTGTATGTCTTTTTCTTTTATAAGGCGTTCATGTTCCATCTCTTCTTTTTGTTGTGCTAATACTTTCTTGTCATGGTCTTCAAGCTCTTGCTTTGCCCATTGTAGTCTTTCTGGTTTAGGCATAGCTAATTCTTTGGCCATCTCCAGAAAATCTTGTAGTGTTAACATTTTGGCTGCCATGGTAATTCAGTAGCAAGTAGTCTTGTACTTGTTAACTTAATAGTTGAATATAATGATTGTCGTTACTCGAAAGTAGACTTGAATATAGTTCAATTAAAATGTTCTTGGGTTGTTTTTTATTTAGAAGAGACACACAATAAATAGTTCAATATTTCACCTTATAAATCGTCGTTATAAGATGATTATTGTAGATGATTATTGATAATATGATTATAACTTGTAGTTGCCACTTGATTAGGCAATTTGAGAACAATTACTTGTCGCTAGTAAGTAAATATACAAGGCGATCTAAGTTGATAGATCAAGCCTGTAAACTGACGTAAGGTTGTACAGACCTTGTCATAAAGACATGTAGTAGACTTGAACGTGAAGTTTTCTTCGTAGTGAGAGGCTGAGTAGTGAAGTAGAACTATCGTCTGTAGTTCTAGTTTGTTGCAACACAACTGTCAAAGAGTTGTTTCGATGGTTGCAGGTTGGTTATCTTGGCAGACGTCAAAGGTTGCCAGATGAAAGTACTGATCCTGTAGTATCACGTTGATGAATAAATTCGTTGTACATACAGCCGTCGGAGGTGTCAATTTATGTCACGTGTTTATTTGGCTAGAAGATCTTGATGCTATAAACTTGTGACATATGTGGGTTCGGAGGTGCCTTGATTATAGTTCAAACACTTTAATAATCAATGAAGTAACAAAGTGTTGATATGTTTCTTGAGTTTTAATTATTTAAAACTTGAACTTGAAACAATAAATGTACATACAAAGATATATAAAACAGATACAGGATTCGGTGAAAACGTTCAATAAAATGAGTAAATATTTACTTTAAAACTTAGCGACTTCTAAGCCTAGCTTTCTAGCTCTCTCCCGGTTTCAAGCTAACACTCCGCTTTTATATCTTTCTTTAGAATCAAGAACCGTGACATCTCAATACCCATCCTTGACTCGTTTACATTTAATTTTCCCCTCAATTGTTTCTGTAATTTAACCTACGCCAATTATGTCTCCCTGCTGTAGCTTTGAACCAAGTTTTAATCGGCGTCCTTCTGGCATTAAAGCGCGAGCGCGCTGACCCGATTTGAGATAGGTACAATGTCCCATTCTGTGAACAACGAGGTGTCACTAGGAACTGTTTTTGTAATTTAAGCTATGTTAATTTTGTTTCCCTGCTGTAGTCTTGAACTAAGTTTTAATCTGTGTTTTTCTGGCATTTAAGCGTGGGTACGCTGACCTGGTTTGAGATAGGTACAATATCCTCATTTTGTAAACAATGAGGTGTCACTAGGGACGTGACAGCTACAATCTCTACAAGATTGTCTTTTAATCTCGTAGCTAGGAGATGTTTTGACTTTTGTTTTGGTTATAGGTGTGTTGCGAGACCTGCAAACCTTCGAAAAATGTCCATTTTTCCCTCAAGAATGACACATGCAGTCTTTGGCAGGGCATTTCGCTCTGAGATGCCGACTACCTCCGCAAAAGAAACAGTTTCTGAGTCCACCATTTCTTCGGTTGAGATTCCCAATGACGAAAGAGATGACTCTACCAACTGAGAAGGAGTACTAAACGAACTGGATTCTTTTTGGGCCATGTCGAGTGTCTTGGCAATATCTAAAGCCATTTTCAAGTCAAGGGATCTTTTCTCAAGTAGCCTCTGTCTAATTACACTCGAACGCATGCCGCTAACGAGGCATCGCGAATGGCGTCCTCTTCATTTTTGTCAGCACTAACAGCTCGGAACTGACAATCTCTGGCCAACACTCTCAGCTGGTGTACAAATTGATCAAGACTTTGATCAACTTCTTGTTTGCAAGTTGCAAGCAAATGTCTGGCCAATGTTTCATTAGGGGCCTTCACAAATAAATTCTCAAGAATAGATTTTGCTTCTGAGTATTTAGAACAGGTAGAAATATACTGATATAAGGATGGAGACACAAAGTTGCATAGCAGGTCAAACTGTTCGCTTTCACTAGCCCCTACCTTCGTTGCGAATCTGTTAAAACAAGAAATCCAATGTTTCCATGTAACTGAAACATTAATTGAACTAGGATCAGCATCCAGTCTATTGGGACGCAAAAACTTGTCAATTTAAGAATGGTTTTATTGAAATAAATTGTAATATACTAAATCAATTCCTAACCTTAGAAACAAGGCTTTATTTCAATAAAACACGACTGATAGACACAATAACACAGTACAGACTGGTCACGATTCACAGACTACGATAATGCGAACACGATTACAAATACTAGCACGATTACAAGCACGGGTAACACACAAGTTCATTTAACGATCACTCCAGTTTTCTATGTTAGTTACATGGCACCCTTCTTGTTATCAGTTGGCCAAAGAAACAGATGACCTTAACATCATCTGCCCTATATATCGCAAGGTCTGAAAGGGGAAATTTATGTTGTCTTAAATCAAGCTCCAACGAATGAAACTGATAGCGGATCTTTGATTTCGTGACATTACTAATCAGTGACCAGGCTAACTTCTCAAACCATCAGATTGAAAAAAAATACGTTTGATCCCTGGTGGTCATTGCCTTAACATTCAACACTCATAAGTCACGTGATTGGATGACTCGCCTACATACAAATTCTTCGCCTCCACAATGTTTTCAAACCACAGGGCTGACACAAGAGGGCAACATAAATACATCAGGTATTGAAACTATTGATAGAGCAGCTTTAGTAGGCTAACCGCTTTTACAAATCTTATATCAACTCACTTTGTTTGTCTGGCAAAAATTTGCACACGATATTTCTCAGACACCCAACAATACAAGGATCAATTAAAAAAAAAAAGTACCAATTAGTTAATTAACTATTGGTAATAAATTACTTTGTTTGGTATATCAAACAAGGGAAATAAATAGTACTTGACTGAAGTGATGATGGTGGTGGTGGTGATGGTGGTAGTGGTGGTGGCGGGGGTGGTAAAAGCTGAATTAGTTCCGTTGATAGATTGTTGTCTGCGACTTATTTCAAATTTAATTATATGACTGATCCAAACTAATTGTTACACTTAATAAAAGCCTTGGGGTTTTTTTAGCGGCCCCCGAAAGGGGAATAGACGCTATTAGTTTTGTGTGGTCTGTCTGTCCGTCAGTCCGTCTCGTTTAGATATCAGAAACTAGAAAAAAAAATGAAAATCGAACATCATGATATTTTAGATCAAAGTTCTGGTGCAACGGCTACTTTTTTCTTTTCCGAAAGTGAACCATCTAATTTTTTAAATTATCTATTTAGAATGATTTTTCAAACAATTAAACCACTTTTAAATGAAAAACTTCAGGGGAGGTAAGTTATTTATAACTTCATTAATAATTTGAATATTCCTGGTCCAATGGTGAATTCTATGGGGGCCGCCTCCATAACACAAACTCTCTTTGTAATTTTGTAATCTTGTTTTTAAAGTATTTTTTATATTGCCTTTTATAGCAAGAAATATTATCGAACAAACATGTACATGATCTTAAGATAGATTTCAAAGTTGGTTCAAATCATCCGCGCCACATTTTCGCTAACGGGATGTCTTAGTTTTACAAAGCTGATATCAACTCTGTCTGTCTGTGTGGTAAAAAGTTTGTACCCGTGATTTCTCCCACACCCAATCTCGGATCAAGCTGAAATTTTGCACAATTATTTCTTTTACCAGACAACATAGGAATTATTTTTTTTTGATTAACCAATTAGTTAATTAGCTATTGGTAGTAACTTATTTTGTTTGATATCTCGCACAAGGGAGAAAAACAGTAACTGACTGGTGATATAAACTAAATTAGTCTCTTTTCTAGGTCGTCGTGAACACAAGCCTAAAAAATAGATCGAGACTTCACAACTAGATAACTCTACAACTTTCCATGTTCATAAGCTCTCCACTAGCAGAGTGGTTAACGTGTTGGCTTGAGCCATTCAGGTCTTTCTGCCTTTTTTTTATTTTTAAGAATGCGTTTTTATTGTTAGTCTAGATTTAATTCTATGACTGATCCAAAATAATATTTTTTAATAATAGTTTTCTTGTTTGTTACTATTGTACCACGTGACAGTTGTGTGCCACGTATTACTTTGTTGCTATTCTATTTTTTGTTCGGCGTGACTTTCTTGTTTTCAATGCAACGTGAGATCGCTGTTTTTTTTTTGTGTTACAGAGTTTAAATGACTTCGTCTTTCAAAAAAAAAAACAAAAAAAAAACAAATCAAACAATTGACACCCTGGATTAGAAGAGCCAACTGTTCAAGCGTTTTGATGACCAAGAGATATTTTAGACCAGTCTTTACAACGAGTTTGTCTGAAAATGTTTTGTCCTTCATGTCACGTAGGACATTCTCTGTTGACATCTTCTCTGGGGAGGATTCTGCAGTCGGTCAGTAATCAATTGGAAACATTTTCTGTCCATTGTTATTTTTGTTCGTCCACAGAGAAGACAGACTTGATACTCTTTTTATGTCCGTATGTTTACGTCTGTTGGTGTTGCTGTTGTTTTGTCCTTTTGCGAGCAAGTGGCTTAGCCTGGCTGGAAAGCTGGATGACCAATATGTAGGTAAAGCTAAAGAGTAACAAACTCATTCGTATTGGGGACTGGTAAAATTATTTCTCAAGACTGTAACAAGAGATTAGATGTAAACAAGATGGTGTGTTGTTAAAGATCAGATATACCATCAGACATTTTTTAATGTTTTTTACCATCACGACACATTTCATGATCTTAACATCACGACATTTTCATGGTATTACCATCACGACATTTTCATGTTATTACCATCACGACACATTTCATGATCTTACAATTACGACACATTTCATGTTCTTATAATTACGACAAATTTCATGTCCTTACCATCACGGCACATTTCATGTCCTTACCATCACGATTTCATGTTTTTATCATCACGACACATTTCATGTCCTTACCATCACGACACATTTCATCGTTTTACCATCACGACACATTCTATGTTCTAACAATCACGACACATTAAGCTGAGTTGCCAGGTAAGAGACCACACCTAAGTGTTGGGGATTACCAGGTCAAGAAAAAGTGAATGTCGAATCAGAAAGGAACTTTGTTTAAAGTTATGCCTCTGTTTACAAATCTTCTTATCACCTGGCAAACTCTTCGTCATTCATGGGCTCAAAAAGGTGTCTGGACACTGGGTGGATAGGGATCTCGAAAACGGTTTCTAACGACTCTACCCTGTATTTTGATTTTTTAAACCCATGACATAAATAGCTAGTTTCTTTGTGTAATAAGGCTTGTCTTCGAGTCCGAAGATTAATGAGGAATACAGTATTTCCTGTGGCTGCGCAGCCCCAGCTGTGACCTGCATATTTTGCCACATCCAAGCATGGCCATTGTCCGCATGTGGTGGATTTAGATTTTCTTTTCGTCGTCTGCGTTTGTCCTCGGCAGCAGATTTTCTTTTGGTCTCAAATGTGTATCCCGCGGCCTTAGTGAGTTACCTCCAGCTTCCAGCTGTCTCGTTCTTTTGTGTAATCGTTTACAATATATATATATATATCCGTTTCCACCCGAGTCTGATAACAATTTTAGGTGTGCAGGCGTTTTTTTTTTGTTTTTTACAGACTCAGAGAGAGTGAGAGAAAGAGAGAGAGAAAGAGAGAGAGAGAAAGAGAGAGAGAGAGAGAGACGAAACAAAGCTAGAGGAAATAAACTCCCCTTGACTATTTCACCAACGCTATTGATCTTTGTAATTAAAAATACACAATATATATATATATATTTAAATATAGTGATGTGGCAACAAGCTATTGGTCTCCAGTGAACACGGTTGCCACGTCACAGGTCAGTGTTCAGGCTTCTTCTTGAAACTGTTAGGTACAGTTGAGCTTTCGGCTCAAGTAACTCCAGGCCAGCGTAAGCGAACAAGAGCTCCCTCTCACCGGCCTAAAAGAGAACATTGTACACTATTCTATCTGGCGGGGGTCAGACTCGCGGCCAGAGGCCGCGCACACCGGGACCTCTCGACATTTTCCTTTTTTTAATACCAGGCTTACCGTGCAGGACACGCCATTTATGTAACGTCCCTTCAGGAACGGCGCCTGGTTTGTGACAAGGTTGTGGGAGCTTTTTTACAACTCCGCACAGTGCAATGAGGATGCTCTCGCACCCCCTTAGTCACCCCCACGGGAGTCTTGTTTTGCTACCCTTTAGCCTAATCGTTTCCTCCTGCGATCGTTTCCACCCTTGCGCCTTTATGAGGAAGGGTAGTATGTCCGAGTGTTCAAGTTTACTATGACGATTGGTCTCGACCCAATGCGAAGCGGGAATACGAGAGGCGGGAAAACCTGAGGCGGGAAAACATGAGTCGGGAAAATTGAGAAAGACAAGTCGCTGTGTGGATGGCATAGAGGAATGGACGAGCCGATTCTTTGTTGACAGCAGACGAACAAAGCAGAAATTGTAAAAGAATCAACATTGGAGGTCCAACGACTATCCCAAGAGGTTAGGTAATAGAAAAAAATTCGCTTATCACTCTTCGCATCTCTTCTTTCTCTCTTTTTCTCTCTTTCTATCTCTTGTTTACGTCCTCTCAACATCTACAAGTATGGGAAGATGTCTATACACATTGATTTTATCCACCGCCTCTATTGCAATCCGTTCGCAACATTCAAGTACCGAAAAGAAATGAAACTGGATTTGTTTTGTATTTCTTTTCTTTTTTTTTTCCCGCTTTTTTTCCTACAGAAGGATTTATCTTAGGACATCTAAAAAATATGGATTCGTTACGAGAAATTTTTTATACGGAACAATACAGTTTGATTAAATGTTGCTAGGCGCTGACGAGTGTTGAGTGACAGTTCTTTATTTGTATAATATCAAGATGAATGATCAAACACGTGACCCGTGCCCTTTCCCTAACAACAGTTCTATTCTACTCAATGAATCTAATATGCAAATGATGAAATGTTCAAAACATGAAGTCGATGGCCAAAATATACTTGTTTTATCAGACAGTTAATACATATACTTACAGAAAATTGGAAATGTGCATATCTAAAGTTTATGATTGAATGTAAGGTATATGTATGTATGTATGTCTCGCACAGAAATCGAAACCGTTTGACTAATCTTGATGAAACTTGGCCTAAATGTTCCTTAGATCATGACGGAGACCGTAGTCGTAGTGTATGTTTAAAGCCCCTCTCACAACCCAGGGGGCCCTAAAAATAAAAAAAAAATACTTTCATTTATCTCTATTAAAGAACGAAACTTATTAACAAATCGAGTAAACCCGTTTTCACAGTATTTTATAATTATGAATAAGTCGGATAAACGGATAAACTTATTTTTACACTCTACTTTTATTTTTATGGTAAAATAAAAAAAAATTGAAAGGGCCATTCGCAATATTTGTAATAGATCTAAATCCAATGCACTAGATCATTAATATCCAAACTAAGGCCCGCAAGCGACGGGTCATATCCAGCTGGTAGAAATTTATATTAAAGACTGTGTGCACTAAATATGAGTCTGCACAGTACATTAGACTCTGTCTTGGTTGAAGAGAGAAAGAGAAAGCCAAAAAGATATATTCATAGAGAGAAAGAGAGAGAGAGAGAGTCAGAGAATGAATCAAAGACAGAAAGACAACACACAAAGAGAAAGCGTCAGAGGCAGAGAGAAGAATCATAAAGAAAGAGACAGACAGACAGAAGGACAGATAGAGAACATATAGAGAGTCTAAGAATATACAGAAAAAGAAACCAAGACAGCGAGGCAGAAAATAAAAGTTCCCCTTTCAGACCTTGCGATCTATAGGGCAGATGATGTTAAGGTCATCCGTTTCTATAGCTAACGGTTAATAAACAGGGTGTCATATGGCCAGCACAACCACCAACCGCCTTTACTTTTTCCATCTAGACTCAAGTACCCATCAGAGTTGGGTGAACTCAGGGGCACCCTAAAAATCTCGATATTCAAAATCCCAGTCTTTACCAAGATTCGAACCCTGGACCCCAGGTTCAGAAGCCAGGCGCTTAACCACTCAGCCACTGCCCCACCCCACCCCCTTTTCCGAAGCATAAAGACAGACAGAGAAAAGCAGAAAGTTAGAGAGAGGCAGAGAAATAGAGAAAAGCCATAGAAAGAGAGAGGCGGCGAGACAAAGACAGAGAGAAAGAAAGAGAAAGCAAGAGAAAAAAAAAGAGGGTTTGTTGTTTACTGATCGATAGGTCGATACTTTAAGGGCCAGATTATCTGCCAGACACAAAAGCAACGTGCATAGAGCGGAAGTCTCAAGAGGAAGGGGAGGAAACGAGTCAATGCAGCAGCAAAAGTTTTTTTTTTTAAATGAAGACAAGTTTCGGAACTAACAAATTGTAAAAAAAAGAAAACTTTTAATGATGTGTATTGGGGAAGTGACGTGAGAGGAAGAGGGGGTAAGGGTTTAAGGGAATATCACAAGGACTGCAACCCTTAAACCCCGAGCTGCCGACCCCAAGGACTGCTCTAAAGAAAACAGTACTTTTCTTTTTCCTTTGTTTTTTCGTTGTTTTTGTTAATGTTGAGAACAAGCAGTATTATGAAAACTGACTTCAGTTCCTGCTGACTTGAAGTTGTTTTTTAGCGGCCCTCGAAAGGAGAATAGACGCTATTAGTTTTGTGTGGTCTGTCTGTCCGTCCGTTCGTCCGTCCGTCTGTCCCATTTAGATCTCGTAAACTAGAAAAGATATTGAAAATATCCGACATCATGCTATTTACAACTTTCAAAGTTCTAATGCAACGGCTATTTTTTTTTCTTTCATGAAAGCGAAAAAATGTATTTTGTAAAATTAACTATGCAAGAAGTTTTTTCATAAAAAATACACCATTTTTACAACTATTCACTATTAATAGTAACAAACACGTGAGGCTATTTAGTAAGGGAGAAAACTATATACCATATTTTCAACACAATCATGCATACGGTTTTAGATTTTTTGTAAAAAAATATATTTAAAAATTTAATGTATTGCTCAGTTAAGTATGTTCTCTCATACTCATTACTTCATTTACACACAAAAATGTTAACTTTTTTCAAAATAGAAAAAAATCTATTTAATATGCATATAAGTGGAACATAATTTAAAACAACAATAAATAAGTAGTTTTTCATATTATCACGTGAACTGCAGGATGTTATATTAGATATACGACACTTAACTAGGGCACTTTTTTTTTTCGGAAATGTTTTTTTTTTATCTTGAGGCTTTGAATAAGAGATTGACACTGCCTGGGTGGACCACTTCGGGGACCGATTCTAAGTTTGTGTTTCCACACAAACTGTCTTTGTAAAATTGTTTTTTCTTAGTAACAAATGTACAGACTCAACATTCAATGATTGATACGTCTCTCTCTCTCTATATATATATATGTATGTGTAGTTATCGTTCCTTTTGTAAAGAAAGAAACAGTATGACATTCCTTTATGGATTAGATCAATTAGCCTAAAGTGCTAATAAATAAATGTAATTGAAACAAACACTTTTAACATAAAGGCATGATAAGATTGGTCGTGGACGCAAATCTGTCAAGTCTGTCGCAAGTCTGTCAAATCTGTCGCAGGGGCTGAGGGTCTCACACTTTCACACATGCATCAGTTTATCGCTACCAAGGATCTAGAGTTCGTATGCAGGCTAAGTTAAGTAAAACCCAGCCCTGAATAAATAGATGTAAATGAAGGCATGGCATAAGCTTTAGAAATAGAAAAGTTGCAGACGATCAAATCTAGTGGCGTAGCTGCAGGAAATATTTTTTTAATGCTGGCTTACTCAGCATTACATGGGCGTCGCTAGACAGAAAAAAATCAGGATTACGAGTCTCACCAGTAGTAGCGCTGAAACTTTACACTTTATAGTAAAGCGAGAAAGCGAGAATCGACTACAAGGTGGCCACACTTTGTCAACAGTGTATCTATAATAAAGAAATGCCCTTGTACTTTAGCGAGCTGATCACTTTATATGCCCCTCAGAGAGCCCTGCGCTCAATGGACTTAACGCTGTTAGTGGTGCCACGTTTTTTCCTCAAAAGATACGGTCTGCGGCTTTTTCTGTGCACCGACCAAAGGCTTTGAACTCACTCCCCATTGATCCAAAACAGTGAACATGCTACACTACATCAAGAAGAACATTAAGACCTATCTGTTTAAAACGTTTTAGATTAGTTTCTCATTTTAGCTCTCGTGTTTATGTTTGTAATATTAGCACAGCGCCTTGAGTCTACATTTTGTTTGTTAACAGCGCTTTATAAATAAAATTATTATTATTATTATTACAGTTCAGTGGTGCTCCAACCCTTTACACCTGCGTGGGGGTGGAGGTTGGAGAACATTTAAATTTCAGATACGTGTGACTGGCAGCATCACGGGTGAAAAATCGTTCCTTCCAATGGAATTAGTCTGCGGCTTTATTGGCAGGAGTTTCTAGGGGCTGGATAGCTGCACAAAGCTATGGGACGGATAAGGTCCACGAGCCTTAGTTTGGGCATCGCTGTTTTAGTCTTTACTTAGACTTAGGTCCTCGTTTACTTAGACTTAGGTCGGTGCATTGGATGGCAAGCTGTCTCCACAGAGATCATTCACTGGCAATGTCTGATGCCTCCTTTCACCTGGTGTCCACTGTTCTGAGGTCCTCCATGAAGCCGAAAATGGACTCAGGTTCGGATTATCAGCCTGAAACTGATGTAGATTCAAGTGATGATGAAGTCTGGGAACTCATTGACTCTTCAGATGATTCAGATGATGAGAATATTCCCCCGAACAGCACTTTGAATGCGACTCAGCCAAACGTGTAAGTAACCTTTTTTTTTTTTAGACCTAGGCTAAATCAAGATTTCATAAAAGAATATTTAGTTTGAAAAATATCAAGCTTCTGATAAGCTCATCTATGCTAGTCATCTTTGTTTACCTGATCAGCTGATTCAAGCCTTTGTTACACTTTGTAGCTTGTCAGCTGTTTGATTTCTAATTATTATACAAATCTAAAGCATTTTAAATCTAGAACTAGAAATATAGTTTTAAAATTTTTTTGAGTTTTGTAAATATAAATTAAATTTTTCAATTTTTCTAATTATTTTTTTTATATCAACAGAAACTATGGGTATGATGTGCTGGACACTATGCCAGAGGCCCCAGCAAGCTTTCTTCCAGAAAGGGTTCCTGGTATCCAGCTTGACCAGGTTAGGACACGAGACTCTGCTAAACAATTTTTCAGAGCTATTGACTTTTTCAAACTTTGTTTTACAATGGATATTGTTTTACAAATATGTCAGTACACCAACACCTATGCAACTGAACATGGACTGCAGAAACCTAGTGTGTTCCAGAGTTGGTATGAACTAAGCCCTGATGAATTCTACAGATTCTGTGGACTGATCATGTATGCTGGAATTGTTCAGGTCCCCAACATTGAGCGATTCTGGTCAACCAAATCTTTGTACAATGGACTTTGGGCAAGAGCCTTTATGCCACGTGACAGATTCAAGGCAATAATGTGTTTTATTAAAGTGTCAAATCCACTTACAGAGGATCCCAATGATAAACTCTGTAAAGTGAGAATGTTAACGAAATACGTTAGAATGAAATGTATAAAGCTTTACAAACCTCATCAAAATGTCTCTATTGATGAAAGAATGGTTCCGAATAAAGGTAAATATGCATTTCGACAATACATTCGAGACAAGCCATCAAAGTGGGGCATGAAACTGTGGATCCTTGCTGATTCTTTAAGTGGGTATACCTATGACTTTGATATATATTTAGAGAAGCAGGATTAGCTTATGGGGTGGTGGTGAAGTTAACTAAATCTATATCTAGGCAGGGGTATAGGCTTTTTTTTTTTGATAACTTTTATACTAGTGTCCAATTATTCAAAGATCTTTGGTTTATTGGGATTGGAGCATGTGGAACTGTTCTTAGGACCAGAAAAGGTTTTCCTAATGCTATAAAAGATGTTAAAAATTTTGAACAAAAAATCTAAAAGGTGAGACATGAGATGGATCAGGGATGGACAGTTACTGACAGTTCAGTGGAGAGACAATAAGACCATATCATTAATGTCCACTATTCATGATGCCAATGACAAAGTGTTACAGCTGAACGACGGACTAAAACAAATGTTATACATACATATATTAAACAGTGTTACAGCTGAACGACGGACTAAAACAAATGGACAGTTTGAAAATGTAACAGTGAATCAACCAACTAGTGTACATGACTATAATAAATACATGGGGGGTGTTGACAAAAGTGACCAGCTAATTAATAAATATAATGTACTTCGTAAAACAAATAAATATTGGAAGACTATTTTTTCCATATGTTAGATATAGCTAGGGTTAATTCCTATATTCTTTTTCAAGACCGGAGGGATAAAAATAAAGATGTACCTAAGCTGAAAAGACCCACAAGATATGGCCAACTTAATTTTACTGAAGAATTAATTAGAGAGTTAGGAGATATAGGTATTGAGGATCCTGTACCAATAGCGTCTAAGCCCCCAGTTCATTTTAAACATGCAATGGATCCACAGTTTATGGATAAGAGAGGCAATTGTAAATTATGTTACAGTAATGAAAAAATAGTTAGGAGAACTAGTGTTAAATGCAAGGTGTGTGTGATGTGTTTTTATGTTTTCAAAAAGAAAGAAACTGTTTGTCTCAGTAGCACAAATTACTCTAAAACACAGTTTTTTTTTGTTCTATTTCTCACTGTACTATATAATAAAATATGTAAATAACAAGTTTTACTCTATTTCTGGATAGTTTATAATATAATTTTGAAGTTTAAGTAAATAAATTTTTTTTTTTTTCAAACTAGTAAAAAATCATGTCGATGTCATCTTTTTTCTATAAAATGATTATTGTTTTCAAAAATTTGTGAAAAAATGTGTTTGTCAATGAATTGACTTCATTTTAGTCAGTTATATACAAAATTGAATGTATTTTAATAAAATGTAAATATCATTATCATATATCTATTTGTTTATTTTTTTTCTTCTTTGTGAATGTAAATTATATAAAATTTTAATTATGGAAAAAAATTTTATGACAAAATTATTTCTTAAAAAAAGAAAAAAATATATTTTAAAATGATTTTAAACATAGATAAATTTAAAGATCTTTCAATTTCAAACAATTTGATATATGACACTCAAAAAAAATACTGTAATTTAACAAATTTATGCAATGCCAAGTAACAGACCCTCAGTCGCTGACAAAGTTCTAGAAAAACCTGCAGTCTGTTAAGAGTTAAGTGTTCGATTCCCGGTTCGGCATAGGATTTCCTTGTTTGAGACCTGATCTGTGTAACTGACTCACAAAATCCTTCTCAGCCATTTTTGTTGAGCTACATTTAATCATTTCTCAATTTTGACAGACGACTTCCATGTCTCACATGCATATGTTGCTGTTGTGATGATGATTGTGTTTAGAAGGTGTATTTTTGTTTCGAGTTCAATGACTTGGCTTATCCAAATAGGCCGCAGCCATTGGAAAATGCTCCCTGCCTTTCCTATTCGGCACGCTATATCATGATAGGCATCCCCATCATTTGTTATTATGCTGCCAAGGTACATGAACTAGCCCAACTCTTCAAGCTTTGATTCGCCAAGTATGACGGTGACACCCTTTGCCTTAGATCCCACTTGCAAAATTTTAGTCTTGTCCAAGTTTATCTCACTTGTTTTAGTGTTACGATCATCTGATTAAAGTTTAGAAGAAAGAGTTATAATAGTTATAATATATTAAAAATGCTTTTACTTTTTTTTGGAACCGACAGAAATGTTTGGAACACACCTGAATGCAAAGACTGAGTACAAGATACACCAGACATCCCAGTACTAAGTCAGGTATGTTCCTGATTTGTTACCCTTAGTAAATTACCAGTACACATCACTACATTACATCAGTACAACACAACATCGCATCATTACATTACATAAGTACATCACAACACTACATCACATCAGTACACATCACTGCATCACATCACTACATCACATCACTACATCACATCACTACATTACATCAACTTCCTATTTTTAATAGCAAACCAATTCATTTTGTAAAGTCAATACTTGGAATATAAAATTGTACACCTCTTAAAATGACAAACTGCAAAATAGTTTTTATAAAGCACTCAGCAAAACCTATTGGAAAAGAAATGCTTTTCTCTGCAATTATCATCCTCTGTCATGGACTTTTGTTATAGTGATCCCGTACCAGATCGAGTAACCTAATCCCTCCACTTTTCCCGGTTTGCAGCTGTTCCTAGCAGCCACGGGAAATACTGCATTCTTCAATAATCTTCGGACTCGAAAACAAGCCTGATTATTATTATTATTATGTTATAAAAGAACGAGTATTCATTCTCTGCCGCTGCCAGGGTCAAGTTTCGTTATAGGGAAACAAAAATATCGTAGTCCCTTTATCAGTTTCCACCGAGGAATTTTCTGGTGATGTGGCAGGTCTGCAGAAGTACCGCCCTCTGAAAGGCAACGAGAATGTTCCAAGGGCGTTGAAAGTATCTGTGAGGTCAGTTTTTATTATCCCCTCGGTTGATATAACAATGGGGGTATATTGTTGTTTTTAGATAATTTCCATAAACGCTTAATCTCCAAGCCAAGGTTCCCATATTTTCGTTGTTTTTTCAAGCTCATTTTGTTTTTAAATTATGAGATAGTGGTACGGCGATGTCAATAATGGTAGCGGCTTTTTCTTTTTTATCGATGAGCAGCGAATCAAGGCGATTAAACTCTACCGTTTTGTCAGTCAAAATAGGCTTATCCCATGTCACGGACACTGTATCTATATTTAGCCCAAGGTTACCAGCCAGAACTTCAGCCACCTCGGAAATTTTACACCACGCAGCAGAATTATGTTTTGGGATGAATGTGATTGGTTGGAGGTATCAATTATTGTACTTTGAGCTGCATTTATTGGTTAGCCATGCAGCGGAGAGATGTTGGTCACGTGGTAACGCCCAAGCTTTGTAATCTGAGAGATATTACTACCAGTCTCGTGCGGAACGTGTTAGAGAGAACATGTACTAGAGTTTAGTTTTAGAACTCAAGAAAGAAGACATAATTATATTATTGTGTAGATCATTTATTTTATTGAAGTACATTGAACCATTGTAATTATTTGTGAATAGCTTTTCCAAGTTTTGAATTAAAGTATTTGTTTTAGACGAAGAGAAGTTTCTTCATTGAATATATAATAATATACTTAGATCGTCTTGTCAAGTAGTAACTTCTAGATGATCCTCTTATCAACTGGCAACTTCTAGATGATCATCTTATCAACTGACGATTTCTGAATCCTCGGCAACCAAGGTCATTGATAGTGCAATATAGATCAAGTTTAATCGTAACATCTGGCACCATCTTAGATTGTGACATCAGCACTATTGATGATTCCTGACATCCCAGTACAGTAGACTCGAGAACCTCTTGTGGTGAGTATTTGTAATAAGGAGGAGTATCCTTACCGATAAAGGGGGGGGGGGCGAAGCCAAGTGCTGGTGTATTAGCTTTGCAACTTGTTTATGGTGACCATAGTGCGGACTGCAACTCAGACCATTCACTAGTGCTAAGCAAAATCAAACTACTTCTCAAGAAGGCTTATACTTCCACTCAACCCAGAACTAGGCGAATTAACGTCAACCATGTAGGTGACCCAGAGAAGTGTGCACTCTTTGGCGAGCTCCTGAGCAGTTCAATCCCCTCGTTAAGTAATGAAGAAGACATCTCTATCAGATGGGAGAAATTAAGAGATGTAATCTACAGTTCGGCAATCACCGCCTTTGGGCCTCAAAAACACAAAAATGTAGACTGGTTTGAGGCGAATCTAGCACAAATGGAACCTTGCATCGAGAAAAAGCGATCTGCACAACTCGCTCTCAAGACAAAGCCAAGTCCAAGATCTTTGGAAGCCTTCAAAAGTGCTAATAAAGAGGTGAAACAAATGGCTAGAAAATGTGCTAACAACTTTTGGAGGGATACCTGCAACAGAATCCAAGACAGTCTCCACTCAGGAAATAGCAAAGCTCTATTTGATGGCATTAAAGCGGCCCTGGGTCCAACAGTGTCTAAGCCTGCCCCCCTTCTATCCAAATCAGGAGAAAAAATTACAGATCAAACCAAGCAGCTAGAACGTTGGACAGAACACTACCTCGAAGTTTATGCCACACAGAACACAGTAGACGATGTCGCCCTGGCTTCTCTACCAGATCTTCCAGTACTGGAATGCCTAGATGATCTTCCGAGTCTCAGTGACCTTAAAAAAGCAATTAACTGCATAAAAAATAGAAAATCTCCTGGGAGTGATGGTATCCCAGTGGAAGTATTGAAAGTCAACGAATCACTCCTGCTCCCTGAACTCTATATTCTCCTCTGCCGCTGTTGGGAAACAGGTCATGTCCCACAGGACATGCGTGACGCAACTATTGTCACAATATACAAGAACAAAGGGGATCGGAGTGACTGCAACAATTACAGGGGTATCTCTCTCCTCAGTATAGTGGGCAAGATCTTTGCTAGAGTGGCACTATCCAGGCTGCAAGTGATAGCTTCTAGAGTCTACCCAGAGTCTCAGTGTGGATTCAGGAGTGTTAGATCCACTGTAGACATGATATCTTCTCTACGACTAATGCAGGAGAAATTCAGAGAGAGAGACAGACCCCTTTACATCGTTTTTGTTGATCTGACTAAAGCTTTTGACATGGTCAGCAGAAGTGGCCTTTTCAAACTCCTGAGGAAAATAGGTTGCCCTCCCAAACTACTGCAGTTCATTGAGTGTTTTCACGAGGAAACTAAATGCACTGTCAAATTCAATGGAGCCCAATCAGCACCTTTTGAGGTTTGCAGTGGTGTCAAGCAGGGATGTGTGCTCGCACCTACTCTGTTTGGCATATTCTTCTCCTGTCTACTGCATTATGCGTACAACGACATAAACGAAGGTGTGTTTCTCCATACAAGATCCTCTGGAAAACTATTTAATGTTTCAAGGCTGCGGGCAAAAACCAAGGTTAGGAAGCTACTCGTCAGGGAATTCCTGTATGCTGATGATGCAGCTATTGCGGCTGATTCTGATATTCAGCTACAGTGCCTGGTTGACAAATTATCTGCTGCTTGCCAGAAGTTCGGCTTAAACATCAGTCAAAGCAAGACTAAGATACTTGTCCAAAACACAAACACTGCACCTCAAGTAAGCATTAATGGCCAACCACTAGAAATTGTTGATCACTTTTGTTACCTTGGCTCCATCATATCCAACAACACTCTACTGGATAAAGATATAAACAACAGGATAGCCAAGGCAATGGCCACCATGTCACGGCTGCAGAAAAGAGTCTGGGACAACATATTGCTGACTAACAGTACTAAAGCCCTAGTCTACCGGACCTGTGTGTTGAGCACCTTGCTGTACGGAAGTGAAACATGGTCAACCTACTCATGGCAGGAAAAAAAGCTGAATGTTTTCCACCTCCGATGCCTAAGGCGGATCTTTAAAATAAGGTGGCAAGATAAGATAACCAATGAGGAAGTGCTACAAAGAGCAGGGTGCCAGGACATCCGCTCTGTTATCAGCAGCAGACGCCTTGGCTGGCTTGGCCACGTTCGTAGAATGCCAGAAGGTCGACTTCCACAGGACATCCTGTATGGCGATCTGATAGAAGGCAGGAGAGCCGCTGGTCGCCCACTTTTACGTTATACGGATGTATGCAAACGCGACATGAAGCTCTTCAAAATCGACACTGGCAACTGGGAAGAGGTGGCACTGGACAGATCCTCATGGAGAGAGAGCATAAAGGAAGGGTCAAAGATTGCAGATGCCATACACAACAGAAGCAGAAAGAAGGGTGAAAATGCAACGGCGCCTGGTGATTATATATGCCCATCCTGCGATCGCAGCTGTGTATCAAGGATTGGCCTCTTTAGTCACACAAGAAGTTGCAAAGGGAAAAGATCGTCTCTCGAGACGTCAAATGCCACAGAGAGGTAGGCTGAACATCCTGCGATTATGTGTTCAATTGGCTCACCCACATTTCCACATTTTCGACATTTGTCAACAACATTGAGTTTTAGGATTTGTTTCTCGTAATTTTTTATTAATAATAAATTTTTAAATATTTTAATATTAAAAATTATTATTATTATTATTATTTGTGTGGCGTGTGTGTGTGTATTCGTTTATGGTATCCAGCCAGCTTTTCTTTGGACGACCCATTCTTCGTGCTTTGTACTTTGAAGTATGACTTTTGACAGTGACTCATATGTCTTACAATAGGAACAAACCAGCTCAGCTTTCGTCTCTTCCCAGTATTGCGGGATTTGTTGTTGACATTTTTGCCAGTTAAGAGTGTTGACTTGTAAAAGCACAAGCTCATTTGTCTTCTTTTTCTGGTATCTGATAGCCAGCAGTTTTCTGTAGCATTAACTCTCAAAAGCTTGAATTCTTCTTTCCTCTTCAGTGTTCAGTGTCCATCTTTCACAACCATATATGCGACTACAGAGACCACTAGCGAAGAATACAGTTTTAATTTTACTGGGAAGCTGATGTTACTCTTCCAGATTTTTCACTAATTGGCCTAGTCAGCGGTTGTCAAGTTTAAACGGGTTTTTATCTCTTGTATTGAGCCTCCGTCTCTTGTTATGTTTGACCGTAAGTATTATGAGTGGACTTCTTAGTGTTTGATTTTGGTCATTCAACAGTACTATGTCCACCACAAATTAGTATTTTGCTCTTTTCAGCACTGATTTCCTTGCCAACTGCTCTAGCTGCAGCGTCCAGTTTTGAAGTAAGATCTTGTACCTGGTCTGCATTTTCTCCAATTAGGTCATATTCAAACCTTACAAAGGCTGCGGGATACACATGATAGACCAAAAGAAAATCCGCTGCCAAGGTCAGACGTAGACGGCGAAAAGAAAATTGGCCAGCAACGGACAATGGTTGTGCCCGCGCTGAATCTGGCAAAATACGTAGGTCACAGCTGGGGCTGCGTAGCCACGGGAAATACTGCACTTCTCATTAATCTTCCGAATCAAAGACATGCCTTTTTTATATGCAAACATGAGATTGGAAATGGGCCACTCATTTATGTTCAAGCTAGGAGTAAATCCTAGAGTTTCCATCATAATGTGCTCAAGAAATCAGTTAAAAAGAGCTGGAAAGAGAATCCATCATTGTCTCACTCTTATGGATGTCCTAATACTTTCTCCAATTTGGTTGTTCAGAAGTGGTGAGCTATTGGCATTTTGATATAGGGCTTTAATAACATCAATCAAGTTTTTATCTATGTTGAAATTCCTTATCACTTTCGACAATGTCCTCGTGTACAAGGTTCAGAGATGCAAATATCCCTCCCACGGTGGCGTCAAACTATTCAGCAATGTTTGGGTCTTTGAATTTTTCAATGTTGCATTTGATACGTGGCTTCGTAGGCTTGCAATGTATAGTAAAAGGAACGTGATATTTATTGTACATTTATTATCACTACAGAATGAAGTTAAGGTTCAAAACCCTTCAGTTTGTAGCGCATAAGTATATAATTATGTTACAGTATCTAAGCTTTGCTCTTTGACAACTAATACACGTACATTCAATTGGGCACTAATTATCTTAACTTATAAAATACAGACGTTGCTTCAAAAAAGAAGATAATTACGTCCTAATCGTCATGCATCTAGTCACGCATGTTAACCAATGACTTACATTCTGCCAAGTTACTGGTTTTCCTGGCTGACTTAGGCAACCCATTCCATGCTCTAATAGCACCATGGATAATAATTAGCGGTAATAAAGCCATAAAGATAAACTACTCAGGATTATATTTAGTTCGCAGTAGTGATCGTTCAGTGTAGCGCCCAGGGCATTGCTTGTTTCATATACGTATCGTAAAATCTTTCGCATGAGCGCAGAGTTGTCTTACGTGAAGTGAAAGAGTTGTCTTTGTTTTAAAAAAAAGCCTTAAGCTGAAATCGTTAGACTTTTAAAGACGAGATACTTTCTTCTCACAAGTTCTCTTGTGAAAGACGTAGTTGTTGTACGGGCCTGAAAGAAATGAGCGCAAGTCTGATCTCCAAATCCTGTTTTAATTGGATGATTCATATCTCGACTTCAGCATCTTCATTCTGATCCTTCTTTTAGGATCGCCAGCCGAGCGTTTAACCATTTTATCAACACGCATCTTTTTTTTTCCCTAACTGCATTCGCTTGTTTCTTAATTCAACAAAAACTTTCTTCTGCAGTTGAAGATTTTCATACGTGGAGGCACTTCCATAAATTGCAAGCTTTTTGGTGCATCCGGTGCTCAGAATACGGAAGTATTCATAAGCGAAGTATTTTATCAACCATAACAATTTTTGTTTTCAATTTTCAGCACTTGTACAATCAACCGTAATCATCTTCATTTTTGAAGTAACGTCTGTATTATATAAGATAAGATAAACTTCTCAACTCATTCGCTTGCAGCACAAAGTATTTTTTAAAATTTAGTTGGTAACAGTGATCTTTCAATATGGCGTCCTTGGCATTGTTTATTTTTTCGATTTATGTCAACATCTCTCCTCTTTTCGTTTTCTTTTGTTTTTCTTTGAATTCCTTTATATCGGCTCCACCTGTCTTCACATCGTTTTTTCTTCTTTTTCTTTCACAATAAATTTTATTATTAAAAAAAACATGTCAAGAAGGTTTCTTGAAAATCATAGTGTGGATTAACTTTTAGTGTGCCATCCCAAAAAACAACAACGAAATCAATTAAAGTTCATACAATAATTTTTAGAACGCAGACTTAGGGAGAATAAGAATATATATAGACATATCCCTAGACAGAAGTTATACAATTTTTTTTATGCTGAGCTCGAGGTGTAGTCAACAGTTTGATCTAATAAAAGAAACATAATCTCGCGACTGGTTAAAAGAGAGGACAATGTCACCGTGACATTTATTCTAATGTGTACATGTCACCCTCCCATCTGTTCTAATGTGTACATGTCACCCTTTCATCTGTTCTAATATGTACATGTCACCCTCCCATCTGTTCTAATGTGTACATGTCACCCTCGCATATGTTCTAATGTGTACATGTCACCCTCCAATCTGTTCTAATGTGTACATGACATCCCTCCATCTATTCTAATGTGTACATGACATCCTTCCATCTATTCTACTGTATACATGTCATCCTCCCATCTGTTCTAATGTGTACATGTCACCCTCCAATCTGTTCTAATGTGTACATGACATCCCTCCATCTATTCTAATGTGTACATGACATCCTTCCATCTATTCTACTGTATACATGTCATCCTCCCATCTGTTCTAATGTGTACATGAGATCCTCCCATCTATTCCAATGTGTCCATGTCATCTTTCCATCCTTTGAAATGTGTACATGCGAGCACTAAATGACAAGTCCTAATGTTTCTAAAACTCGATGAATAGTTATTGCGTTTTATATTTCGCTTGTTTCATTATTTCTTTAATTCGTTTCAACTTCCCTTCATAAATAAAGAGTCTATCGTCCTAGTTCAAACTTCCTCTAGCTGGTCAGGGGGGGGGGGGGTCGAGTGGAAGCGAGCAGGGTTCAAACTAGGGACCATTGTGACGACAGTTTAAAGCGCTGACCAAACAACTTTCACTCTAAATGTTCAGCGCAGAAAGATAAGGACGATGATTCAAAAGGAATTCGTGGATAGAATCTCTCAAGAGCATGAAATGAATCTATCTAAAGAATGCATGCAATCAAATTCAGAAAAGATTGAATCTATCAATGTCAGGTGTAGTTAAACCTACACATGTAATTCAAAATAGAATCTAGTACAGAGATAGAAAGAATCCCCCTCCCCCATTCTTGCAAGAAAAGAGATAATTTATGTAATGCAGGATTAGAAAGAAGCTATCAAGTGCAGGAATATATATATCTAGGAATATATGAATAGAATCGAATCTAACGATTAAATAGATAGAATATGTCTACTTTAGGAGATATAATCTATATGACGAATGAATTGATAGAATGTCTAATTTAGGAGATGTAATCTATATGACGAATGACATGATACAATATGTATAATCTTAGGAGATATAATCTATCTAACGAATGAATTGATAGAATGTCTAATTTAGGAGATATCTATCTGACTAATGAATTGATAGAATCCGTCTAATTTAGGAGATATAATCAATCTAACGAATGAATAGATAGAATGTCTAATTTAGGAGATGTAATTTATCTGACGATTGAATTGATAGAATGTCTAATTTAGGAGATATAATCTATCTGAACATTGACATAATAGAATCTGTCTAATTTAGGAGATATAATCTATCTAACGATTGAATTGATAGAATGTCTAAATTAGGAGATATAATCTATCTAACGATTGAATTGATAGAATGTCTAATTTAGGAGATATAATCTATCTAACGATTGAATTGATAGAGTGTCTAATTTAGGAGATATAATCTATCTAACGATTGAATTGATAGGATGTCTCATTTAGGAGATATAATCTATCTAACGATTGAATTGATAGAATCTATTTAGTGCAGAGATGAATAAATTCTATCTAATGCAGAAATAGAGTTTATCCATGTAGAAATATTTAAAATTTAAAGCAGGAATAAAATCTAAATAATTCCGAAATAAATTCTTTTATAATGCAGGAACAGAATATATCTAAAACAGAAATAAAATCTGCCGCAGGATCAGATATAATCCAGCAATAGAATCTATCTAAAGAATCTATATGAAACTGAGATAATTTTAGGAATGAATCAGGAATCTATCGCATGCAGGAATACAAACTTTTCAACGAAGGGCAACATGACCCAAGCCTGTCACTTGTCTTTCAACACTAGCCATTACGTTTCCCATCAGCGCCAGCAAAGCATGTATGTATAATTCATAATATGCTTACGGATGATAGGTCTCTCTCACGTTCCAGGAAATACAGACACTGAAGACTGCCAACAAGCAGAACAATACTAATGTCATTCCACAGAGAAAAAAAAAAGTTTTGTTGCCTAGAATGGACCTCATTCACCAATCGTAAACAAACAACATTTAGCCACGTGATATTATTGATAAAACAATGAAAAAACGTATCACGTGACAGCCTTTACGGATTGCGTAATTCGTATAGAAGAGATCGAGAATCACGTGGCTAAATGTGGTTTGTTTAAGATTGGTGAATGGGGTCCATTGTCTCTGTTAATTGATAAATATTTTCTAATTGGACTCTTCAGTATTGATGCAGTTGAGAAATTTCTGTCCGAAAAAAACAACAAGCAAGCATATATCACATAAGGGAAAGAACTGCACGTGTAGTCATTTCTCTCAATACTGTAAGATTTATTTCCCTTTTCTATAATAAAACAAAATGTATTAATTACCACTAATTATTCAATTAAGTGGTTACTTTTTTTTTTAAATTGATTCGTCTTTGTTAGCGAGAATGAATAATTGTGTAAAGTTTAAATTGGAGAATTAACGTGTACAATAGTTTTACCAGACAGACAGGCAGACAGACGAGAGAGTTCATATAAGCTTGGTAAAAATATCATGTACATCAGATTTAATTTGTTTTAATAAAATGCTCTATTGCTGTGCGTAAAATATCCCATTATGTGCTTAAAATACTCTAGTGCGCGTGTGTGTATGTGTTAAGTGATCCAGTGTGTGTGAGGAAAATTCTCCAGAGTGTGTGTGTGTGTGTGTGTAAAGTACATTTTTATGCGTGTTCGAGTAAAGTACTTCTGTTTGTGTGTGTGTGTGTAACGTTTTTTTTTTCTGCGCGTTTAAGGAAAGTACTTCTGTGTGTGTGTGTAAAGTAATTAATTGTGTGTGTGAGAGTAAAATACTCCAGCGAGTGTGTGTGCATGCGCGTGTGTTACATAGCTAATGGCATTCTCATTAGAGTTTAACTTTGAAGAAGCCTCAGTGAAAACTTTTCAAATCCATTTAGAACTGGCATTTTTTTAAAAAAAGTGTATTGCCTTTAGGCTTATCACGTGACATCAATGCACTAAGTTCAGCGGGGCATTTGGTGCAAAACTTGAATCAATCTATTGAATCAATCCAATGGTTTATGAGAAATCAACTGATCTAGTAATTTTTTAAAAAGAAATTCTTTAATTTTATCTCCTAGATAGGCGTTAGTTACGTCCTATGCATTTCTTGTGTCTATCTAGTCATGCATGTGATCAGTTATTCAAAATCTTCTTAGTCGTTGGTTTTCCTGGCTGATTAAGGCAACCCATTCCCTTCTCAAATTGCACTAGGGAAGAAGGAGCACTTGTATGGATATGAAATGTGTCTTAATCTATGTGTCTTTCTGGGTATTTTATTAGGTTTTGTTTTTCTGTCTGTAAAGTATTGTTTAGTGTTTAATAAATTATTGCTACTTTACTTTTTATTCTTCTGTCCTGAAGTATCTCTAAATTTGGTGTGTTACAGCTTTCTACTTTATCTATATAGTCCTCTAGAAACTACCTTAGTTTCTCCCTACGTCTAAATGTTTCTGGGTTCAGCTGTAGTTAAACTTAAACAACTCAATGAAAACACAGAAACTTGATTCAACTTCATGGCACATATCACACGCTGGTCTCTCTTCTCTTCTACCTGACAACTAACACCCTTCCGGTCATTTGTGCATTTGTAAAAATAGATTATACACACATACAGACATTTATCCGTGACATGCAGATTTAACTAGTGGTGTTACTCTAGTCGAATGTGAATAATTATTTATGAACCTCGCTGCTCTATATTGCGTCAGTTCTAGTTTCTTTGTTTGCTTGAGTTGAGGGGTCCGAAACAGAGAATATATATATATATCTATTATCTATTATTGTGTATAAGATAAGATAAGATTGGCCTTAGGTTAATTAGAATTTTAGTTTTATGTTCTTTTTTGATATGTAAAAATATGTCTTAATAAACCCTAATACTTTGTTTGATTTTTCAAGTTTGATTTTTAATTCCTGCTAACTATTGTAAAAAGACGAAAGCTTAAAACCTATGACCACATTACAAGATCTACGGGGCTCGCAAAGACCTTCCTTCAGGGAACAGTGCCAGGAAAGAAGAAGAGGCAGACAGAAAAAGCGATGGGAGGACAACATTAAAGAATGGACGGGCCTGCCATTGGGAGAGGTTCTAAACAAGGCAAAAAAAAAGGGAGGAATGGAGAAAGACGGTCGACAAATCTTGCGTGGTGCCCCAACGGTCCAACAGACTAATGGATAGGTAAAGGTAAAGTATATAGGGATTCACACTTGAAACTGAGTCCTACAATAATTTATACCTGTATTTGTGTATCTTTGAATTGTTGTGTGATTCAAAATATAAAATCATTAATAATCTTTAGGAATTAAGCTACATTAAAAACGAAAGTGCTTCTTAAGGAGACATAACTTTTATGGTAAGAACACAGACCTATATATATTATATCTAGACTGGACATGGAGCTCTTTTAACACTACAAAAAATGTCGTTAAAAATATCCACACAAAAAAGCAGAAACAAGACGTTGTTTTGTAAAGTAGTTATTAGAAGTAATGTTTTAATTATTTCAATCTAGGATTTTCGAAACATTATCTCAATGGAAACTAACATTGTCTCAATGGAAACTAACATTATCTCAATGGAAATGGCTTCATTTCGTATATTTGCGTGAATATATAGTTATGTGATTAATAGCCCATTCTTTTTAAAAATCGGCAAAGTGGTATTGCATTATTTCTAAACTTTGAAAACTAAAGATCATAGCTTTTCTAATACAGAATAGATCCATTTTCCTTACAGTTCGAAATAGAGTTACGTACATAACAATCTATATATTTAGGTCTGTGATCTGATCATTATTGGATACGAATTTGGTTCCGTTTTCCGGTCTAGGTATAATATATATAGGTCTGTGATCTGATCATTATTGGATACGAATTTGGTTCCGTTTTCCAGTCTAGGTATAATATATATAGGTCTGTGATCTGATCATTATTGGATACGAATTTGGTTCCGTTTTCCAGTCTAGGTATAATATATATAGGTCTGTGATCTGATCATTATTGGATACGAATTTGGTTCCGTTTTCCAGTCTAGGTATAATATATATAGGTCTGTGATCTGATCATTATTGGATACGAATTTGGTTCCGTTTTCCAGTCTAGGTATAATATATATAGGTCTGTGATCTGATCATTATTGGATACGAATTTGGTTCCGTTTTCCAGTCTAGGTACAATATATAGGTCAATGGGTTAGAATCTAGACTTCAGGAAAGGTTTCAGAACACAGTTTTTTTCCCCTTAACGAGGTAATTACCTTTCAACAAGACTCGGTTTTAGAATGACTGGATTGTCCAAAACAAACAAACAAACAGTGCAAACACAACAAATAAAGCGATGAGAAGAATGCATGGAAGAGTCTACAAAACTTGATAAGCCGACCTCTCTTCCACTCAGTAGGACAGCGATTCTCAAACTGTCATGCGCACCTCCTTAAGTTCTGATAAGAGGGCACAAAGGCGTGACGAAAAAAGGCTAAAAGTCGTCTTGTTTAACACAGGTAAAGGTTTGAGAATCACTGCTGTAAACCAACATGTCACGTCTTACAGCGTCATCATCTATCAACAGGACAGAATCTCGCTCGAGTCTAATTTGTTTACCAACAAAACAAAGCACGATGTAGGTCTACCAACAAAAAAAAAAGCATCAGTCACTTGATGAAAGAGAAACCATTTTGTGGTTAGAGCGAAATCTGTGTCCAATTGTATGCAGCATTAATGGCAAAACGTTTATAAGTTGCCAGAGTGTAGGCGTGAAATAAAAAAGGGAGTATTGGAATACTTGTTAGGAAGAATTAATGTCTCATTATTAGCTCTAAATGTATACCAACTTATTTATTTAGTTTTTTCGTTAAGATATGCAGGTCAAAGGGCAGGTTTCGATATTCTAAGCCATACGTACATGAAGGTAAAATTAGATTACAATAGAGCTTTCTTTTTGTTTTTTGTTTTTTTCATACCAAGCTTTTTTTATAATGAACTTACTCCGTATGTCTGGTCAAAATTCTGTACACGTTATTTCACCCACTTCCCATTCTCGGATCAAGTTGAAACTTTACACAATTATTTATAGCACGTGACAACACATGAATCAATGAAATAAAATTTACCGAATAGTTCGTCAATCAGTCGCAATTAATAGATTTTTTTAATTTGGAAAATGTTCTTAGCGAACGGGATTTAAGACATGCAATATTGAGAGCTATGGCAGCGAATGAACGGCTGCTCTCTCCCCAAAGCGTGAATGCGACTCACCATGCAAGGTAGGAGACGCGTCAAAGTCGCCAGACTAGGACAATAGCTTACGCAGTTTTGTAATCAGTATGTCTATCTCAACAAGTTTCATCCAAAATAGAAGCTCAACTAAAAGTACCAATAAGGGGACAAAATGCATACAGAAACTTGATAAATGTTAATATTTATCTCAGATCGGACATGAGACGTAGTGAGTAAGGCGTACGCCCGGGGCAAGGTACTTTATTGGCGGCCCCTTCCCCCATTTTCCATTAACATCACATAGAAATATGGGCTGCGTGTGGCACCCCCTGAGAGTGGCGCCCGGGGCATCGTGCCCCCCTTGCCCCCTCACTACGCCTCACTGGCGGACTAATCAAGGTAAGGGCCACCGATAAACTAAACGGTTAGTTCTTTTTGGACAACAAACCCGTGTGGCATGTGCAAGCATCTGGTCAAGTATCAAGTCATTACAAATTATTGGCATGATTGATTCAGGATTTCAGGATAAATGATGCAATTTCACTAAATAGAAGCGAGATTTTTTAAGGGTTGTTTATGCCCGACGCAGCCTCTCAAAAACATGTTGATAGTGCCTTATATGATAGTAATTAATGATTAAGAGCTAAGTTTTTTGATTACCAATAAGATCATTGCCATATGTGTATATAAAAAACTATGAACAACAAATTATCAATAATACAAATTCTATATTCCTTCATACAAACAAGGGAATCCCATGCCGAACTGGGAGTCGAACAGCTAGTAAGGTTGTGACAAAGCGTCGCATGAGGTTTGCGGGACATGTTCTACGTCAAAATGATTTACGCACACCAAGAGTTGCGATAACATGGAAGCCAATACGAGGTAAGCACAAGCAGGGACGTCCTCATATTACTTGGCGACACACCTTCATGAAGGACCTCAGAACAGTGGACACCAGGTGGGAGGAGGCTTTAGACATTGCCAATGACAGATCTTTGTGGAGACAGCTTGCCGCCCAATGCGCCGAAAGGCGCGGAAGGACCTAAATCTAAGTAAGTAAGTCAAACAAAATGTCCATTGAAAGCATGTTCACCTGCAGTCATTTAGTACAATACTGGAGGTTTGCTTACCTTTTGTCTACAAACGATATGGGTGAACTGTACACCATATTCAGTAAGAAATTATAGAAAGACCTCACAGAACTAATATTGGCTTTTTTCACTTTCGGGGAAAAGGGTTGGGGGGGGGGGTAAAAACTGTATTTTTCTAAAAAAAAAAATCTCAGCAAATAAAAGTGAGACAAAAATAGACACCGTAAGAAGTTCTGGTAATTTTCTTATCGTCTATTGTCCACTACTTCGATGAGTTTAATGTAGGCAGCAACAGGGACATGATATCCACCAGAATGAATACATATTTAGCTCACGACTCATTGTGGTTTTATTTAAATTAGGCTACTTTCAAAATACTTCCGGGTTAGGGGAAATTTGATACTTCAAGAAAAACATACAGCTTCATTGAAAGCCCACGTGACATAAATAAACAAGAACCCTGTTGTGTTCTGACATTCTGATGCAGACGTTCAACAGAGTGGCCGTTCTAAGCAGCAGATATAAAAATACAGAAACGGAAATCAGAACAGGGGACAGCCTCCTTTCATTAGCGGAAGTTCAGCGTGGAAGCAAGGGCAGCTAATCAAGGAAACATAACACTTATCCAACATTGCGTACTGGAACGAGGCGGCTTTTTTGTCAGTATAAAATTTTCTCTCCCTTACCCTCTATGAAATCAGGAGGGAAGGCTTTGGAATAGAGGAATGTCATGTTTTTTTGTGGGTTTTTTTAAAATGTCTTATACAAATGATTTAGAAACATTTTTATCAGCTATTTGTGTTCATTTAGTGAAAGCAATATGGCTGACAAAATCATTATTGCTATCCCTTATTCTATAGCATACGTTTTCCGTTGTTCTCAGACATGCAGAGTAGGCCGCGTTGTCATCAATTATCTCTAAACCCCCTACATCAATGGATGTATATTGGCAAAAAAGTACATATTCCTGATTCAGACGTTAAACAGAATGGCCGCTATAAGCAGCAGATATAAAAATACAGAAACGGAAATCAGAACAATTTAAAAAATCCAAAAGACAATAAGACTTAGATCAAACAATATGAATTACAGTCAGCGAGTTTAAAAAACAAGGTTACAAAGACAGTTTGTGTGGAAACACAAACTCAAAATTGGCCCCCGAAGTGGCCCACCAAGGCAGGTAAAAAGGCATATATAATTTCAGACAGAATATCAGAATGAAATTATATCAAAGGCAAAGGAGAGAGAAGAATGGAGAAAGAAGGCTGACAGATCTTGTGCAGACTAAGAGATACGTGAAAATATATATGAGGTGGAATTTGAGCATGGCCTAACTGATGTCTTTTAATGATTATTTAACTGTTTTGTATCAGATCAATTCAAAGCCTCAAGAAAAAAAAATTCCTTAAAAAAAAATAATTCTTTTAGTTACAAGTTCAACGTTTGTAGTGAAGCTCTGCCGTTTACGCGATAATATGAAAAACTACTTAATAATTGTTGTCTTAAATTATGTTCCATACTATATTATGCATACTAAATAGATTTTTAGTTGTTACTTTGACAGAACGTACTTAAGTAAGCAATACAATTTTAAAAATATTTCATGACCATACTTAAAAATACAATTGTAAAACAATCTAAAACCATTTGCATAAATTGTGTTAGAAATATGGTAAAGGTTTATCTCCCTTACTATATAGCTTCCAGTGTTTATTACTATTAATAGTGAATAGTTGTAAAAATGGTTGTATTTTTGTGAAAAACTGCTTGCATAATTGATTTTAAAAATTAGATGTTTCGCTTTCAGAAAAGAAAAAAGCATCTGTTGCATCAGAACTTTGAATGGTTTAAAATACACTATGTTGTCGTATTTTTACTATCTTTTCTAGTTTACGAGATCTAAACGGCACATTCGGACGAACGGACGGACAGACATTCCAAACAAAACTAATAGCGTCTTTTCACCTTTTGAGGGCCACTAAAAATATGAAAAAAAAAAATTCAATTCAAAATAATGAGGGTTTTGATTGTACCTTCATTTCTACAATACAACCTGGGAGGTTGGTTAAAACTTGGGTGGACAGGGATCTTGAAAACGGCTATAAAGATTTTCATAGAAATTGTTTGCAACAATGGTAAAAAAAAATATATTAGATAATTGGCCACACAGGAAAATGTCAGGCTTGACCGTTATAATTTTTCAAAGTAAGAAAAAAAAATTTTTTAATTTCACTAGAAAACGAAGAAATATTTATCTTGAACGAAAAATACGTCATCGGGTTCGTTGAAGAGTTCAATAAATTAATGTTCGGGAATAGTTTGCGCATCGTCTTCTAACTCTAGATCTAAATATTTTCATAACGGCTATCATTGCAATATTAGTACATCTAGTAGATATTTTTTGTTTTGTATGCAATTCCTTTTCTTGGCGTGCAAACAGGGTGGAACCTGTACACATGACGGATATTTCGAAAACGGCTCCTAGAAATTTAAAAGCTTATGAACCTGTATATATTTGTGGAAAAAAAAAACCTAATTGGCCACACACTGAAAACTCTGGTTTGACTGTTACAATTTTGGAAAATATCATGATCTTAATTTTATATTTGGTTTCCATCTTGAATATGTTTTCAGCGGAAATCCCCGCACTTGACTCAAATGTTGTTTTTTAATTTAGCAACAAATAAATAAATCATTAGCTCGACTGTTAATAGAAGAAGTAGATTTTGTAAGTTTCCTTGCAACAATTATAATGAATTATTAAAGGAAATAAATAGAATGACAAATTTGATTTTTTTTTTCTGTTACTTGTATGAACCCTTTGCTTTTCTCTCATAAGTTTCAAGCTTTAGTTAGTCGCCTAATCCTTGCAGGCGAGAAAAAAAAAAATCTTTTGTCTGGCTATGAGCTGCCCTGATTTCATCACAATTTTGACTTTATGGCGGTAGGGGAAAATGAATGGGGAATTAATTCCGAATTACAGAAGTGGGGAAAAAATGATCCATATTTATCTAGGACACTGGACAAGGGCAGTATCCTTGATTTTATTTATTTTATTAGGTACTTGAAGCTTTTTTAGGTTTGGTGCCCAGGAAAGTTGGCATTCCAGCTTGGGTCTTGATCAATAACAGGTATGCTGGGTGTGTATATCATGTATCAGTAAATGCATATGCAAATGAGTCATAAACTAGTTTCTCCTACTTAAAAGAAATTAATTATTTTGTTTGGTATCTTGAACAAGGAAAAGAAATCGTACTTGTCTGATGTAGCGGTATAAGTTGAATTAGTCTCATTGAGGACTCGAGCCCTGAGTCAACATTGTTTTTTCATGCATTTAGAAAACGATCATGTAAACCTTCACAAATATATTCACTTCTTCCCTCCCTCCTTGCCCGACTGGTCCAGACAAGGGAGATAGGATCAGAGCGTAGTGAGACAAGGGAGATAGGATCAGAGCGTAGTGAGACAAGGGAGATAGGATCAGAGCGTAGTGAGACAAGGGAGATAGGATCAGAGCGTAGTGAGACAAGGGAGATAGGATCAGAGCGTAGTGAGACAAGGGAGATAGGATCAGAGCGTAGTGAGACAAGGGATAGGATCAGAGCGTAGTGAGACAAGGGAGATAGGATCAGAGCGTAGTGAGACAAGGGAGATAGGATCAGAGCGTAGTGAGACAAGGGATAGGATC
This sequence comes from Biomphalaria sudanica, assembly GCA_036873155.1. Classification (NCBI taxonomy): domain Eukaryota; kingdom Metazoa; phylum Mollusca; class Gastropoda; family Planorbidae; genus Biomphalaria; species Biomphalaria sudanica. The sequence continues at coordinate 1,084,730 of JAZGLO010003812.1, read as the reverse complement.
AGAGCGTAGTGAGACAAGGGAGATAGGATCAGAGCGTAGTGAGACAAAGGAGATAGGATCAGAGCGTAGTGAGACAAGGGATAGGATCAGAGCGTAGTAAGACAAGGGAGATAGGATCAGAGCGTAGTGAGACAAGGGATAGGATCAGAGCGTAGTGAGACAAGGGATAGGATCAGAGCGTAGTAAGACAAGGGATAGGATCAGAGCGTAGTGAGACAAGGGAGATAGGATCAGAGCGTAGTGAGACAAGGGATAGGATCAGAGCGTAGTGAGACAAGGGATAGGATCAGAGCGTAGTAAGACAAAGGATAGGATCAGAGCGTAGTGAGACAAGGGATAGGATCAGAGCGTAGTGAGACAAGGGATAGGATCAGAGCGTAGTGAGACAAGGGAGATAGGATCAGAGCGTAGTGAGACAAGGGATAGGATCAGAGCGTAGTGAGACAAGGGATAGGATCAGAGCGTAGTGAGACAAGGGATAGGATCAGAGCGTAGTGAGACAAGGGATAGGATCAGAGCGTAGTGAGACAAGGGATAGGATCAGAGAGCGCATTTGTGAAAGCTAACAAACAGCTAAACAAATAGTTAACATATTTCTAATCGCACAGATTTATTATCTAGGTCAGTTGTGCACACGATAACAACACAGACCCAAACTAACTGATTCAATTAAATTAAAAAATTACATTAAATTGTAGCTTTTATATAGCGCTACTTTCATGCTTTTAGCATGCTCAGAGCGCTAAGGTTCAATCTCATTTGTGGACCAGTGGGGGGGGGGGGAGGGGGTATCAGGGAGAAGAATTATCCATGCTGCCTTTAGGCGCACAGTAAACACAACTCTGCTCAAGTCGGGTGTCGAACATCGAGCCCCCAAGAGACCCCCAAGTTCAAGCGTACTTAGCCTCTAGACCACGCTTCCAACAACTTAATATAATTTTTTTTTTAAAGTATTTTTTAAAATGTTTTTCTTGTTTATAACTGTTTGACTGATCCATAATGTGTTTGATTCTAAAAGATAATGTTGACATTAATTTATACTCATTCTTAATTTGTAATTAGACTCGAACGGTGGAGGGATATTGAAGGTTGGGTGGATGTGGATAGGAAAATGAAGATGGGCTGTTCGTTTCTTGTCACAAGAGTGTGGGTGAAAGAGAGAGTAAGAAAAAGTGAGTGAATCAGAGAGATAGAGAGATAAAATGAAAAGAGTGTCTAGAAGTGTGACAGGGGAGTGAGAGTGAGAAAGAGTGCGATTATATGTGCGATGTGTGTGTGTGTGATAGTGAGAGAAAAACAGAGTAGTAGTAGGAGTAGTAGTAGTAGTTGTAGTTGTAGTAGTAGTAGGAGGAGGAGGAGGAGGAGTAGAAGTAGGAGTATTAGTATTAGTTGTAGTTGTAGTAGTAGTAGGAGGAGGAGAAGGAGGAGTAGGAGTAGTAGTATTAGTTGTAGTTGTAGTAGTAGGAGGAGGAGGAGGAGTAGAAGTAGGAGTATTAGTATTAGTTGTAGTTGTAGTAGTAGGAGGAGGAGGAGTAGAAGTAGGAGTAGTAGTATTAGTTGTAGTTGTAGTAGTAGGAGGAGGAGGAGGAGGAGGAGTAGAAGTAGGAGTAGTAGTATTAGTTGTAGTTGTAGTAGTAGTAGTAGGAGGAGGAGGAGGAGAAGTAGGAGTAGTAGTATTAGTTGTAGTTGTAGTAGTAGTAGGAGGAGGAGGAGGAGGAGGAGAAGTAGGAGTAGTAGTATTAGTTGTAGTTGTAGTAGTAGGAGGAGGAGGAGGAGTAGAAGTAGGAGTAGTAGTATTAGTTGTAGTTGTAGTAGTAGTAGGAGGAGGAGGAGGAGGAGTAGAAGTAGGAGTAGTAGTATTAGTTGTAGTTGTAGTAGTAGTAGGAGGAGGAGGAGGAGTAGAAGTAGGAGTAGTAGTATTAGTTATAGTTGTAGTAGTAGGAGTAGGAGGAGGAGGAGGAGTAGAAGTAGGAGTAGTAGTATTAGTTGTAGTTGTAGTAGTAGTAGGAGGAGGAGGAGGAGGAGTAGAAGTAGGAGTAGTAGTATTAGTTGTAGTTGTAGTAGTAGGAGGAGGAGGAGGAGTAGAAGTAGGAGTAGTAGTATTAGTTGTAGTTGTAGTAGTAGGAGGAGAAGGAGGAGTAGAAGTAGGAGTAGTAGTATTAGTTGTAGTTGTAGTAGTAGGAGGAGGAGTAGAAGTAGGAGTAGTAGTATTAGTTGTAGTTGTAGTAGTAGGAGGAGGAGGAGGAGTAGAAGTAGGAGTAGTAGTATTAGTTGTAGTTGTAGTAGTAGGAGTAGGAGGAGGAGGAGGAGTAGAAGTAGGAGTAGTAGTATTAGTTGTAGTTGTAGTAGTAGTAGTAGGAGGAGGAGGAGGAGGAGGAGGAGGAGTAGAAGTAGGAGTAGTAGTATAGAATAAATACCACTTACTTCATTTTGCTAATAAATCTTAGATGAATGTTCCATAATTGAAAAACATTTTTCAGTTGCTGTTTCCCGTACACCATATTGATGATATATCTAAGTGTATTACAATGTAACAACTACGTATAGAAACACATCTCTCTATAGAATGTACGTAATCCACAACTTTCGATTCATACAGGACAATTATTGATGAAATAGCCCAACAATTATTTTCATATAAAGTAGAGCTATATGCGTCTTATATGCCTATTGTCACGAAACGATACTGTAACATCATTCTACTTTATTCTAGACCCGGGTTCGGCAACCTGTGGATCGCGAGCCACGTGCGGCTCTTTGGATGTGAAGCTGCGGCTCTTTAGTTCCATACGCAAATATTATTATTTTATCGAAACATTTTTTTTTAAATAGTTCTGAATCGTTTAACGAAGATTAGGCGCCGATTCTATCTCTCAGCCACTTGTACTCGCTTTTCACCAGACCCCTCCCTCATTACAAGCGTCCTCACTGTTGTCAGTCCGTCGGAAGCTCTCGGCCGTCGTCGGATGTTTCTAAGTAGGTTTTAATTCGCTTTCTACGCAAGACGATATATAGATTAGCTAAAATGTCTTCAAATTTAACATATTTGCAGGTGGAAGATATTCAACTTTCTTCTGTCCTATCACTTGCTATAGATGAGTCTTGCGAGATAAAAGACACGGCACAAGTTGCCCATTTTGTCAGGTAAATGTCTTCCCAAGGTCCCAAAGAAGAACTTCTAGGATTGCTACCACTCTCATGGCAAACTAGAGGGGAAGATATAGCGAATGCCATGCAAAAATACCTTGAAAACAATAAGAAAGATTTTTTTAAAATCATTTAAATAGCAACTGATGGAGCCAGAGGTGTAGCAGGAAAACAAAATAAAAGGGCAACAACGATACTTCAAAGCAAAATAAACCGCGAAATCTTACATTTCACTGAGTAATGCACAAAGAAACGCTTTGTGCCGAAAACCAATTCGGCCGAAATTGTTGAGTTCATGAATTTAGTCATCATGACCAAAAGCACTCTACCATCGTCAGTTTAAATCTTAAACGAAATGAAGACTCAGTATTCCGAGCTTCTTCTGTCCGTCCTATAATTGCGATGGCTTTCCGAAGGTTGAAACGTTTAGCTTTGTGCTTGAATGAAATACATACATTTCTAAATGATAAAGGCATTAATCACCCTAAATTAGAGAACGACAAATAGTTGCACACATTTTACTTTATGGTTGATATAACAGTGAAATTAAATGAGCTGAATCTAAAACTGCGGAAAGAAAAACCAATCCTATGTTTTGGTAGAGGAATTGGTTTGTTTTGAAGAAAAATTAATTCTTTTTCCATAAGATATTCAGAGTGGTCAGTTACTTTATTTTCAATGTCTAAAGCAGTATCGTGATAAAATCAGTGCAACTTTTGACACGAATTACTTTAGCACAGTTATACAAAAAAAAACAAAGATGAATTAACTGACAGATTAGAGCAATCCAAAACCAACAAAACCATTCTAGCATTCCTAGTAAATCCACTCAACACAAATAATAACGAAATCCATATTGAGCCATTTGAAATTGATACTGGATCTCTAGACATGCAATTGATCCATTTAAAAAGTAAAGCTTTGAGGGGTGGAAAATTTCCATAAATGTATGTACGTAATGCAAAAAAAAGTGGAAAGCTTTAAAAGAAATGCCGCGAGTTGATTCGGTGCATGGAATAATCTTCTAGATTGCTACAGTGAGGTGAAGAAGTTGACATTTGGAGTGCTGACTATCTTCGGATCGACATATTTGCGCGAGAAAGCGTTCTTTTGCATGAATATAATTAAAAGTTAAGTAAGAAGCCGACTAAAAAGAAAAATTTAGAGTCGACTTTGAAACTAAAATTAAGTTATGGATCAAATGTACCACAACTTTCTAAACCATGCAAAGCCACCGCTCCCATTGAATATTTGTTTGCTCAATTGTTTGTTATTGAAGTACAAGTTGGTGTCATAAGTAAATGTTTCATTGCTTTAGTTGTTACCGAAATAAAAAAAATACCTAATAATGCCATATATATAAATTATCTAATTTATTGTGAAATACACTACCTATATATTAATAAATAGATTCGTTTTCTTTTCTATAAAAAAAATATTATTGTGTGAGTACTATTTTATTGGCAAGAAAAAACTTTGTGGCTCTTTAGAAACTTTGAAATTTTGTAAATTGTAATTTTTGGCTCTTCCGACTCATAAGGTTGCCGACCCCTGTTCTAGACAAGGGTTAGGTCAAAGCAGTTCACAGAGTAAGAACGAGCAAAACAATCAGAGAAAAAGGTTAGGGGGAAAAGTCTCGAACTTGTTTCTTAAGGGTGATAACTAAGAGAGATATTTGAAACAGAATTTTCTAGGATTCTAAAAAAAAACGATTTAAAAAGGTATAAATTAGTTAAATGTGAGGTAATCGAGGTTCTTGGGATGTCGCAGGCCCTTGAGCAGTTGCGGGTCCACAAGTTGTTTAGATTTAGAGTCTAGTTAATGATAGAAAGTTCAGTTATATCAGCATAAAGTTGTATCCGTATAAAATTGAATTTGAGTAAAGTTGTAACACTATAACCACAGTGCAATGAAAGAACAGTACTGTGTGGTTTTATTACTTCAGAGAATTAGCAAGAATTTTATGTCAAGTTTAAAGCTGAATGGACCTCACTCACCAAGCGTAAACAAACAACATTATGCCACTTGGTTCTCTATATCTTCTATACAAATTACGCCATCCATAAAGGCTGTCACGTGATACGTAATTTTCATTGTTTCATCAATATTATCACGTGGCTAAATGTTTTTTGTTTACGATTGGTGAATTAGGTCCATTGAGAATCAGTGAATGGTTTGAATGTATGTGTATGAAGTTTCTTCAGTGTGTTTCAATCAGTTTATAGTTCTCTGGCAAGCGATTCTATTTGCACAAAGAAAGTAGGAGGTGTATTGTAAACAATAATAATAATAATAAGGCTTGTCTTCGAATCCTAAGATTAATTACGAATGCTAAGTGCCACTAAAAATACAAATACTTTTACTTATATACACATCCTAGGAAATTCACTTCTCATGCAAGAAATGTTGTTACACTCTTAATTGTCTAGAGACCATGGAATAGTCCAATCTATATTTAGCATCGTTTACCCTTCACAGCCTTTATTTTCGTCTTCAAATTCCATTGTATAATTGCAGGACAGACATAATGGAAACTGGAGAATAAATCGTCTGGTGTTTATAGTGTAACATTTCTAACAATGTTATACATGTTTTCAGCCAGGCGTTGGAAATAAAAAAATATATGACCTTTCGTACACTAGAAAATGACCCAGTGTTCTAGAGATACATCGAATGTTAAAAACAAGTAAAATGTGAAATATATATATATATATATATATAAAACGACCTTGTCTAACGGGAAGAACCGCGAAATCACAGCCAAATATTTCAATACTGCAGTTTTTCATCCCTTTTCCTGTATAAAATAGAAATTAATGTATTAATATTAATTAACTAATTGATTAGAATTTTGACTGATTGTGGGTTGTCATCGACTATGAATAATTGTGCAAAAATTCAATTTGATCCGAAAATGGGAAGTGGGAGAAATTAGTAAATAAGATTTGTACCAGACAGACAGACAGACAGACAGACAGAGTGAGTTACTTGTAAGCTTTGTAAAAATAAATTAACAGAGACAAGAACTATCAAACTGAAGCGACCTTTCAGCAGCTGAAACAGGTTAAGTCCCATTAAACAACAACAACTGAAGCGACCTTTCAGCAGCTTAAACAGGTTAAGTCCCATTAAACAACAAGTGAAAAGATGAAAAATCAATGAAATCATAGTGATGAGTCTGTGTCTGTGCCATATGCATGGGACGGGTGTTGTTTAATGCTGAGACAGTGTTTAAGATTGGTCTTTGATTGTAGCTAGGAACAGCTAGTACAACTGTGCCGATGTAGACTCTAATGAGTCAATAGTTTTAAGCTTCAGTTCTATTGTAAATGTATTATTGAGTTTGGATTATAATTACAAAGCTTAAATCAACAGAATGGCTGGATTGTTTTTCACGTTATTTCTCCCACTTCCCAATCTTGTAGCTAAAAGTTAGCACAATTAGTCATTATTTCTAACAAAACATGAATCAATACAAAAAAAGTAACCATTTTACTAAATAATTAATCGTAATGTATCATTACGTTGTATTTAGGAGAAGTATTATATATATATAGGCCTATTATATATATATCTATATATATATATATATATATATATATATATATATATATATATATATATATATATATATATATATCGCCTGTTATTCTTTTAGAATCAAGAGCTAATTTTTGTAGCATTGTGCGTATACTTTAAAATTTGCTCCAGTCATAAAACGCAGGAAATATGTATCTACATTTACATTATCTACTTAAACACTAATAAATACCCTCCATTCAGATTGTTAACTCGGTTATGTCTGACTTAACTTTCTTCTGACGACACTATAAGTGTCACGTCCCTAGTGACACCTCATTGTCCACAAAATGAGGACATTGTACCTATCTCAAATCAGGTCAGCGTACCCACGCTTAAATGCCAAAAAGATGCCGATACAGCAGGGAAACATAATTAACCTAGGTTAAATTACAAAAACAATTAAAAGGAAAATTAAATGTAAAATTAAATTAAAATGTCAAGTAGTCAAGGATGGGTATTGAATTGTCACTGTTCTTTATCCTAAAGAAAGATATAAAAGGCGGAGTGTTAGCTTGAGACGGGGGAGAGCTAGAAAGTTAGGCTTAGAAGTCGCTAAGTTTTAAAGTAAATATTTACTCATTTTATTGAACATTTTCACTGAATCCTGTATCTGTTTTATATATCTTTGTACGTACATTTATTGTTTCAAGTTCAAGTTTTAAATAATTAAAACTCAAGAAAACCTATTAGCACTTTGTTACTTCATTGATTATTAAAGTGTTTGAACTATAATCAAGGCACCTCCGAACCCACATATGTCACAAGTTTATAGCATCAATAACTCCAAGTTAAATAAACACAATAAACACGTGACAATAAGCATCAGCGTGATTCTCTAGTAATGACATAGCAACATCTTTTAGACCTGGTATCTCAAGTCGGTTGTTGACATGGCATCTCACCAGACATCATCTCACTACTCTATATTCAGCTTACATTGGCGTCTCTGTCTATTAGATGGGATTAAGATATTGATCTGACCTAGTTTGTTTTCTTCCTCGTTACTGTATACACCTTTATTTTATATAGTTCCTCGGAAGATGGTCACTGGCTAAATGAAAGATTTATAATATATAAAGTCTGAAAAAATAGTGTGTATTGTTTCAACTTTACAGTAATGAGTATTGGGTTAGAGAATTGGAATCTAGTATTGTACAAGTTCAACTAGATCGCGATTTTCAAAATCCTTAAAAATTGAAGTAAAAAAATGTCTCTGTTAAAAACCAGGAATCGTAAGATATTCAAGACTAGAGAAACAAATCTTATTACAAGAGTTTGACTCTAAAAGCCCTCTCTCTTTCGATTAGATCATTTGCAAACAGTAATTCTCTACTTCCTTTCACCTTTTACCTTTTCTTACTCTCTCAATCCGACACGACGTCTTTTTTTTTTGTCTCCTTTACCCTCTCTCTCTCCCTCTTTCTCTCCCTAATGCTCACTCTTTCTCCCTCCCTCTCTCTCCTTCACTCCACTAATCTTTCCTTCTCCGTCTGACTTCAATTAGTTATTATGCAATGGATAAGAGAAAAATAATAATTTTTAATGTCATAGCTAATACAAACAAAAGACAAACTTAAATTTGTCTTCAAACAAAATCTACCATTGAGCCATCGTCAATCTAAAGCTTCCTCCTCCAATCCCACCCCTCCCAAAAAATACAATATATGCTAGAGAGAATATCTAAAAAAAAAAACAACGTTTCTTACCTAAGTAACCACAGTAACTTGTTCTTTGTTATTAGCTATTATACATTAGCCCATTTGGCATTACTTGTTCACTTGTATACTCAAGTAATGTACAAAGTGATATACTGTCGGGGGGTGCTGACGATCAAAGGGAAAAAAATACAAGCCCGACAGCAATAAAATACAGTATGAGAGGAAAAAGAAGAGAAATCGACACGGTGAAATGTGGCAGCGATATAATGAAACCTATACAAAAAAAAAAAAAACGTAAGAAATGGAAAACAGATGACAAGGAGAGATTTAGAAAAGGACAAGAAAAAAATTAAATGTCAAGGACGCTTTCTAACAAGCAGTGAGGTCGCCGGGTGCAGTGAGCACATGATGTCATCCCCTTCCCTTCTCCCCCCCACCCCACCCCCTTGTAGAGAAGTTGGCGAGCGAATAGAGGTAAAGAAATCACGCAATTTCTATACAAAATTGTTTATCCTAAAAATGAATGCTATTTCTATTTTAAGCAATGTATATATTGTTATCACCACCCATCCCAACCTCATTGATATGATGACCAATTCGTGGGGCTGGGAAAAGGGCCATTGCACCTACCGTCCCTCCAAACGTTACTACTAGGTTGAAGGTGGCCGCCCATTTTTGTGCGAAAAAAAGTGCTAAATATCCATACCGTATATGCTACTTATAATGTATGCGTACTATGGTATACAAATGCATTCTTCTGACGTCTACAGCTCACTATCCATCCTATTAAAATAAAATCAGACCATATTAAGTAAAATACTGTAAGGTCATGAAAAAAAAAGTATACTTGCTCGCTATAATACGGTCCGAATTTCCCAGAGCGTCTTATCATGAGTCTGCTCATGTCGTCTGTTGACCAAAACAGTCCCTCTACAGGAGGTCTCGCTTAATGTGAAGACATACTCTACATGTGGCTCGATTGTCACTCAAACTTAGTATGGGCCTGTACCCCCACCTTACAGTATCTTACTAAATATGGCCTGATTTTATTTTAATAGGATGGATAGTGAGCTGTAGACGTCAGAAGAATACATTTGTATATCATAGTATGCAAGAAAACTCTTGGAATCGGGCTCCGTCCCTAACCCGCTGGGAAAGCTTATAGAGATCCGCCAGACCCCCTAGCTGTATTAAAGGAAACTTGTTTTTTTGTTTGTTTTGTTTTTTTGTTTGTTTTTTTTGTGTTTTTTTTTTTAGTTTTTTGTTTGGTTTGTTGTTGTTGTAGTTTTGATTAACACTATTCTCAAGTCTAATATTGACCATAATCATATTGAATTCACAATATGTACACTACCATTGATCACTATATGAAATAAAGGCCGTAAGTTTCTTATTTATGGTTTATTGTGTATAAGGAATCGAGCTCTACTAGAAGCACTATATACGAATGTAGGGGTATCCAAAGCGATTCTTTAGATTAGTAGATTCAAGTGTAAGAGATTGCGGGTTTTTTTTATCCCGATGCTTAAAGTGTTGCTATTAAAGGAAATATTATAAATCTTAAAAAGAATTTAAATGCGGCCTTTTCGGTGGCCCTACCGGCATTATTGGGTACAAATGTTGTTGCACCTTTAATTGTCTAGAGACCACGGAATAGTCCAATCTATATTTAGCATCGTTGACCATTCACAGTCTTTAATAATCGTCTTCACATTCCATTGTATCATTATAGGACAGACATAATGGAAACTGGAAATAGAATAACTAGTCTGGTGTTTATATTGTAACATTGCTTACAATGTCTGCATGTTTTGAATGCGAGCCAGGCGTTAAACTACCTATGACCTTTCGTTTACTACAAAATGACCAGTGTCCTAAAGATACATCAAATGTTAAAAACAAGCAAATAAAAAAAAAGAAGTATTTTAAAAGAAGCTTATCTAAGGGGAAGAACGCGAAATGACTGCCATATATTTCAATACAACAGTATTTTCATCACTTTACTGTATAAAACAAAATTAATGTATCTGAATTTGCCCGAAAGCCCATATAGCCAGTCCGCCCCTGAGTCTGTAGAATACGCAGTAACATAGTCTTTTATTTAAATCTACAATGTATCATTGATATATTAATGATCTTTAATAGGCACAGCTCTATTAATCTAGATCTAAACCCTTTTTATATATATAGAGCTGTCCTGACGGGGAAGGGGTCATCTTAAATATTATTTCGAAAAGGTAAAATTTCATTCAGTTATTTCTTAACATATGGCTACACCAGGAGTAACTAAGCGCATTTTGAAATCTTTTTCGGCCAAAAAAGGAACTCAGAACCTATGAAATATATAATTATTGAAATAGAAATGACTTTGCTGTGTACATGTGGATGAAAAGATGCAATAGTGAATAAAAGAAATACACTCAAGTATTGCAGACACCAACGTTACTTATGTAATATTTATGCTTTCCCTTTTTTCTTTTAATGTTCCTTTTTTTTTTTTTTTTTTTTTTTTTTTTTTGCATACTAATGGCAGAAGAAAAGTATTAAATCAGATGAAGTCTGGAATTAAACCTAGCCTACTTAGAAGTCCAAGTGTCCCCACACGGCCTGGTTAAACCACTTGCACATTTTAGAGAAGCTGTGCTTTTGTTAAAGGTTATACTAAAAAGCCAGCTCCAAGAAACAAATACAAATGTATCTAGGAATTCAAAATCTATATATTTCTCTCTTAAGTCAAGCATCGTCAACTTGAATACGACTTTTGTTTTTTAATGTGCCAGTTTTTTTCAGAGTTTTTAATAAGTCTTGAACTATCTTTTAATGTATTTTCCAGCTTATTTCTTTATATTGAACATTAAATTTGTCAATATAAATGTCACGACTTCGTCGTCTCTCAAATTACGTAACATACGCGAGATAGGAGGCGCCTCTATTTAAACACAGCGAAGATACACTGGTGTAGTATAACATTTTTTTTTTGAGATTATTATCTTCAAACACAATTCAGTATAACAATATTATTTTTTGAAATACTTTTCAAAATACTTTTACAAAACAAGGCTTATATTAAGCGTACTTGTATCAATTAGTTTGGGTCAGTCATGTAATTAAATTTGTAATAGATTTAGACTAATAAAAATAAAAAATGGGGAACGATCTTAATTCGAACTCATGGCTCAAGCCTTCTCAGGCTTCTCAAGCTAACACGGTAACAACTCTGCTAGTGGAGACCTAATGATTATGCAAGATAGTATCTATGGTTACTATAGTCTCCACCTAATTTTCAGGTTTGTGTTGACTAAAACTCAGACGTCAATCTATAAGGGGGACTAATTCAGCTTATACCACCACTTCAGTCAAGTACAATTTCTTTCCGTTGTTCAAGATATCAAACAAAGTAATTAAATACCAATAATAATAAACTTATTGATTATTTTTGTTTTATTGATTCTTGTGTTGTCAGGAGAAGAAATAATTGTGCAAAATTTCAGCTTGATCCGAGATTGGGTGTGGGAGAAATAACGTGTACAAACTTTTTAACAGACATACGGTGATCAACAAATTCACACAAAAAATCACTGATACAAATTATATGAATAGTAAAAAAATACACTTCTGTAGTGAATAATATTGCAAAATAAATGAAGCACAGTGAAAATATTGACGATCAATAACTATTGGCCAATGACCCCGATAGCTAGCTTGGCATTTATGTTATAGACTTTTTTGGCTTGGGAAATTATTCTTGACCAAACGCTACAACTTTCTTTCATTCGATGACCCGCTTGGTTGGTGACATAAATATATATTTATTTATATTTTCACGGACTTCAGGAAGTTTCTCACATACACAATGTGACCTATTAACCGGGTCATTTACAGAGACACAATTTTTTCGATCACTGACCAATATCTACAAGCCAACATTTCTGCGGGGAAGCGTGACAATAGACATAAAATTTATGAATTAAATACAATATTTATTTTAAATGCGAACCTTATTTTAGTCGTTTTATAATAAGGCGATATTTGGTGAAGGAATATGTAGTGGTAGAATTATATAATTCTAAGTAGTAGAAGATCTATATACTTCTAAGTAGCGATAGATCTATATACTTCTAAGTAGTGGTAGATATATAGGCCTATACTTCTAAATAGTGGTAGATCTATATACTTCTAAGTAGTGGTAGATCTATATACTTCTGAGTAGTGGTAGATCTATATACTTCTGCGCAGTGGTAGATCTATATACTTCTGCGTAGTGGTAGATCAATATACTTCTAAGTAGTGGTAGGTCTAAATACTTCAAAGTAGAGGATGATCTATATACTTCTAAGTAGTGGTAGGTCTATATACTTCTAAGTAGTGGTAGCTAGATGTATACACTTTGAGTAGTAGTAGATCTATATACTTCTGAGTATTGGTAAATCTATATACTTCTAAGTAATGGTAGATCTATTTCTTCTTATCTTATCTTATAAAATACAGACGTTACTTCAAAAAAAGAAGATAATTACGTCTTACGCGTTATTCATCTAGTCATGCATGTTAACCAATGACTTAAATTCTGCCAAGTCACTGGTTTTCCTGGCTGCCTCGGGCATGCTCTGATAGCACTAGGGAAGAAGGAGTATTTGTACAAATTTGTCCTAGCATATGGAATGAGGAGTGTGCCTTTATCTTTGTGTCTTTCTTGGTATTTTATTTGATTTTGTCTTTGTATTTGAAGATTATGGTTCAGTGTTTTATATATAACTGCTACTTTACTTTTGAGTCCTCTATCCTGAACTCTTTCTAAATTTCGGGATTTTACTAAAGTTGTTATTGTAGTCAAATGTGAATATTCATTTGTCATGAATCTCACTGCTCTATCTTGTGTTTATTCCAGTTTCTAATGTTTTCTTGAGTTGAGGGGTCCCAAACAGAGGATGCATATTCTATTATAGGCCTAACATTCTAACATTTCAGTTTTATGTTCTTATTTGATTTATAAAAATTCTTTTTAATATTTTTTTTTAAAGTTTCATCAATATATGGATTCCATGACAGTTTTTTATTTATTATAACACCTAGGAATTTCTGCCTTTTTTAGTCTGTGTTACTGGTTTACCATAAATAAGATAAGTGAAATTTGTTTTAGTTTTTTGTTGTTTTTTTTTGTTACTCTTATAACTGACATTTTTCTGGGTGGAAAGACATGTTCCAATTTGAATGTCATTTTCGGTAATTCGTTTTAATTTTTACTTTGAAGTAGTGGTAGATCTATATACTTTGAAGTAGTGGTAGATCTATATACTTCTAGGTAGTGGTAGATCTATATACTTCTAGGTAGTGGTAGATCTATATACTTCTAAGTAGTGGTAGATCTATATACTTCTAAGTAGTGGTAGATCTATATACTTCTAGGTAGTGGTAGATCTATATACTTCTAAGTAGTGGTAGATCTATATACTTCTAAGTAGTGGTAGATCTATATACTTTGAAGTAGTGGTAGATCTATATACTTCTAAGTAGTTGTAGATCTATATTCTTTTATGTATACATCTCTAAACTCCACTGTCCAAACAGAGAGAGAAATGTATCTGCGACGTAGTTATCAGTGTCTTGTGTTTAGTTATGAGTTCACTAGTCACTCATAGAAAAATCAATGCACTAATGGTACTCCTAGGACAAGAGTTTTAGGTAGCTGAACGTACAAACAACAACGTGAACGTCAATTTCTTAGAGACGAACATTGCATTGTCGTAATGAAATAGATAAATTCAAGAGTTACGGAAATCAAATAAAGTTAGCTTTTGGAGAAGTGAAGTTCAGGATTGCCCATCAAAAGATGCCAACTAGGAGATTTTTTTTATCCTAGCTAGTATTTATTCCGTCTTTTAGGGACTCGTTTATTTATTTTTGGTTCATTTGGTCATCAACCCATTTGTTCACTTTTTCATTCGTTTATTCATTAACCCATTTGTTCACTTTTTCATTCGTTTATTCATTAACCCATTTGTTCACTTTTTCATTCGTTTATTCATTAACCCATTTGTTCGCTCTTTCGTTAATTTTTTCATTAACTCTTTGTTCTCTCTCATTAATTTGTTTCATCAACTCATTCGATCACTCTCTCATTCGTTTATTCATTAACTCATTTGTTCATTTATTTTTTGTCCGTTTATTTATTTTTTCCCTTATTCATTTACTGGTTTGTGTATTCGATAATTCACGTCTTTGTTCATTATTCATTTACTGGTTTGTGTATTCGATAATTCACGTCTTTGTTCATTATTCATTTACTGGTTTGTGTATTCGATAATTCACGTCTTTGTTCATTATTCATTTACTGATTTGTGTATTCGATAATTCACGTCTTTGTTCATTATTCATTTACTGGTTTGTGTATTCGATAATTCACGTCTTTGTTCAGTATTCATTTACTGATTTGTGTATTCGATAATTCACGTCTTTGTTCATTATTCATTTACTGATTTGTGTATTCGATAATTCACGACTTTGTTCATGACTTGATGCGCATATGTAAGGTGACTAGATATTTTGGGAGCCAAAGCGGGGACACATATTCATCATGGGACATAGAAAAGTTTTTTGATTTCTCGAGCAATAGTTCAACAACTAAGACGTTAGTACACTACATCACAATGTAAACACACACACACAATGTAGGCCTACACACACAATAATTTAAATCATTGCAGGCTTTCTGAAACCTTTTCCAGGATAGATCTTCTTTCTCTGCGATCCATCTGAAAGTGTTAACCTGTCGAATAGGCGGCTTCTTTCATTGTATTACCAGATAATCGACTTCTTTCATTGTATTACCAGATAATCGACTTCTTTCATTGCATTACCAGATAATCGACTTCTTTCATTGCATTACCAGATAATCGACTTCTTTCATTGCATTACCAGATAATCGAGACACAATTTCAGTAACATTTAAAGGTTGTCGCCGCTGCACCACCTGGTCTTTCCATAGCCCAAAATTCATTTTTCGCTATAATCTAAATGAACGAATTTTTTTTAAAGATTTCCCGCGAAGGGTGGCACAAAGAATTGTATCATCCGTTGAAACAATTTCATTTTATTGTGGGCTCGAAGCATCAGTGAACGCTGTCAAAAACTGAGCATCACTAACCTGCTTCTTGTCTTTGCTCATTATATAGGTGCCAAACCCTTTAGTAACGATTTCTTCACATTTCATTCTTGCACATGTGTGTTTTAGCTCATACATTTTTTTAAAATATAATTTCAAGGTGTAAGTCCATTGATTGAAAACTTACTTTCGAAAACTGTATGATAAGCAAAAGTACCTTTAAAGGCTGCGCATTGATCTATCGTAGAAGTATTAATTGTTGTGTAGAAGTATTTTAATGGAAGCTTATTGGGAGCTTCCAATGGAAAATTACGATCTGCATTCCGATGTTTAGTTTAATTAATCCTACTTTGCGAGAGAAAACTGAGATCGACATTTCCAGCATCACAGTTCACTGTGATTGTTGATTCGTCTTGCCCTCTTTATAAACGGGAACTCTGCCTGTAGGTTGCTACGAACTTTGATGTTCTTTTTGTACAGGAACCTTCGTACCCTGACATGAACAAAAAGGAAAGCCAAGCGTATGAATACTATATGCTGGAACTGATTAATAGAATCAACGAAGAATTTACGACAACCGCCAACAGTCGAAAGAAAACGTGCTGACGTCAGTTTCTGAGAAGAAAGCAGGAGGATGCAAAATAGAAGCACTACTCTTGCCTCGGCCCTCACCGGAGCCTTCTAAGCAGTGATCATGACATTAGAATCATGAAGAAAACGCCGCAGGGTGGTACTTTGCAGTTATTAGTCAAAACATGAGGAAAAACTTTAAGAGAAAAGCTTGACATTGATCGACTTTTTTTTTATGAAAGCGCGACATTGATCGACTTTTTTTTATGAAAGCGCGACATTGATCGACTTTTTTTTTCATGAAAGCGCGACATTGATCGACTTTTTTTTTTATGAAAGCGCGACATTGATCGACTTTTTTTATGAAAGCGCGACATTGGCCGTCCCGCCAGGACATTTTATGAAAAGCGTGACGGATGGTCCATAGCGGGACTCTCACGCCTAAATCGGGACGTCTGGTCACCTTGGCTTATGTGTTATTGTTTTCGCTTGTTCATTTTATTTGTTTAGTTTCATGTCAGAGGCGAGGAGATGTTTAATAGAAAATGACATAAAATAATATAATGTGACGCTAGAAAAAGAATGTTTAATCTTACCTTGACTGATGATCCGTTTTGGACATGTCTACGCTGATTAAGATAATTATAGGCAGCAGTAAAATTAATGACCTCATCTGAAAATATCAAATAGAAAATATTGTTCACTACAATTCAGCTTGCGAATTCATGGGAACTGGGAAATACTTGGTCACAGCTCTAACGATTTTCCTAGAAATGTTTCATTGATGTATATCTTTGGGAAGAGAATTACTAGCTAATTGACCGCACTGGGAAAACTGTAGTTATACCGTAATAGTTGTTTTTTTTTAATATCATCTAAAATTAAATTTGGTCTTGAATATCTATAGGCAGCAGTAAAATTAATTACCTCATCTAAAAATATCGAATAGAAAATATTGTTCATTACAATTCAGCTTGCAAATTCATGGGAACTGGGAAATACCTGGTCACAGCTCTAACGATTTTCCTAAAAATGTTTCATTGATGTAAATCTTTGGGAAAAGAATTACTAGCTAATTGACCGCACTGGAAAAACTGTAGTTATACCGTAATAGTTTTTTTTTTAAATATCATCTAAAATTAAATTTGGTCTTGAATATCTTTATTTTCAATACACACGTCAGCGGGTATTTCCGCATGTAGGCTCCATTCATTAAATATATCAAAAAATAGACGTGTAAGACCAAGGAAGTAAGACCCATAGACTTATATATACTACTCTAGACTGGACATGGAGATTTTTTAGCACTACAAAAAATGTGAAAATTTTTTTAGAAAGTTGGATCAAGGCGTTGTTTTGTAAAGTAGTTAAAAGAAGTAAAGTCTTTTTTTTTCAAACCTAACCTATACAACATATAATTTAATTTTTAGAACATCAAAGATAAGAGTACTCTCGTCTCATAATTATTATTTTGCAAATTTTAGATACATAATCTAGAAAGATCTAGGTAATCAATCTATTTAAATGTACATAAGATGATTTAAATTAACATGAATTATTTCAATCTAGGATTTTTGAAACATTATCTCAATGGAAACAAACAGGAAATGGCTTTGTTTCATATATTTGCATGAATATCCGAGAAATGATTTTGCATTATTTCTAAACTTTGAAAACTAAAGATGATTGCTTTTCTATGACAGAAAAGATGAATTGGGGCGACTCCCCTTAGAGCCTGAAAAAATAGTTTACATACATAAAAATCGGTAGGTCTGTGAATCGATCAGTCGCGGATAAGAATTTATTTCCGGTTTCCAGTCTAGATATAATATTTAAGTCTATGATATATATATATATATATATATATATATATATATATATATATATATATATATATATATATATATGTCTGTGGACTAGACATTCTATATCTTGAACACACGTACGTCAGCGGGTATTCCCGTATGTATTCAATAAAAATTTTAATTAATAAATACAATTTATGGGACTACCATTACAATTTTATAGTAGGCCCGGGCCTACTAATTGTTGTTTTTTTTTCTTATTCAGGCCTTGTCAGGTAACTACAATGAATAATTTTGCAAAGTTTCAACTTGATCCGAGAATGGGTGTGGGAGCAATAACGTGTACACAATTTTTATAAGACAGACACAGAGTAAGTTGATATAAGCTTTGTAAAAATTAGGATAGGTTTTTTAAAAAAAATGTGAACAGACACATTAAAAAAGGCAAACGTCATTTAAACTGTCAACGTTCTTGCTGCTATCTCTGACGTCATATCCCTTTACGCCATCATACTGCACTGCGTCTTTGAAACAAAGTAAATCTACATCCGGGCTGGAACTCAAGGGGCGTAACTCATTTATCATGTCACAGACGAACACGCCACGAAATCGTATTCAGAACTCTAGCTAGTAAGTGTCAGAAGTTGAAGAATGACCAGGCCATAGGCAAGATTATAGCTACTAAATATTTAAAGCTTTTAGTGAGTCACTTGAATTATTCTGCACCTGCCTGTGTATAGCTATTAACTCTTATCTAGAGACAGGGGAAGAGAATTTAAATAGACACCCAGCAGACAAAAACATTCTTCAGACTCAAAGACATTAGACTTTCACTGATCGAACGAAATGGAACGAGACAGCTCGGAACAGTACGAAGAAGTGCGAAAAAACACGAATGGCATAAAACGACGCAGAAGAAAGAAATAGTTTGTGCCGACGATCCGAAACCAACAAGAATTTATATCGTTATTTTTACAAAGCTAATATTAACTAGCTCGTCTGTCTGTCAGTTTGGAAGGATTTTTTAAACGTTCTTTCTACCACTTCTAATTCTCGGATCAAGTTGAAGCTTTGCACAATTAATCAATGTCGATGACAACACATGGCTCACTCTAAAAATTAACGAATTAGTTAAAATTAATTAGTTGTAATTAATTAATTGTGTTTTATTTAGAAAAGGGAAATACATTTTGCAATATTGAGATAAATGTCAGTAATTTAGCAGTTCAATCCCTTTTAAAAGTTTTGGTTGTAAAGAAAGTATTTATGATTTTTCTTGTTTTGTTTTAACCAAACTTAGCCACAACGTCATAGGGACTATAGAAACGAGTCGGATCACTTTCAACGAAATTCAGGCAGTATAATGTTTGTGGTAAAACAAAATCAGTGTCAAGACCTCATCATCATAAGTTTATTGATGTAGGCGCGGTGGTAAAGCGCTTGACTTCCGAACCGAAGACCGAGGAGTCCCGGGTTCCAATCCTGGTGAGGACTTGGACTTAAAATGTCAAAATTTATGTCCACGCAGCTCTAATATTTAGTAATTAATGCGTTGATATCATTTGGGTGCTTTTAAACTTCCAGAGTTTCATAAATCCGTTTAGCAAATGATTCTGTTAAGGCAACAAGTTATCATGGTTACGTTTCTCTTGTAACTAAAAGGGTTGAATAACTGAAAGTGAAAAGTTGGGGGGAAAATAAAGGGGGTGGGTCATCGTGCTAGTCACATGACACACTCGTTCACCGTGGGCCACAGAAACATATGAACCTTAGATTTTCTGCCACATATATGTTGTCAATAAGAGGAGTCTATGATTGTCTCATTCCTTTCGTCACAAATAAGTCAGACTAAACTATTAGATTTATTTACATTAACGGCATTACTCTGAAGTTTTTGAAAGACTGTTGGGGCTTACACACAAAAAAAATCCAGCACAGGGCCTGCTATTGCCTTTATACAGCCAGGGTGTCTTCATCGAGATTCGAACTTGTGACTCTCCCTCCCCGGTTTGGAAACCACATGTTTTACTTCTTAGCTTCTATGTCTTAAATTGTACGTCCTCAGAACAGATTTAATTAATAAATTATCCAGAGCTTGAAGTCAATGCTGGATTTAACTATAGGCAACATAAGCTATAATTTAGGGCCCACACTTGCTCAGGGACTCCTGAAAAATAGGTCCAGTTCCAGTGATATTCTCAATCATTTGGAAGAAAAGGAAAATGTACCTTTATGCTGATTACAAGGGGCCCCTTATCAAGCCTATATCCTGTCGTGGTTGAAGTCCATTCACTATAAATATTAGCATCTTCCTTCACTTACCTTGAACTTAAAGTCCTTACGTTCAGCAGTGAATTATTCCTGAGAACAAGGAATCACTTTAAGTTCGATTCTTAATTGTTACAATCCATACAAAGTTCGTGCAATATTCAGACTATTGTGCAAAAGAAAAATTGTTCCGTTATCGTTATTATTGCCTAGAACAAATATCCTATGAAATGGATTTATTTGTCATCCAATAATGATTTCAGTGAAAGAAAGAAAACAATGTGGACGATATCAAATCGAATGTCGTCTGGATTGCTTAAGAAATGCGAAGGGGAGTAACTCAGCGGTGGGTCAACCGGTCTCAGAGCGAGACCAGCATTGGAGAGAAAACTCTTTAAACGCAACCAACTCTAATGCTGGTTATTTACAACCTACAAAAAATAAAAGGAAAACGGGGGGGGGGGGGGGGAAGGTCTCATTTCGGGTATAATAAAAAAAAAACATGTTCTTTATTCTCAGAAAAAAATTGTTGAATAGAGAATATAAAAAGTATTTTTTTTAAACCATGCTTCCTTTATGAGCTTATAGTCGTTTTGTAAAAGTGTTTACTTTACTCTTACTAATGAATGATAGATACAAGTGGATAACATTTTACCGTACATTAATACATTGTAGAAGTATCATATGTGATATGAATATTGTCGCTAATTAACTTGATCAGCCGAGCTAATAAATTCATAACACTGGGCGCAAAATGTTCCTAAACGTCTTTTTTTTTTTTAACTGTAGAATGAATACATGCGGGAATACCCGCTGACAAACTCGTTAAAATGTTTTTAAAAACGCGAGCCAACTTTAATTTTGAGAAGATTATATTGGGAAAAAATATAACGGCCAAACTAGGTTTTTTCTTGAGTGGCCAACTAACTCGTAATTCTTATCCCAAAGATATACATAAACTGCCAAATTTCAAGGGTCGTCTTTTGGAATTTTCTTAATTAGACTTGTTAACACACACACACACACACACACACAAACATGCATTAAACTTGCACATAAATACGCGTAGGACGTAATTATCTTCTGTTAAAAAGGAAAGTCTGTAATAGTATAAGATAAGTAAATCATAGCAAGTGGGGTGTGAGTTTCATTCCTCGCACAAATAAAGTATAAGATAAGTAAATTATAGCAAGTGGGGTGTGAGTTTCATCCCTCGCACAAATAAAGTATAAGATAAGTAAATCATAGCAAGTGGGGTGTGAGTTTCATCCCTCGCACAAATAAAGTATAAGATAAGTAAATCATAGCAAGTGGGGTGTGAGTTTTATCCCTCGCACAAATAAAGTATAAGATAAGTAAATCATAGCAAGTGGGGCGTGAGTTTCATCCCTCGCACAAATAAAGTATAAGATAAGTAAATCATAGCAAGTGGGGCGTGAGTTTCATCCCTCGCACAAATAAAGTATAAGATAAGTAAATCATAGCAAGTGGGGTGTGAGTTTTATCCCTCGCACAAATAAAGTATAAGATAAGTAAATCATACCAAGTGGGGTGTGAGTTTCATCCCTCGCACAAATAAAGTATAAGAAAAATAAATCATAGCAAGTGGGGTGTGAGTTTCATCCCTCGCACAAATAAAGTATAAGATAAGTAAATCATAGCAAGTGGGGTGTGAGTTTCATCCCTCACACAAATAAAGTATAAGATAAGTAAATCATAGCAAGTGGGGTGTGAGTTTTATCCCTCGCACAAATAAAGTATAAGATAAGTAAATCATAGCAAGTGGGGCGTGAGTTTCATCCCTCGCACAAATAAAGTATAAGATAAGTAAATCATAGCAAGTGGGGCGTGAGTTTCATCCCTCGCACAAATAAAGTATAAGATAAGTAAATCATAGCAAGTGGGGTGTGAGTTTTATCCCTCGCACAAATAAAGTATAAGATAAGTAAATCATACCAAGTGGGGTGTGAGTTTCATCCCTCGCACAAATAAAGTATAAGATAAGTAAATCATAGCAAGTGGGGTGTGAGTTTCATCCCTCGCACAAATAAAGCATTTCACACTTTGATCTGTTGTATTACCAGTCGCTTCGCTCCATTAATAAAGTACAATGAATAAATTTTATTTTGGACCTGCACTTTTTTTTTTTTTAAATAGCAGGATATATGCAATAATTATTAATTTATAAGTGGCACATAAAAATACCTCAGATCTAGTAGAAAATACACAAGGCTGGGGGAAGCACTGAAAGCATCTAATAAGAGTAGGGTGATCAAAAATAAAATATTCTGTGATGATAATTTAATTTAATAAAATAGCTTGTCTGAATTTTTTTTTAAATCTGTTTAAAATGAGAAAAAAATAATTTTTCTAATCAACACGGCTAATTCGAACGCGGTTGAGGCGTAAAACCCTTCTTCGTCATAATATTTTTTTTTACCGGCAGTGCAGGATGCGCGAGAAAATGCGTAAAGACACTGTTTTGAAGTCGCTTATCCTTTCGTATTGTTCCCTGATTAAACCATTTAATGAATAAGGCTAGACTAGACTTCTAGCCAAATTGAAATAAATTTTTAAAATTATAATTTTAAAAAATATAACGGTCAAAATAGAGTTTTCCCATTGTGGCCAATTAGCTAAGAATTCATTTACCAAAGATATTCATCAATCAACTGTCAAATTTCTTGGAAAATTGTTACAGCCGATTTCGAGAGCTTTGCGTACCTACCCAGGTTTCACCCAGGTTTTTTTTTTAAACCGATGAAGAGTTCACCACCTGAAAAGAGGAATTATAAAAAATGGAACATTTTTTTTCTACCCCGCCCATATTCTCTCCTTCCCCCTTACCCCATTTTCCGCAAAAAAATCCTGGTAAAGCGCTTGTTCAAATCTACTCAGAGTATATACAATTCTAAAGGTCGGCCTATAGATCCAGATTTAAACGATGCGCAAAAATGTGTTTATTATACTCTTTAAATGAATGCATGGGGTAAGACTGTTCAAGATATAGATTGTCTTCACATCCAGACCAAAATTTTTGTTCATAATTACCGAGACGGCGGATTTATTTATTTTTTATTTTGTTTTTAGTACATTTTTATGTAAATTAAGTAAAGTTGTTTCTTAATTTAAAACAATGATTCGCTGTAACGAAGGTAATTTGAGATTCCTAATGACAAGGTACATCAGACATCGATAACTATAGTTGCCTTATACTTGTATTTCTTTTCACCTTATCTACTGACTTAGAGCAAGTAAGAATTACTATTCAAGTCATTAACTTCACGAAGAAGGACTTCCAAGGGAATCGATCACTGGGCTACACTCCCCAGAGTCACCCCCCTCCCCGGAGATCAGGCTCTCGATTCAGTGATAGAAAACCTATCACTGACTTTTAAAAAGAAAATTGGGAATGGAGTGTAAAAAGGGTACTAGACTAGTGTACTATTACTATATATAATTTTATTCGCCATATTTGATGGGTTTCTCCCGTGAGGAACTTTCGTGGCCTGTTCAAGGTTTCCGGTGGAAACAGTTTGAAAATGAAAGTTGCCAAGCCAACTAGGAAAGAAAAACAATCTCAAGAGAGTTCACCAAACGACCCTTTTGGATAACGCACGTGGTCAGTTTTTTTTTTTTTTTAGTTTTTTTTTTATAAAGTGAGACTCTCCAGCGACCGTTCAATTCATCAAATCGGTCTTCCTAAATAGGTGGGGGGAAGGGGGTAGATGGGTCGTTTCTCCGTTTTGCTGCTGCCACGGGATTGGTGATACAGTGAAAAATCCACTATGCTGATTCAGAAAGCCTCTTATGATTCTCTATTCCCCGTCAACTGAATCATTAGCAATGTTGTTAAAGTATGAGTTAGTATGCAAATATCCCGCCATCCTTTTTTTTTCATTACCAACATGAGGTGCCATCAAGGGACATCAATGCATTTAATCAAGGAGAGTGGTTAAGCGCTAGAAATACGGACTTATATATAGATGTAAATAGATTGGACAAGACTTAAATGTTGTTAATTAATGGGTTTTTTTTATTAATCACACAATTTCGAAACGAGAAGTTTGATTGTTCCCCCTCTACTGTCTATTCTATCTAGACGTCTAGCTTGACATTTACAACACTGTTCAATGACAATTTGAAATTCTAGTCCCAATGACGTAAAAAAGAAAGTGGTCTTTTGACCTTTGACCTGTTTGGCTCGTGCGACGAGAAAATGGGAACGTGAAAGCACAAACTCGTATCCTATGTGACCGAAACAAAAATATTTATTTAACAAATAGAAGCGAAGTAGAAACGTCGGTCATATTTTGTTTCATTTAACCCGGAAATCATGAAAACTCAGACGATTGCAAAGAATTGGAAGCTCCTTCTTTTTAGCCTTTGTTGAGCCAGATTTAGTCTTTTCTCAATTTAGGCAGATGACGTCCTTGTCTCGCATGCATACGCATAATCAAATCAAACTCAAGTAGTGACACAACTCTCCTGCACTATTGTGTACCAACGGAAAATGAGATGGTTAAGATACATTGTGAGACAATCTAGCCGAGATTGTCCTCCAGGGTACGTGGATTTGCATAGCCGAAGACCAAGAGGTGTGGAGAACTTTTGATGAGCGCATCGTTTCAGAAATCCACCCCCACAACCCTCTCAACTAGCTCTATCTCTGAGATGCTGTGTAGAGTTGTAGAGTCACTTGAATGCAAATATATAGATCTAGCAATCCCACAACCAGAAAAATAAAGAAATTTGAGACAAGAGAACAAACTGCCCAACAGGCAAGTCACATCCCTGGTGACGTTGAGAAGCAGATGTTTTGTACAAATAAAACTTCTCGATCATGGTTTAGCAACATTCACACTTTAATGATAGGCTTGGCCACAAAAAAAAGGGGAGGGGGAAAATATGTCATTTGAAATGTTTACTTTTAGTGCTAGACAAATTTTTTGTCTTTTTCTTTGGAATTGTTTTTATGTAGTACATCTTGCATGCAGGTTCTCATGGAAATCTCTTTTACGGAAGGAGGAGGTAACTGAGAGAAGGTTTCCGTGCTGCTTTTAGGCGCTGAGCAAACACAGCTCGGGTTTCGAACTTGATTCGCTATATAGGTAACAAAGCGGTTTATGCTTTTCAGCGACATATCCAACATAAAACAAAACTTTTAAAAAGGGCTAGAAAGAATAAGTTTTACATCTAAGTACATAATAAAAATGTGCTAACAGTGTTAGAAATTAGTTTTAATATTAAAGGAGGAATTATCCCTTTCCAAAACCTTGTTTAAAAAGCTTTTATTAACTCTTTCCCGTCCATCTGTGTGAGAGGAATCTGTACCCGTCATTTCTCCCACTTCTCATTCTCAGGGAAAGTTGAAACTTCGCACAAATATTCAATGTCGATGACAACACATAAATCAATTTTAAAAAACACAATTATTCAATCAATTTGTCGTAATTAGTTAATTTTGTTTAGTATAGATCATGTACTTAGCTGAGTGGGAGATAAACCTTGTGTAGAGAATTTAGTCGTTTGCTAAAATTTGTAAATAATAGACTTGGTAGGTTTCCCCGTGAGGAACTTCCGTGGCTACTTGAATAGCTCAGTGGCTAAACATGTCGGCCTTCTAACATGAAAGCACGAGACTTCACAACCGAGCATCTTTTTTTTTTTAAATTGATTTTGAAAAGGCAGCACGGAAACCTTCCAGACAATATAAGATAAGATAAGATAATTGAAGCAATTTCATTCTATATAAGCTTTGTTTTTTGTGTTGTTGTTTTTTAAAGTATTTTTTATATTTTACCTGAAAATAATTTTTCTTGGTTTTGAAAATAATAATATATTGGTGCTATATCTAAAAATCGAAGAAAAGTTTAATAAGAAGTTAACTTTTTGTTATATTAAGAAAAACATCACAATTATCAATTAAATGGCCGAATAGCCTTGGCGTGATAAACTTTCTATCTTAAAATTGTAATAATAATTTTAAAAAATTGGCATCCCAGACTATTTGTGATAACAAAATGGGTGTTGTGTTTGACATTTACAACTATAGGCCCTATAGATTATTTGTAAGAAAACGTATGCGGACTAATGCATCGATGCTCAGCATATGGGTCAGATAAATAAAATTATGGCTTTTATATAGCATGCTCAGGGCGCTTTGGTCCAATTGGGGGGGGGAGGGGGTATCTAGAAGGTTTTTGACGTTGTCGAACCTCGAGCCCCCTTCATAGGTAGTTTAAGCGCACTTAGCCTCTCGACCACGCTTCCCCAATTCTGTGATACTAAATGTTATTGTTTTGCCAGGCCAGTATTTATAACCCCGTGACCTATATTGCTGGCACGTCAATGAATGCGCTAGTTGCCAGAAAATATTAATATAGACAGACGCATGTAGGCTCTGTATGTAAATATATTGTGTTCACTTGAAAGAACGTAGGATCAAGTGTGTAGGACACATCAAGCAAAACTAAAATGAATGTACTCTAGTGCACTTACAAATAATGAAACAAATATGACGCATAAATAAGAAGAATAACTGATTTCTTTTTATTTAGTATTGAATGTAGCTGCGTAAATAATACATGTATACATGGTCCATCTTGGTTATTTTAACAGATATTAGAAGATGTATACATGTAGCCCATATAATATACATAAGTATACATAGGGCTTATATAATATAGAAATTGTTTTGTAAATACCAACAGTGTATGATTAGTCTGATAGAATTCAAGAGCAATAACTACTGACACCAAACATTGTAGGCTTGAAATGTCACACAGTAAGAAAAGACTCAATCATACAACCCGATTTATGACCAGATGACACTTTGACCAAAGGTATGAGGAAATGACTTCAGAAATGACTCCACCAAAGAAACAGGTTGTTGTTGTTTTCTACTGGAACGACTTCTTTTTTTGTTTAGTAAAAATTGTACCTTGATGCATATTTTGATGAAAGTATTTTAATTTCTTTTTTTTAAATATAAAATTAATTTAAAACATAGATGTCACTTATTAAAATCTTTACCTGACACAATGGCTTAGCTCAACTGTTGAAAATAATTGGTCCCACTGATAAAAGAATTACAATTCTGTGTTCAAAATGTGAAGAAATAATGCAAGAAGTAGAAAAATTAAAAAAATGGGATCACAATTCAATACACAAACACTTTATGCTCACACCATTAGCTTCAATGCTTAAACTATTCAGCTTAAAAACACTACAATTAACTTCTGAATGTTTCAAAGTAATATATATTGCAGTAGAAAACCTAATAATAGTTTGATTCATAAAATATATATTTAATATCTTGGTGCTGGTTTAAAAACTCTCAAACCGTTTCCTAGTATCATAATAAACTAAATGAAGGGCATCATAAATAATAAAATATTAGGTGTTACTTGGTCTGAAAATAAACCGATTTCTTAAATAATCTTTATCAGTGATTTCACAAAAACTCCTCCAATGTTGCAATGCAAAACAAATTGGAGAACTAATTTCTATCAGTTTAAAAGAAATGAAACAAAACATCACTTAGAATTGCACACAAATGTGTGTTGATAATGTTTGCTAGTAGAGATGAAATACAATGGATGACCTACCAACAAAATGTTTGAAAGTATTTAAATGTAAACACAATGTTACAAAAGATGTTTCAGTTCATTTTTAAATTAATTAGATATCAAATTAAGTACAAATATGCATATTTGTTACAGTCATCTCATGTTCTGTTAATCTAAATCTGTGCAACATTCTGTAAATAATTACATAACACAAATAAGACTGAAATATCTTTCAAAACTTAAACTTAGTTTTGATTTTTTTTAAACATGTAGTTTTAAGTTTAGGTTTTTATTTTTTTAAAGAGTATCCTGCTCAAGGTAATTAATGCTACAATTAAAACAGTTTAACATATATTTTTTTGTAAATATTATGTATTATATATAATATATTATATATATAATAATATTAATTACAAAATCATTCTTTATTCTCAATTTCCAAACCATATTTAATTTACAGTGAGCATGAATGTAAAATTAACAATTAAATGATAGAATTGCACAATATAAAAATGTAAACAATATCAAAATGTTTTATTTAAAATAGGAAGAACTTGTAATTTGATTTGCATAAAAATATTTTTAAAAAATATGTTAGTATAGTAGAATGGTCCCTATAAATAAAACCTCTTACAAAAGCATTACACAAAAATTGAGAATAAATGAATAGAGTAAAAAACTTGCTATTGATGAATGCATGTAATAACATTTTCAAAGATATGTGGTGTGACTAGATAGATTAACAATAAAGTCAGAAACTGGGGATACGATGGACGGAGAGCACAGCTTTGGCTATCTTATCTTATCTTATCTAATACAGACATTACTTCAAAAAAGAAGATGATTATGTCCTATGCATCATGCATCTAGTCATGCATGTTAAACAATGACTTAAATTGTGCCAAGTCACTGGTTTTCCTGGCTGGCTCAGGCAACCCATTCCATGCTCTAATAGCACTAGGGAAGAAGGAGCATTTGTACAAATGTGTCCTAGCATATGGAAAGACGAATGTGCCTTGGCACTCTACACTTTATATCCAGGTGCCTCATTATAAAAATGAAACTGAAAATGCCAACAACTTGAGAATAGCATTTCAGAATAATTTTTTTTACTTCTTGTATCCTATAATGATTGATTTATGAAAAAAAAAAAAAAATTTTCACTATAATAATAACACTAGTTGGAATACCAATTTTACAAATGCAATGTTCACATATGCATAGGTTAAAAGGATTATTTAGTCTTAAGTGAGGCAGAGTTGTAGTAACTAACAAATTGTAGATCAGAAATTTTTTTTGTTTAAATTACTGTACAGAAAGTTTTGAATAGTTCTGTGAAATATTAAACAAATCGAAACATATTATGCACAAGTATAACAACAAACATAAATATCTTTGCAAAAAGATTTTTTTAAAAAGTTGTATATGTTGACCTTGTATGTCTCTCTTCTTAACATACTTCAAGCAATAACATGATTACACACTTACACATGGCACATACTAACGTAAAAGTAACCTTAACATTTTCAAAGTTGGTTTTGGCTAGTCTTAAGAGAATAATATATCCTATTGAGGTCACAGTACTGGCATTAACTTTTAAAGCTTCTTTAAACCATGAAATGAGAAGATTTAAGTGTAACACTAAGATGAAAATAACATTTTATTGTATACATTTCAAAAACAAATAATTTTGTATTATAGAATACATTTTTGTCCACAACAATTTGCATTTAATATATTCTTGAGTAGTTTGAGAGAGGTGTGCAGGACTTTGAATCAGACAAGCGATTTTGAAAGAAATTATTATTTGTGAATTGAGAAAATCTATTTATATGAGATTATAAACCACAGATTCATAGAATCACACATTATCTTCAAATAATAATATCAATAGAAAGATATGAAATCCCTCAGCAAATTCAAAATATTTTCAAAATTATAATTATATTAATATGCAAGTTTCATTGTTCTTTTAATTTTTCAAAAAAATTTTATGAAAAAAATAACTTACAAACATAATCATTACTAAAAACATATTTCAGAATTTCAGATGTGTTCTTAGACTAACATAATATGTACAATGCTATGTACATAAATTAATTACATAAAAAATAAAACTGTTCCAGAACAAAAAAAAAATCATTATTTGTAGGAAAGCATCAGACATCAGGAAGATTCTTTTGATACACTGGCCAGACAAGATCTCAAAATGAGGAACTGTGGCAAAGAAAAAAACAACAGCCCATTGAAATAGATATCCTTCAAAGACACTGGAAATGGATAGGTCCCACCCTTCATAAACCTGCATCCAACATTACAAGGCAAGCCCTCACCTGGAACCCTCAATAAAAGAGAAAGGGGGAATGGCTCAGGAGTGCATGATGCTGCGATTTGAAGCAGATGGGCTAGATCAAGGGACAGTTGGGAAGACTCGCCAAGAACTGAGACGCCTGGAGGAAGCTGGTTGGTGGCCTATTCGCCAGCTGGAACCACAGGCAGAAGAAAGAAGAAGAAAGAAAAATCACACTTCAACAACTAAAATTTGTCAAGGGTGTAAATGTTGTCTCTCAATCTCAAAAGTAAAGGAGCTGTGGATATAGAATTAAAATGTTTTCTTTAGGCATGGTAAAAAAAAAAGCTAAAAAGCAATATATAGTTAGCTAATTTAGCTAAAATCTATTAAAAAATAATTGTTTACATGACTTCTGATAATACAATACGCAGAGTACAATACTGACCATATTTAGCATAACAATTCAACAATATTTACATCATAACACTGTGCTGCACTTATCATCAGAAGAGTCATAGCATAGTCATGTTGAGCGGGGTTGACGTGGTATTGGTGTTGCTTGCAACATCGCTGCGACAAAGGGCATGCTCGGGGGTCAACATGAAGAAGTACATGCCCATCAAGAGGATGTAGATAAATACAACAATGAAACCTAGAGGGCAGGATGGAATAAATGAATATCCTTTAACAAAACTTGTATCATGAGATAAAAAAAACTTTTAGTGATTTATGAAACTGAAATTTCATGAATAAATGAATATCCATTAAAAAAACTTGCATCATGAGATAAAATATTACTTAATATCAATTAGTGTTTTATGAAACTGAAATTTAGTTAATAAATGAATATCCTTTAAAAAAAACTTGCATCATGAGATAAAATATTACTTAATATCAATTAGTGATTTATGAAACTGAAATTTAGTGATTTAAACAACTGAAATGTATTAATTTATGATCCTGAAATTTTAATCATTACATCAACAGGAATTCACTTTTTTTTATAAAGGAGCTAAAGAAGTATTGGCTTGTGCTTGACATTGTGCAACATGAGTTTCTGTAATTGTTTGTTTGATTAAACTATATATCTTGACTTACAGTTTTCATCTAATATAGAAAGCATTCAGAGAAAAAAGACTAAACAATTTTCAGAAATTTCCTGAAAATTCTCATATAAAATGTTATCCGTGCCACAGAAAAAAAAGTCCCTAATTATGATGGGTGGTACATGTAGTTTGTTTGCCTGTATATCCCCTCCAAAAACAACCTTTTATAGGTAGCTGTGTGCAGGATAGCACTCTTAGGATGTTAAATCCAGAGGGTTACAAAAAAACAACTTAAAAGGTCACTCAAGAAAAATGAGATTAACATTCACTGAAGGGAAATGATAGGTTTGATTGCTCATGAAGTCACGAGTGTCTGAGTTTCAAGATATGAGGCAAGGAGATCAGCCATCCATTAACAACGCAGATCCTAAAAATAGCTAAGAAAATAAGCAGGAATATCTGTGGCAGACCAAACCTACCCATGCCATGTATGTGGCCAATTTTCTAAAGCAAGGATTGGACTCAATAGCCATCTTAGAGCTCATGAGAAATATGAAATGTGCTATGTTCTAATATGAAGAAGAAGCTATATATAATGTGTTACAGAAATGAATTACAGAAATGGGAATCAAATTGGAGCATGTCTTTCCACCCAGAAAAATGTCAGTTGTTAAGAGTAACAAAAAAACTAAAACAAATTAATTCCACTTATCTTATTCATGGCAAACCAGTAACACAGACTAAAAACTCAAAATACCTAGGTGTTATAATAAATGAAAAACTGTCATGGAATCCACATATTGATGAAACTATAAAAAAAATCCAACAAAGCATTAGGGTTTATTAAAAGAAATATCTATAAATCAAATAAGAACATAAAACTAAAATGTTATTTAACCTTGGTTAGGCCAATAATAGAATATGCATCCACCGTGTGGGACCCCTCAACTCAAGAAAACATTAAGAAACTGGAACAAACACAAAATAGAGCAGTGAGATTCATAACAAACGAATATTCACATTTGACTAGGGTAACACCATTAGTAAAATCACTAAATTTAGAAAGCCTTCAGGACAGAAGACTCAAAAGTAAAGTAGCAATTATACATAAAACACTGAACCATAATCTTCATATACAAAAACAAAATTTAATAAAATACTCTGAAAGACACAAAAATAAAGGCACATTCCTCGTCCCATATGCTAGGACAAATTTGTACAAATACTCCTTCTTCCCTAGTGCTATTAGAGCATGGAATGGGTTGCCTGAGCTAGCCAGAAAAACCAGTGACTTGGCAGAATTTAAGTCATTGGTTAATATGCATGACTAAATGCATGACGCGTAGGACGTAATCATCTTCTTTTTTGAAGTAACGTCTGTATTATATAAGATAAGAAGAAGATAAGATAAAGACACAAACTCAATGACTGGTAAATCCTATCAGTTGAGCCTTGTAGCTTGAACTTACACACATACATTTGTGGAAATTAATTATTCCTTCTATTTCTACACGATCTATGTTAATGGCCAGTGCCCTTTGTCAGTGCCAGAGATAAACACCCAAAGAGGCAAATTTTATTTATTATTAAATATATTCAAGGCCTTTTAAGACAAAGAAAACATTTTCAATGAATCTGGAAAGTACTTAAGCCATGTGACTTTATAGCAGCCCAATTCATAAAGCACTGGTGGTTTATGTTCAATGTGTGAGTATTATTCATGTTCGCATGTATATTGTTATTGTAATAGTTGTAATTCCAAAGTGGACCAATGTAGTCAAACTGAATTTCCATTTATGATATTAACAAAAATAATTTTCACTCTAGTAATGATAATTTGCATAAGACTAACCTTGAAAGTAATCACTTTTCCCGTCTTGAAAAATGTAATTGATGATAACTACAGAGAATATAACAGCCCACAGGTGAATGTCATTGAAGACAACATAAAATCCCATCGGCTGCAAAGAAAAGAGAAGATACACATGTGCAAATATTTAACATTTCAGTTAAACAGTAATATGGCATCAATGATTTGTTATATAGTAAATATGAACAAGTAGGGCAATACAGGTCCATCTGTTAAATGGTTCTTAAATATTTTAAAAGAGTCTCTATAAAGTAGTTTATTAACCCTTACAGAGATTGTTTTTTTTTTAATGTTTTTGAAGTTCCTTCAGAAATTAAGATTATTACATCCAAATTCAAATCTCCTGCAGGGTTGGCGGAAGATGGAAGCAGGCAGGGTTCAAACTCAGAATGATTGTGGCAACAATCCAAAGAGCATACCACACAACCAGACTTTTTTTAATGAAGGAACTGTCATGAAGTATACATTTCCAGATTCAACCAGTAAGTTTTTTTAACTGATTCTAAACTTAGTCAAACTAAGGAATTGTTAGGATGCATCCAATGTCTTTTTAGACATAGGCATAACTGTATACTTTACAGACAGAAAGATTTCTTTCATTTAAATATATTCCTAGTATTCAATCAAATGTCTAAATTACTTTATTTGTCAAAAAAAAAAAGCAGTGATGTGAATTCCAATTACACCCATACTATCTAGTCTAAAATAACAATATAAACATACAAACACTTTGTAATTACCAGGTTTCTAGTTTGAAAACTAATATTATTAGTTTGAAAACATAATCACAATCTTGAGATTCATGATGTATGTTTTAAACTTCTTTCAGTTACCTACATTGAAAAGTTTTAAGTTAAGTTCTGGTATAATGTTATTGTTTTTTCTCATCTCAAAAGTAACATTGGAAGGTTCCAATAAACTTAATTTTAATTAACTATGCTGTGATTTTCAAATCAGGCAGTTGTTCTACAGTCAGCATATCAAGTAGAGAGATTGGAGCTGATTCAGCATGCCGATTTGAAAGACAAAGTTTTGTTATGTTGCCAAATGCAATTTATTATCTTTCACAAAAATGTTATGATGTTCTGCTGTTTCTAATTTGGAAGGTATTCACTCTTAAAAGTATATAAAGTAAATGCAAATTGCTCAATAAAATAACTTAGAAAATCAGTCCAACTATATAATAATTGTTGTTTCTCTCATCATATAGTCAACAAAAAAAAACACAACATTTTGATTGGATTTATTGGATTACTCACATAAATTAGATTGACTAGAACAAGAAGTGGAATTTGAACCAGACAAACTTGAATAGCTGTTGAACATCCAATTTCAATTCTGGGAAGAAAGAAAAAACAAAGATAAAAAAAAAACAATTATAGGTAAAAGAGAATCAATTGCAATGTTGTTGTTTTTTATTGATTTATAGCATCTATTACAATACAAGTCTAAAAAAGTACTGAGACCAGATTTTGTTCAATCTGTTATGTTTACATTTAAAGGCTAGATAAAGTTTTTTTTTAGTTTTATAGCAGACCAAAACTGTTTGGTTTAAAGAGAAACAAATGAAAGAGAAACAAGCTAGAGGCCTACTCACCCAAGATTGACATTATTTTGTAAAGCAAACTGAACTCCATTGACAACCTCTGGAAGTTCAGCCACCAGAGACAACATGGTGACTCCAATGAAATACTGAATACAAATAATAAGGCAATATCTTATCTTATGAATTTCAGGCATTCCTTCAAGAAGAAGGTAATTACATCCTATGTGTATCTATGTGTTTATCTAGTTGTGCATGTTAATTAGACTTCAACTCTGCTAAGTTATTTCTTTCAACTTTATTTTAAATTTGTGATTTTAGAAATACCCCAGAAACAACATCAATTTGAATCTGAATATTATGTTTTTTTAATTGCATGGTAATTTTGACCAAAATTGTTGTTTCTGCAATTTAAAGGTTTTATTAACATGACTTAGCAGAAGATGTATTCAACTTTTATTTCGACATAATGCAATCGAGTTTTATCTTATGACCATCATCAAATAATGCAAGCTAAGGCTGTGCAGCCATACCTTGAGACCCTCATAAAGACCTTGCTGCAAGGAACTGTACCAGGGAAAAAAGGAAAGGCACACAAAAAAAAAATTGTGAGAAGAAGATAGCATCAAAGAAGGGATGAACTGTCACTGAGAGAGACTCTAATCCTGACAAGAGAGAGAAATTGAGAGATACAGTCAACAGATCATACATGGTGCCCTAATGGTCCAACAGACCAGGAAACAGAAAAGAGCAGTGCTTCTTTAAATAATTTAAAAAGTATATCAAATAGTTTGTCCTATCGGTTAATAATCTTTCAGTAAAAACTTCAGATGATACAAATCTGAAACTTGGAGACGGAAAGTTCTATCATATGTCAGGGAAAATGGCTATACAAAATATGATTACAATCAACAGCCAAATTTTAATGGAAATTTAAATCTCTGCCTTTGCTAACTGTTTATTACAAGCTAAACATTTAAGATAAAGAATCATTCTAAAGGATAAGACCATGTAGGCCTATACTGTTTTGCTAACAATATTTACTTCAGAGATTCCAGAAGTTTCTAGAAGAGGTTGGATATTTTCAGAGATCAGGTCAGCACATAGTGCAATGGCCACAGCACAAAGCAAGAGGATGATCGTACTTTTTAACCTTGACCATTGGGCATCAGAGTGACCTCCTCCTTGAAATAGAATAAAATAAATAATAATTTTTTTGATTCTCACCAATGTAATAGAAAATGTAAAGAGTAAACTTATATAGTTACCAGAAACAATCAAAAAGTCTAAGTTAGTTTTGAATTTACAGTTACATAAACTTAATATGGAAATATTGTCAAAATCTAAAATGTTTTAAACAAGAGTAAAAAAAAATCATAAAAGATCGTCTCTCGAGATGTAAAATGCCAAAGAAAAAAAAATTCAATTGTATTTGGTTGAAGATTTCATGATTTTTGTTGCCAAAAAAATATTTTAAATGTGTAAATGTAATCTATCTGTTAATGGCAATGGCATACATTTTGTTCTCTGGAGTAATAATTTAAATTTAAAAAAGGTAAAGCAGAAATACATCTTAGCTGTAATTCATAATTTAACATGATTTCTATGAAACATTCACACTATTGGTATTAACCTTGTTGAATAAAATATATTTTCTTATTCAAGCCAGAAATTTTTTATTTTCAAAAAAAGTTTCTAATAAATGAAAAAAGTAAGCATCCAGATTTAAGTCTGTAAACAAAATATTTTGTAATGCTGACAATAAAAAAAAGTATTTTAGTGATTGTCAATTTTCAACTGATTTAAAGGATATATATAAATGATTAAATTGCATAATTATTCTTTCCTTTAAATATAAATATGATGTTTGAATATTATTCATTTTAAATAGTATTAAATTATACAAAAATCCTTTTTAGAAAAAGTTTAAATTGCCTAGAAAATCACATTTGGTGACATATTTTCCAACTACAAAAAATAATATCAAACTTAACACAGTATAGAACTGAAACTTGGTCAGAAATTTTCATTTTAAAACCTGGAATAAATAAAACAAAACACTTTATGGTGCAGACTTTAGTGACACATATTTAGCTGCCGTGGTTGAGCGCAATACATTGACTTGTGAGATAGATTTACTAAAGTATCTAGCTGAATAGATACAGAAATGTAAAAGTTACCATTTAGAGCATTTTCTTCTTTCAGCTCTCTCTCAAACTCTTCAAAAACAAACTCTGAGTGAGTCTTCATTGTAAACAGCAGACCAATTAAGTAAGCCAGAGGCAGAATGATTGAGATAACATACACCAGAGGTCTAATGTGTTTATTGTACAGAGACCTATCACCATGGAGACCAAGCTTAAAAAAAAAAAAAAAAAAAGAGCAAAATATATCCATTTGTAACTATACATACTTCCACCGTTCCCTAAAAATATATATATAAAGCTTAATTGGCTAAATACTAGACTAAACATAATCTATCAGAAATAAAGTTTGCATTACAGGTATCCTCCAAAGTTTTCATACTCAAACTGGTGTTTTAGATTTTATTAGTTAACTTTAGGGGTTCAACTATAAGAAAGCAGAAAAAATTAAACAAGTTAAGTTATCTTATGAACATAATAATAACAGAGTCAAAAACCATATCCGCTTAGTACGATTTTAATGCACTAAATGACTAAACAACACACATTTCATGAACACATTCTTACAGACAAGTTACAATCACATGTAAACACAAGAACGACAACCGATACAGCATATAATTTTCATAACACCTACCAATGACTGCTCACATTGTTGACACAGGAATCCAACTGAGTCATTCAGTGACATTATGTATGCCTTTTCTGGTGGCTGAATTGTGAACTCTTCATAGATGCGTTCACAGCCTACACATCTCAAGCTGCCAAACACTTTAGAGAAAATTGTTGGAGCAAAAACACCTGCAAAATAAAATAAAAGCATCTTTATAGGTTTTAAGGTTTTGTTAAATTTAAGCAGTTTAGCAAAAGGTAAATAAAAACCAAGATTTCTGTTTTAAAAATTAAAAAATCCCTGGCTGGTATGTAATGGAGCCCTATAATTATATAAAGATATGAAACATACTGTAACAATTAATTTAGATAGTTTTCTATTTGCATTTTGTTAAGAATTAAGAGTAGATTTGACGCATAAATTGTGGGATTGTTTATTTTGCTTTTTTTTCACTGCCATGGCGACGATGATGTAAAGGTAAAAAACATGAAACAGGAATAGATTGGAAATAAAAAGTTAGCTGATAGAATAGTGTCCTATTATGTTTATTCAGTAGGAGTTTTTCAGACTTAGTTATTTTGTACTGACACTTGATGACAGCGGACAGATTCCCTTTATTGATGCATAAAATGTTTCAATCACATACAGTCTTTATCAACTAGTTTATTCTTGATCTACGCTTGAGTTCTACTTGAAGTTTGTTGTTACCTCCAATTTAGCCTGGTCAACACTCTACACAGGACACAGTGAAAGGCCTCAATAAATCTAATTTAATTAAAGTTAATAAAAACTTTGTATTGTTAAACTAATAGCTCACTGTTTACATTTTCTAAGTAAATAACATGAAATTAGGCCCTAAAAGCATAAAATTATTTTGCATTTCACAAATTTAGTTTGAAGTAATATTGTTAGAGATACAAAAAACTTATATGGCATTAAAAAAAAAAAAGAAAAACAAACAAACCTAAGACAGCCACAAAGAGAAGTGAAGAGCTGATGTTGGCAGACTTGGGATTAAACTTTTGAGTTCTATACTTGATGCCACCTGTCACCATAGACATTCCCTGAAGAAATATTATAAGATTGTCACACTTCATTGAAATACAAGCCAGTCACAGAATATATATTCTAAAATATATATATGTTTGTAATCTTTACCTCTGTATTATGTTTAGGATATGTTAAAATGTATCTAATGAATATGTACATTATTTAGATTGGCTAGTTACATTGACCTATCCTTCTCCAGCATCTCTGAAGGATATCTACTTCAATGGATAGGTCACACCCTTCGCAAGCCTGCATCAAATATAACAAGGCAAGCCCTAACCTGGAATCCCCCAAGGAAAGAGGAAGATTGGATGGCCCAGGAATACATGGCGCCGTGATTTGGAAGCAATGCCAAGCAAATGGGCAAGATGTGAGGACAGAGAGACTTGCCCAGATCCAAGACGCCTGGAGGAAGCTGGTTGGTGGCCTATGCCACAGGCAGAGATAAGATGAGTTTATATTGAGCTTTGTATCATTCAGATATTGTTTACGTTTTCAAAAATTTTATGTTTGTCAAACTTTGTACAGTATTTTTCAACTGTTAATTACATTCAATGTCCCAAAGAGTGAATACAAATTTGCTAAAATCATTTGTGATCCATCATGACATTACATTTTTAAATAACAAACACATAATCATCATCATCACCATTTAAATTATGATTTGCTTCATGGGAATGGAGTGCCACAAAATTTTAAGTATATTCTAATTTAATTTATTTATTAAATAATAAAACATATGTACTTACCGGAATAAATAAAATACTGCATAATATAGCACCTAGAAGACACAAGAGAAAAAATGTGTGTTATTTTAGTAAAGTATTTACAATTCTTATGCAAATAAATGTTTTTTAATTTTTACAATGAATTATTCTGACAAGACAAGACACAGATATTTTACAAAGAGAATTAGATGAATTACAGAAATGGGAATCAAATTGGAGCATGTCTTTCCACCCAGAAAAATGTCAGTTGTTAAGAGTAACAAAAAAAATTAAACAAATTAATTCCACTTATCTTATTCATGGCAAACCAGTAACACAGACTAAAAACTCAAAATACCTAGGTGTTATAATAAATGAAAAACTGTCATGGAATCCACATATTGATGAAACTATAAAAAAATCCAACAAAGCATTAGGGTTTATTAAAAGAAATTTCTATAAATCAAATAAGAACATAAAACTAAAATGTTATTTAACCTTGGTTAGGCCAATAATAGAATATGCATCCACCGTGTGGGACCCCTCAACTCAAGAAAACATTAAGAAACTGGAACAAACACAAAATAGAGCAGTGAGATTCATAACAAACGAATATTCACATTTGACTAGGGTAACACCATTAGTAAAATCACTAAATTTAGAAAGCCTTCAGGACAGAAGACTCAAAAGTAAAGTAGCAATTATACATAAAACACTGAACCATAATCTTCAAATACAAAAACAAAATTTAATAAAATACTCTGAAAGACACAAAAATAAAGGCACATTCCTCGTCCCATATGCTAGGACAAATTTGTACAAATACTCCTTCTTCCCTAGTGCTATTAGAGCATGGAATGGGTTGCCTGAGCTAGCCAGAAAAACCAGTGACTTGGCAGAATTTAAGTCATTGGTTAATATGCATGACTAAATGCATGACGCGTAGGACGTAATCATCTTCTTTTTTGAAGTAACGTCTGTATTATATAAGATAAGATAAGATAAGAATGTTAAAAAAACCCTCACCTGTCAGAGATGATTTAACCAGCTCTTGATAACATTCCTGGCCAGTGTCACTTCCTTTCTTTAACATAATGATAAATAAAATCACTTCCACCATGGAACCAAA
Organism: Biomphalaria sudanica; assembly: GCA_036873155.1. Taxonomy (NCBI): domain Eukaryota; kingdom Metazoa; phylum Mollusca; class Gastropoda; family Planorbidae; genus Biomphalaria; species Biomphalaria sudanica. Next base: position 1,044,632 of record JAZGLO010003812.1, on the reverse strand, counting down.
AGTGGCATTTAAAATGGCTCCAACTGCAAAACTGCTTTGGGCTGAGATACTTTATAAAGAAATCATTCAAATAAATAAATATTTTGCATGGCATACATTTGAAATTAATTATAGAAAAAAAAAAGAAATGATTCTCAAACAAGCATTTCCATTAAGAATAAGAGAAAATTAGTTTAAGGATAAGCAAAAAATAATTGTTTCATTATCAAAAAAACTTTCTTCCATTAAGCTTATTGTTTTTTTAATATTTTACTTATAAATGAAACATTTATCGATTATGATATTAACTTAATATAGATGAAGCTTCAACTAAATTATTATTTGTAAAAATTAAAAAAACTAAAAATTTCATACCTCTTGTTTTAATTTTATACTAGTAATTCAGAAGAACATTTTATAATGATGACATAATTGCAGACAAGTGATTTTAATTACCTGGTAATTGCCATCCCAATGTAGTATGTCAGAGGAATAATGGCCAAAACACTTAGAATACATTTCTGATTATAGGGAAGAAAACAAACCCAGATCAGAAGTATAATGACGACATTTACTTAAAACAAAACAAAAAACAAGCAAAATATACAAATACTTTTTAAAAAAACAAGCTTATGTTATGCATAACTGTATCAATTAGTTTGGATCAGTCATGTAATTAAATTTGTAATAGATCTAGACTAACACAAAAAAAAAAAGCATTTATAATTTTATTTTTTTTAAAGGAGGGACGACCTAAATTTAAATTTGTGAGCTAAAGCCTTCTCAGGCTTCTCATGCCAACACAGTAACCAGTATGCTAGAGAAGAGCTTATGGTTGTATAGTTATCTAATGTTTCTATAGTCTCATCATATTTCATTTTGTTTCCCCTAGGACTCAGGCGACAACTTAAAAAAAGGAACTAATTTAGCTCATACCACCACTTCAGTCAAGTAGAAGTTCTTTCCCTTGTTCAAGATACCAAACAAAATAATTGATTACCAATAGTTAATTAACTAATTGGTTAATTTTTTTTATTATTGTTGTTGTCAGGTAAAAGAAATAATTGTGCAAAATTTCAGCTTGATCCGAGACTGTGTGTGGGAGCAATAACATGTATAAACTTTTTACTAGATTGACAGAGTGAGTTGATATAAGCTTTGTAAACAAAAAAAAGTTATTGACATTGTTTATATGAGTATCTGAAATGATTTCCCTTGACAAGGGAGTGTTGTACTATTAAGTGTCAAATGTGTTAAGAATGTGTATGTAAATAAATTTACTCATGAATCTGGCATTATAGCAATGACCTTTATTTATTGTTATCAAGTGTATCATTTAGAGTTAACACAAGTAAAGTAAAAAAAAATACTAATAGCTAAAATCGAATGAAATTATATCAATCATTTTGAATGATATGTAATAAACTTTTTGTAGAACAAACAATAATAAATTTGTGCGATTGGAAATGTTTTTATCAATTGTTTTTGTTTCGCACAACTTTCATGCTAATAGTATACTCAGTGTTCTTTCAAGAAAAAAAAAAAAGCTGCTTAGTCTAAATTCAAAGCTGCTCAAGTCTAAATCAAACAAAGCATTAGGATTTATTAAAAGAATTTTCTATAAATCAAATAAGATCATAAAACTAAAATGTTATTTAACCTTGGTTAGGCCAATAATAGAATATGCATCCTCCGTTTGGGACCCCTCAACTCAAGATAACATTAAGAAACTGGAACAGACACAAAATAGAGCAGTGAGATTCATAACTAAGGAATATTCACACTTAACCAGAGTAACACCTTCAGTAAAATCACTAAATTTAAAAAGCCTTGAGGACAGAAGACTCAAAAGTAAAGTAGCAACTATACATAAAACACTGAACCATAATCTTCAAATACAAAAACTAAATTTAATAAAATACTCTGAAAGACACAAAGATAAAGGCACATTCCTTGTCCCATATGCTAGGACAAATTTGTACAAATACTCCTTCTTCCCTAGTGCTATTAGAGCATGGAATGGGTTGCCTGAGCTAGCCAGGAAAACCAGTGACTTGGCAGAATTTAAGTCATTGGTTAATATGCATGACTAAATGCATGACGCGTAGGACGTAATCATCTTCTTTTTTGAAGTAACGTCTGTATTATATAAGATAAGATAAATTCAAAGCTGCTCACGTCTAAATTCAAAGCTGCTTTTGTCTAAATTCAAAGCTGCTCATGTCTAAATTCAAAACTGCTCAAGTCTAAATTCAAAGCTGCTCACATCTAAATTCAAAGCTGCTCAAGTCTAAATTCAAAGCTGCTCAAGTTTAAATTCAAAGCTGCTCAAGTCTAAATTCAAACTCAAGCCTCCACAACAGCTACTCAATTACAATAAAACATTTTAGTGAACGATCTTATTCTCTCCAAAGTACATTTTATATATAAAACAAAATTAATTAATTACAACAAACTATTAACTAACTGGATAAATTTTTTTATTGATTAATATCATCAACAAGGAATAATTGTGCAAATTTTTAAATAGAATCAAGAATGGGAAGTGGGATAAATAATATGTAAAAGCTATCACCCAGACAGACAGATGAAGTGAGTTAAAAATAAGCTTAGTGAATAAAAAAGATTTAAATGACTTACTGGGACAGCCCCAATCACTGAATTGTCAACTGCATAGCCCAGAATAATAGAGAGAATAACAAAAATGAGCAAATCTAAGAAGATTGTTAAGAATACAATTGAAAAAGTGTACAATTTGTAAAAAATATAGCATTACCTATTTTTCTAGCTCCTTAATTAAAAAGTATAGTTATCTATAAATAAAAAAAAAAGGTCTATTAAAGTTATGAAGTAAAGAATAGTGGATGAAGTTAAATTTGGATAGAGAAAGGTGGCTATAGAAATATAGAATCAGCTAGATGACCTTTACATCATCTGCCCTATAGATCCCAAGATTTGAAAGGGAACTTTACTTTTGTAGAGTAGAATGACATTAATAGTTCCAAACATATACTAGAATATTACATAACCAACCACTTTACTGTACCCACTTCAAATTATAAAAAGATAATAGAAATGTTTTAAAAATAAATGTGTAATCAATTTATTTTTACTGAAAAATAGAAAGGAAAAAAATTTAATATCTATCAAGGTTACGTTCTATTGCATCTTATTTAAAATACTGTTTTCTTTAAAAAGTTAAATATTTAGTAAAACAAATGTTGAAAAGGATACTGGCTAAAATAATGTTGACGCCATCAACTGTGTACTTGTAGTAATAAAAGTTGACACTCTGGTGAGAGTACATTATGATCTCACTTATCTGGCCAGTACCATCCTGGCAATGCGAAGCAGAAGTCACAAAATTTAGTGCCTATTATTTCAATTCTAATAATATTCTAAATTTAAACAATGACTACAAATGAAGATTTAAACAATGACTGTATGTTACTTTAAAAATAAGAGAGAAAAGTAAACATTAAATATTAATATAAAAAAAAATGAACAATAATGGAAATTTTTTATTTTTAATGGAGCTTTGAAAAAAAGATACAATTTGTATACAACAGCTTTAAAAAAAACATTGTACTCACCACATTTGTGGCACCATAGCTTCCAGTTTGTACTTCATTTGGGGGCAGATATAAAATTTTTGTAATGACTTTGCTGTTAAGCTAAATAAAAAAAAAAGATAATTTATTCATAGATAAAATTTAAAAAAAATGTTCTGCTAGTAATTTATTTCAGTCTTTAAAAGTTTAATCCAAATACAGTAAAACATCTTGGGGTGAAACAAATTTATAAAAGTAAATTATATAACAAACAGTTATCTAAATACTGTAACAAATATTAATGGTACAAGACTAATGACGATTAGAAAAAAAAAGTTCATCCCCTTTTTAAATGTCTATCCTAAAAAAACATATTCTTAGTTTTTAATTTACCTTAGCTGTAGGAATGGATATAACAAAAAACCAGTTAATGAGCCAAACAACTGAATGAACTGTGAATAAAACTGGTATCCCAAAAAGCAGCCAAACATAGGATGCAGCACTGTCCTAATGATTAAATTAGATTAGAAGTCAGTACTGCAACATTTAAATAGACGAAAGATAATAATTCAAATATCAAAAAGTTAATGAAATTTGTGTCATTTTTTTTTACAAAGCTTAATTAAAGTTGTTTGCCTATTTACATTTGTTTTTAGCGGCCCCCAAAAGGGGAAAAGACGCTATTAGTTTTGTGCGAAATGTCTGTCCATCTGTCCCGTTTAGATCTTGTAAACTAGAAAAAATATTGAAAATCCGACATCACAATATTTTAGACCATTCAAAGTTCTGATGCAACGGCAACTTTTTTTTTTTCTGAAAGCGAAAAATCTAATTCTTAAAATCAGTTATGCCAGCAGTTTTTTAAAGAGAAAAAGCTAATTAGTATGCATAATAAGTTAGACCTAAATTAAAATGAATATTAATCTTTGTAAACTTCATTTTCGTGAACATTTTTTTTAATGCTTTTTATTTTTTGAGCGTTCGAATAAGAGATTGATCCTTTTCAAAACAATTACATCAATTATAAGACTTCAGTTAGGCCAGGAGAGAGCTTGGCTTCCGAACCTGGGGTCCCGGGTTCGAACCCTGGGATTTTCAACTTTGGAATCATTGGGCGCCTCTGAGTCCACCCAGCTCTAATGGGTACCTGACATTTGTTGGGGAAAAGTAAAGGCGGTTGGTAGTTGTGCTAGCTACATGACACCCTCGTTAACCGTAGGCCGAAAAAACAGATGAACTTTACATCATCTGCCCTATAGACCACAAAGTCTGAAAGGGGAACAAGTTAGGCCAGGTTCTCATCTAACTTTGCATTCACTTGCACCTATCCTTTGATCTGCTGGACCGTTGGGGCACTACACAAGATCTGTCAACCTTCTTTCTCCATTCTTATCTCTCATTTGTCTTTGATCTAATTTCATTTGGATATTCTTTCTGAAAATATTGAAGCCTGCCTGGGTGGACCACTTCGGGGGCTGATTTGAGTTTGTGTTTCCACACAAACTGTCTTTGTAACCTTGTTTTTATATTATTTTTATTACTTGTACATTTCCAACTATCAAACTTTGTTTTTTGTTATTTTAATTACTTAAAGGTGATAACATTTTCAAGTAGCCTACTCTTTAAAAAAAAGTCAGTACATGTGATGACTTCTAAAAGTGTCTATCTCAAATAAGTAAAGTAATAAAGAATTTAATTGAAATGTAATAATTTGTTTATTTGGATTTACTATATGCTATTTATGCTTATAGAAAAATGAAATTTTGATTTCAATCATTTAATAAGCAAAGAAAGAAAAGTTAGCTACTAACTTCTTATTTAAACCAAACTTTCTCTCAGATAAGCCAATATAATACAAACTGTCCATTATAATCAATAAAAATAACATGAAGTGTCTTTCAAAATAGAACTTCAAAATAAAAAGATGATTAATGTTTTATTAACTCATTTTAGAAGAACTCAAATATAATCAAAGTTCATTCCTATAATGATTTTATACAATAATGCTACAAGGATTTCTAAAGAAAAAAAATTCAGATAATTTATCTAACTTCTTTAATGACAGTGTCAAGAGCTGAATATAAACCTAGAATAAAAGAAAAGCAGTTATATGTTTATAACAAATCTAAAATGCAAAATTTCTGTTCTGCATTTAACTTTCGAGACAATTAAACTGACAGAACCTAAGCTCAAAAGGAAACTTGGCCACTATTATGGAACCTAAAAGAAAAATTCTTTGCCTCTCAAGTAACAGTAAGCAATAAAGTTTACCCAAAATCCCCAACAAGTTTTCTTCTTCTTCTTGTGGTTATCAGAGCTGTACAAAAGAGATTGCTTCTCCTTCAAGCCATTCTCTTTACCATTACTGTGGCTGCTGGCTGCATTATAAAAGGTCAAGATGGGTTGTTCAACTGTGTGAACCTGAAGACAGCAAAAAAGCATCAGAGTAAATAAGTCTCATGAGACAAACATAGAATCCTTTAAGACAGAATCCTTAAAAACCAAACAGCATAACCCAGTGTCAATATGTTAGTATAACTGGTCTCAAATGAAGTTTACTATTGTAATATTTTTGTTTAAAATAGTTTTGCTACATTAGAAAATAGAAAATGTACTAAAAACTAATTTTTCTTCATCTGGATGTAACACAATTTTTTTAATATCTTCTCTTTTCAATATATTGATTTTTTTTAATTATCTTTTTACAAGTTTTGCATAATCTTGTGAAACAATGCACTCATCCTTAATCTTTGGAATTGAAGACATTGCCATTAGATTAGATTCTTTCAAGCAACATCATTATACTTGTCATAATATTAAAATGCATCCACTAATGACAGATCAACAGGAAAATATTTAATATCATATATACATACCTGGTATACAAGTTTGCCAAATGGCCAGAAGAAATAGCCAGCCATTCGCCAACAAAACTTTCCTGCAAGTTAAAGAGAAATGCATATAAAGCTATATATTTATATATTTCATACTTATTAAAAAAATGCTTGTTTTAAATGTATACATTTATAATGTACTCCATAGAATGCTATATTGCAGAACAAGTTTTTTCTTATAATAATAAGGCTTCTCTTTGAGTCCAAAGATTAATGAGGAATTTTTTTAAAATAATGTAATATTTAACACATGAATAAATGTAATAATGTTTTCAACAAGTTTTTTGTCAATGAAACATTACCTAGATAACTCTGCTTACCATATGAAAACCCTATAACTGTTGCTCTGCTTACCATATGAAAACCCTATAACTGTTGCTCTGCTTACCATATGAAAACCCTATAACTGTTGCTCTGCTTACCATATGAAAACCCTATAACTGTTGCTCTGCTTACCATATGAAAACCCTATAACTGTTGCTCTGCTTACCATATGAAAACCCTATAACTGTTGCTCTGCTTACCATATGAAAACCCTATAACTGTTGCTCTGCTTACCATATGAAAACCCTATAACTGTTGCTCTGCTTACCATATGAAAACCCTATAACTGTTGCTCTGCTTACCATATGAAAACCCTATAACTGTTGCTCTGCTTACCATATGAAAACCCTATAACTGTTGCTCTGCTTACCATATGAAAACCCTATAACTGTTGCTCTGCTTACCATATGAAAACCCTATAACTGTTGCTCTGCTTACCATATGAAAACCCTATAACTGTTGCTCTGCTTACCATATGAAAACCCTATAACTGTTGCTCTGCTTACCATATGAAAACCCTATAACTGTTGCTCTGCTTACCATATGAAAACCCTATAACTGTTGCTCTGCTTACCATATGAAAACCCTATAACTGTTGCTCTGCTTACCATATGAAAACCCTATAACTGTTGCTCTGCTTACCATATGAAAACCCTATAACTGTTGCTCTGCTTACCATATGAAAACCCTATAACTGTTGCTCTGCTTACCATATGAAAACCCTATAACTGTTGCTCTGCTTACCATATGAAAACCCTATAACTGTTGCTCTGCTTACCATATGAAAACCCTATAACTGTTGCTCTGCTTACCATATGAAAACCCTATAACTGTTGCTCTGCTTACCATATGAAAACCCTATAACTGTTGCTCTGCTTACCATATGAAAACCCTATAACTGTTGCTCTGCTTACCATATGAAAACCCTATAACTGTTGCTCTGCTTACCATATGAAAACCCTATAACTGTTGCTCTGCTTACCATATGAAAACCCTATAACTGTTGCTCTGCTTACCATATGAAAACCCTATAACTGTTGCTCTGCTTACCATATGAAAACCCTATAACTGTTGCTCTGCTTACCATATGAAAACCCTATAACTGTTGCTCTGCTTACCATATGAAAACCCTATAACTGTTGCTCTGCTTACCATATGAAAACCCTATAACTGTTGCTCTGCTTACCATATGAAAACCCTATAACTGTTGCTCTGCTTACCATATGAAAACCCTATAACTGTTGCTCTGCTTACCATATGAAAACCCTATAACTGTTGCTCTGCTTACCATATGAAAACCCTATAACTGTTGCTCTGCTTACCATATGAAAACCCTATAACTGTTGCTCTGCTTACCATATGAAAACCCTATAACTGTTGCTCTGCTTACCATATGAAAACCCTATAACTGTTGCTCTGCTTACCATATGAAAACCCTATAACTGTTGCTCTGCTTACCATATGAAAACCCTATAACTGTTGCTCTGCTTACCATATGAAAACCCTATAACTGTTGCTCTGCTTACCATATGAAAACCCTATAACTGTTGCTCTGCTTACCATATGAAAACCCTATAACTGTTGCTCTGCTTACCATATGAAAACCCTATAACTGTTGCTCTGCTTACCATATGAAAACCCTATAACTGTTGCTCTGCTTACCATATGAAAACCCTATAACTGTTGCTCTGCTTACCATATGAAAACCCTATAACTGTTGCTCCCATAATGATTCCAATGATTACATACACTAGGGCTAACCACCATCCAAAAAATAAGGTGTAGATAATGTTGAATGGACCAAATGTTGACACTAGGAATATAAATCATTATGTGAAACATTAGCTTTTGTTAGTTGTGTTATAGAGTCAATATTGAAATATAGTAGAATCAATTTTGCTGAAGTAATTATTTTCAATTTTTAGCTACCTCTATAAATATAGATGCTAATGTCTTTGTGCTGCCTGTCTATAATGTTTATATCTCGGATTGTAAAAGTGCTGTATTTAAACATCAAAAGGGTCACCATTTATTTCATATCAGATGCATAAGTAGAGCTTTGTTAAGTTTATATAGCCTGAAACATGATCTTTCAAGCCAATTTTTTTAATCCATTGTGTATTATGTGTACATATACTTTATATGTAGTTTAGATACATTTTCACCAGCCGTCCTTGATCTAAAAGACCAACAAAACAAATCTTCAAAAGATCCTCTTTTTCCTTCTACCAAGAGTGGTTAATGTAAACAAAAATCTGCTATTGGTCAATATAAGATCACTGTCATGAGTGACATTTAGTTTGTGCATACAATAATGCATAAGTGTAACAGACATGCACAGGCCATCTATAAATTTGTGTATAGTTTTGTAATGAATAGAAAAAATCAAAGAGCAAGGATTTTATTTATGTTTTTATTAGTAGACTTAAGCTAACAATCTTTCTGATATATATATATATATATTTTTACATATTTCTGTTGAGTTTTTTTTTTTTAATTTACTAAAAACTAATAAAAAAAATAATTTAAAGTTCAATCCTTATTAAAAAAAAATAAACTAGCCAAGATTAATACTTGTTTTATTCTAGAGTGTGTGTGATAGTAAAGTTACCCACCTTTAGCATCTTTTAACTTATTGATATCAGAATATAAATCTTGAATGATCTCAGAGCGAGCTTCCAGTGGACGAGATGTTACATGACCTTTCCACTTTTTAAGCCCAAACTGGGAAAAAAAAGAGTTTAAATGCACTAATGTCACAGCTAAATTATTTAAAATGTAATTTTAATGTTGTGAAGTATTTATATCGAAGATTTATTTTTTTTTAAACTGATTAAATTTTTAAGAGACATTGTAGTAAAACATTTTATAAGTTTTATTTATGTCGATCTTGGGTGAATTTCATTTTATAGGGATAATCCCACTTTCAAGATCATTTTGTCTATTCAAGTGTAAGAAGAAGATAACATTATTGGACACATTTCGGGATTCCAGAAAAAATAAAAATAGTTTATAATTTAGTAAAGCCAAAAGTTTACAAAAAAGATAAAACATAAAAATTAACTGAGGCTCAAAAAATTTAGTGCCAAGTATAAAATGACAACAATGATCTTTGTTTAAATTTACATAAAGCTTAATGATTTTGCAAAAGATTTAATTCTTTACTTATTCATGACCCTGTATATTTATTACTATCAAATAAAGGATTGTCTTCATCAAGGCCAAATATAATTTAAAAAATAGAGTTATAAAGGGTAATCTGCTTATTTATGATGTTGCATTAATGTGGCTTTATTTACATTTGCACCATCATCAGGGCAAATTACTGGGGCAAATAGTGCAACACATGCCAAATAAAGAAACCAGATTCTGATGACTAATGATTGTTACAATTTCTGAACTAGAAAACAGTCAGCACTTGATAACCTATCCAGATTCCAGGTTTGATAACTTTGTCTTTTAAAATGATAAGTTTTGTTTGCACTAGATTTGAATTATCTACTTTTTTTTTTCTTCATTAACTTAAAAAATATTTACAAAAACAAACAACAACAAAACATATAATTTTTTTTTTCTAAGCACTGTTGATTTTTTTAAACTTTAAGGTATAAGAGAGAAGTAATGGAAAAACAACCCATTTGTTTTAAAACATACATATAGATATTCCTTGTAGAAATTTTACTTTAAAGTTTCATAGTCATTGGGGATTTTTATTCTAGCATCAAATAAATAAATAACATTTTATAAACTAATCTGTTATGCTAAAATAAACCCATTTAAATATATACATTTTCTTTTAGAGCATATTTTTTTTAATATGCAATTTTGTTCCCATATGCAGCTTCTTGTCACTTTCACTGGTACTACTGAAGGAAATGATTGTTTTGTAGGAAGCCAAACTCAAATTTGAGAAGTCTCATAGGTTTTTATGGTTTTTGAATAGCTTGTCTTATTCAGTTCTTAATAGGAAATGTTTTGGCTGGGCCAATCATTATTTGTTGAATTATAACTAGAGGTTAGAGTTATAAAACATCTTAGGGTGCTCTAGTGAAGAGACTGATATGTATGTGTATTGACTGAGGTATTGGATAAAATGTTCTAGTTTGGTGGTCTTCTTGATAGTAAAGTAGTTCTCCTGTCAGACTTTGTGGTCTATAGGGCAGATGATGAAAGGTCATCTGTTTCTGTGGCCTAAGGTTAACGAGGGTGTCATGTGGCCAGCACAACGACCAACCACCTTTACTTTTCCAGAACTAATGTCAGGTACCCATTAGAGTTAGGTGGACTCAGAGGCGCCCAGAGATCCCGAAATTAAAAATCCCAGTCTTCACCAGGATTCGAACCCGAGACCCCCAGTTCGGAAGTCAAACACTTTACCGCTCAGTCACTGCGCCTCCCCCTTTAATTATAGGAAGAGAACTATTTATATTACATAACATTAAGCGGACATTGCACAGTTTTCAGTGACAAGAAAAGGTGTGAAGAAATGTATTGTTCAAATAGAGATAATTATTATATAGCTCAATATTACAAATATAACTAACATATGTATTTGGGTTCACAATTGAGAAATGGATTCATTCAACAAACAATGAGTTTGAGTTTAGGCACATCGGCACAATATTATTGTTTTATCATAATTTAGCTCATAGAAATTATTGTAGCTTAAAATTGCAATAACAATTACCTTATAATTGTTTGATATCCTGTTTGCTTCAATTGAATTCTCAGCAAATTCTGTGGAGCTTTTCTGCAATGTATTTTTCCGTGACCGTAAGGATGTTGTCAAATGCTCATGGGTTTGGTCCTCAATGACAATGACAGGCATATTTTTATCATGGCAGAATGACACCTTATCATCAGACAAGCTATCCGGCAAATGTAAACTTGATTTTCTTGGAGCTGAACATTCTGGTAATTGCTCTGCCTTGTGTGTACCAGTTTGCTCCGTAATCTCAATGTCTGACATTTTTTAATGTTCCAACACTGTTTAAATGTCTCTTCAATGACTTATCATCTATACATAAGATTTTGTTTTAAAAAGTTATAAAATGATACCTATAGTAATATAAAAATATTGGATAATTTATTGATGTACTGCTATCAGAAACACACTGAATCAAGCTCAAATGTGAGGGTATATTCTACTTTTAAGAACTAAACCATGCCTGCTGAACTCATGATATATCTACTTTTTGTGGTCAAGTAAAATATTTCCTTCTTTAATTATTTTAATTTTATGAAGAACAATATTGCAATATGTGTTATTTTTATAGCCATAGTCTGTCAATCTATCAGAATGAAATATATCTCACATCATGGTAATAATTCTGTAAAGCTATAGGCCTACTACTTGAGAAGCTTTAAATTCAAATTCTGTTTTGTCTGAATTGTTCATTAAAGCTCTCCTTTGAATTCTGTCAAGCCTATCTGATCATGTGTTACATATAATACAAAAGAAGAGTAAAATTTCATATCAAGGTATTTATGACTAAAGGGGGGTCTTGTAAATTAAATCACAAAAAGGCTACTATTATAAGTATAAAGGGGACTAATTCAACCTATATCATCACATCAGTGAAATACAATTGCATTCCCTTAACTAACTTATAATTTATTCTTGCATGGTTTGTCAGGTAAAATTTCAGTTTAATCCAGAAATAGGGTGTGGGAGAAATAACGTGTATAGAATTTTTAATCTAGAATCAATCTTAACTTAGACTCTATAATAACCTAACTAGATTCTAGTCTGTTAGAGTCTAGATTTAGATCTACTCACTCTATACTTATACTTATGTCTACATAACTATAAATTATAATGATTTATGATCGTTATAGTTATAAACTTAAGACACTGACTCGGATAATACATATAATTATAATAACTAAGACATAAGTCTAAGACTAAGATGTTCATACATAGATCTTATTATTTTATTATTATTATCTAGATCTATAATGACTATAGACTCTATATTATACTAATTATTTATAAATTATTAAAAAATTCTTTTTTGAAGTAACGTCTGTATTATATTTATATAAGATAAGATAATTCAGCAGTGATAATCCAGAATAGTTTAATTTAGATATAGTTATTATAGTATAGATTCTAGAGTAGAACTAGAAGTCTACTAAAAGTAGTAAAACTGTTTTTACTATAAAATAATCCTAATAAGTCAGTTTTACTGATCCGAACTCTAGATTCAGGATAAATAGAAAAATAAATCCTTTTTGTATATATGTTATGTCATATGACTAGATAGTCACATGCACTTTAACCTTTAACCTCAAAAGGGTACACTACTTAAAAAAATAATAATATATATTTAAAAAGCTGTTAAATTAGCCTTTTTTTTTTATCTAGTTATAACAATAGTCGGTTAATCTATTTAACAATTAAAAAAAAAAGAAAGAATAATGTAGAGTGTCTAGATTTGATTCAATATTTGTTTATTTGGTTATGCTTGATGGTCATGTTTTTTGCTAAAATTTAGAATTAAAAAAATATAAAGGACTAGATCTAGTCAATTTTCAAATTTTAGCATGTAGTCTTTGAATTTCAGTTAGTAGTCTAGACCTAAATTTAGATTTAGATTTTGTACTGCTTAACATGGACCGGAAGTTTTTATCACCAGCCTATAGTCTCATAAACGAGGTTAGTTATTCCGTCATTGAGAAAGGTGGAAAAAAACAAATTCAATGACGAAATGGTAAGATTGTTTTCATCATTTTAAAATCATTTAAAAAGTAATTTACGGTCTTTATAAGAGCTATTTTTGTCCCAGTTTGTTTTGAAACATAGCACTAGATTCAATCATTCATTAGAATTAGATCTAGAATCTAGATTACTTGATATTTAGTGAATTATAGTATAATTATCAATTTTGAATTTACTGTCACTGTGTCAGACAGTTGAGCTGTGTGTCACCTGCGACTGTGTGAAGTGTGTCACTGTGTGTTATTACTGTTAGATCTAAATATGTGTTAAATAATACATTTAAATTACTAAAACAAAATTGATGCCTTACCTTGTAGTAAGTAGATCTAGAAAGATTCTAGAATTTAGATAATAAATTAATTTCTAGATCTAGATTATTCTAGTTCTACTTCTACTCATCTAGAAACTAGAGTCTAGTATAGATTCTAGTCAATCTAGAGTCTAGAGATCATTATTGACATTATCTGGATCTAGGACAATCTAGGACTAGGTCCTTTAAATACTAAGTCCTAAGACAAGATCTAGATGATAGATCTAAAATATAAACTTAGATTCTATAGTACAGTAGCTAAATAAGATTTAGGATGAGACTGAGTGCAGTGCATCACATGACCATGCAAACCCAATTGTGACCTGCATATTTTTCTGAAATTTGTTCAACATCTCGTGCAGACGAAACCGTTGTAAGCTACCAGTCTATTTAACTTTCCTTTACATCTTTAATACTCAATACTCCATTATACTGGTCTGGTAATCATGAACTTCATGAAGGCTGAAGGGTCTTGGAGTACTTTTCACGAAATTTCTTGTTGTCCTATTCTGACTAAAAATAAACCCAGAATTTGTAATCAAAACTTATTTTGACAGTTGAAATGCTGTCAACTGAAAAATGAAACTTACTTTGTCAGATGTAGCTCTAGATCTAGATTGACTAGATCTAGCTATGGATACATTTTATAAACCAAAAAAAGTTTTATATCAGGATATAGAGTAAAGTGCGAAGTTCGAGCGCATTAAGCCCGCTGGCAGCAATTTTCAAGTTTGGATTTTTATAGCACAGTAACGGTCTGACCTATGAAAAAACTGATAGTATTTCTGAATTCCTCGTCCTTTTTTCTATAAAAATAGATTGGATTTAATGTATCACTAGGCTTAGTTAAAATTAAATACTAAGTCAAAGAGGTGTAGGGTAAGTATCGCCAAGCATACTTTTCCTCGAGCAGATTTTTCCCCAGTTAGTAAGCTCGATCGGGTTGATGGAAGGTTCGAACAGATCAAAGAAAATATATCTAAAAACATGTTTTAATATTTAATTTTCACTATAAAGTCATTTTCTTTTTACTCCAGCGCAAGAACACCATCTATTGCACCATTTCCCACCCTCCACAACTTCAAATAGTCTCTTTACGCTGATGATCAATCAGACTTAAAAATAGCCTTAAGCCCATTACCCATTTCCTTCACTACCGGGTAGTAAAAAAGAATAATTCCACACCTCCTGTGTTTGACCTCACCATGAACTTAGCCTTTACAAGGAAAAGGAAATAGTATGTGTCGGAAGTAAAGAAAAAAGGTGCATGCGCAGTAGCAATATAGTAGTAATTTGGTAAACATTCAAATAAAAAAGTTATAGCAATAAAAAGTGAACTGTTCGAACCTCTTGCCAAACGGGGCTGCTCGAACTTCGCACTTTCCTATATATCATATATATCTAGATTTATTTATAATTTAACGGATGTTCTATATTGCCACCCCATGTTTCCATAACACACTCTAATTAATGTAGGAAGATTGCTATTGCAAGAAAAGAACATTGAATTTAGAAAAATCTAACAGTAACAAAAATGAGAATATTTAAACCATTTTATTTTCTCTCTCTGTGTATCTGTCTCTTTGTGTGTCTCCATCTATCTCTCTTTCTCAGTCTTTGTCTCTCTCTGTGTCTCTCCTCTCTTTCTCAGTCTCCATCTCTCTCTTTCTCAGTCTCCATCTCTCTCTGTCTCTCCTCTCTTTCTCAGTCTCCATCTCTCTCTGTGTCTCTCCTCTCTTTCTCAGTCTCCATCTCTCTCTGTGTCTCTCCTCTCTTTCTCAGTCTCCATCTCTTTCTCAGTCTCCATCTCTCTCTGTCTCTCCTCTCTTTCTCAGTCTCCATCTCTCTCAGTCTCTATATCTCTTTCTCTATCTTTCTCGATCTCTTTATGTCTTTTTCTCTCTCCCTGTCCGTTAATGGCCAATCACTTGAAATTGTTTATCATTTCTGTTCTTTTAGCTCCTTTATCTCCAGTAATATGCTTTTTTGATAATGACATTCAAAACAGAGAGAAAGCAATGAGCCTCTTGTCACTAATGCAGAAAAGAGTCAGTGAGAATATTTTACTGACTATTAATACTAATGCCATAGTCTATCAAACCCATGACGTGCTGAGCAATATGCTAAACAGCAGTCTATCTGCTCTTTCCATGAAAAGAAGCTCAATATCTTCCAACTCCTGTAAGATTCTGTAATGTGTCAATATAAAATCACGAATAAGGAACCTCTGCAAAGAGTATCCACATTGTTATATAATCATCGTTTACCTTGGCTGCTTCATTGAATACCAGGGGATCAATGTTCACAGGATATAATGGATAATTCCACTGTCTCTAGACATGAGAGATGCAGGTCGCCCACTCTTTAGATGCGTTGATGTAGGTCTATGAATGTGCTACATGATTTTATTAATGAATGATTCCAAATGTTGGGGGAAAAAAAGCACAGGATAAGTCCTGATGTCCACATAAAGTAAGCTTACAGATGTGACCTTAGGGGATGTCGAGTAGGGCAACTCCAGTATGAGATTTCCTTGTCACCGTCAGCTTCAGAAACTTAAACAGTTCTTATAAACAAGAACTTAATACAAGCCTTTCCCAACTTCTATATAATACCATTTACAATGACAGCTCATAACATTACATTTTTGGTTTCAAAATACCATATTGCATGCAAGTACCTATGTAAGGTACTGGTACTATGCAGGGGCAGACTGAATGCCAAAGTCATATAATAGGCATCATTTCATAAAACATTGAAAACTGAACTCAGACATGCATTAGTTGAGGTTATGTATTGTATTTCTACATACAGATAAACTTAGAGGATTACAACATAACACTTTGTAAAGGAGCGACATAAACGCTTCTTTCTACATCTACATCAACAAACAAGTTGCTGACACATTGTTTAGGATTGTGTCCAAATCAATTTCTTGTATAACGTCTATTGTTAGGATTGTGTCCAAATCAATTTCTTGTATAGTGTTTAAAATTATCAATAGCCATCAAAATGAAGAAAGAAAAAGCCTATATGAACTCATTTACTGACTTACTGTAATACAAAGTGGCCCTTTTGGGGACATCCCCACCTGCCCTTTCTGTGCTGCCCCTCCAGACATTTTCCAAAATGGCAGTATAGTCAGGATGCCCCCAGTACTATGGTTTATAACAATAAGGCCTACAGCCTTAGATGCAGACGATTCTGTTAGCATGATGTGTTACAACTTATAGTCTATGCTTATGAATTCTGCCCCATGTGTAACACTCGCCTGGGGCCTTTCATTCTGCAAAGGCCGCCTCTGGGGTCCAGTCTGGGAGTACTTTTTTATTCACTTACTAAGTTGCAAAGGGAAAGAATGCCACAGACAAAAATACCTTAATAAATTACTAGCACACTTACATAATTACTATCTCATCACTCCACTATCACACTCACTCCCCTGAAATTATTTTAGGTCTAGGCCTAAGTATTGGCTAGGTCTAGATTTAATTTTTTAAAAATATTTATAAAAATAACAAAAAAAAACTAATTAAGCAAAAAAAAAAGGTTTTATTAAAAAAATAAATGATTAATATTTTAACATTCTACTATTATGTCAATCGTATAATTTATGTTGAAACACAAGCTTGCACCACCAATTTATGAAGAAAAAAAATTTGCTAAAAAAACTCCTGAAAAAAAAAACTTCAAGTTGGCAACTTTTTTTTTTTTGAGGTGTCTTCATTTTTGAAACAAGATCTATTGAAAATACTATGTACATTTATTATATGTAGTTAAAATTATTTTTGTTAATTTTTAGTTTTCCAGTACTCGGGACACTAACTTTCATGAATGTCAAATGTGTGTCCCTCTGCCTTTGTGAGAGTTCTCCAACTGTTTCTTTCAGAGGGCATCTGCTGTCCGCTACTTTCCTTTATAAAGTCAGTGAGGGCGAATGGCGCCTGAGTTGATCTTTGTAGTGCTTACAGGGGGGAGGCACCTCTGTTACGCTGTCCTCCTCTAGAATCTAGATATAAAAGTTAATACTTAATACTAATAGAACTAAAAATCTGGATCTAAATGTTGATTTTTTTTCAATAAATAAATTTGAAAGCAATTATCTTAGTCTCCAGATGTAGTGTTTCATTTATTTCAGGTCAACCTGAAAAGGAGTAAATATACATAATTTATATGGCTTTGATTCAGAAGATTAAAGTTTTAAGATAGGTGCAGAATTTCAAGAATCAAGTTTGGAACTGCATATTTTGGCAACTTGAATGTAGACAATGCTGTTAACTGTTGTCTGCTAAGGGTCTATTTTCTCTTTTTATTTCTATTTATCCTGTTTTAAATTCCTACTTTAGTACTTGGGGGTCTGTGATGGTATTACTAGTCAGACCTATGTAACTTATTCTCAATGCATCATAACAGAAGTGGGAAAATGTTAGCTTATTTATAATGATGTCAATATAAAAAAAACGCATTGAGTGAAGCGTCAAAAGCTTACAAATCCTCATAAATGGCCTTGACTTCAAGATTATTTCCCTTACCAATCTGAGACACATACACTGGTATGACAAAGTAGAAAACACCAAACTGTGGGAGATGAGTGGACAGAAAAATATAGAAGTGCAGATCTTAGAGAAGTGGTGATGGATTGGTCACATCCTTAGAAAAGATACCAGCAACAGAGCTAGGCAGGCCTAAGGCCTCAAAGGAGTGGTGATGATGAATCTGAGACACATAACCTAGGAGACCACTAATGTAATACTGTCCAATGTTATGCTATTAATTAACTTTTGTCAATTTTTGTTGCAGGCTAAGTACCTTGCTCAGATAATTCTTGCTGGCACACAAGTAATTGGTAAAGCTTTCGTTAGGGCAGTGAAACAAGAATATGCTGCCAGCCAGCAGGCCGCCAAAAATGCAGGTGGGGGTCGTCATGGGGCCAGAAAAGCAGCAGCTGACTCTGTTTCTGGAATGACTTTACAGGTGAAATGTATTTTTTTTTTTTTTTTTTTTTTTTTTTTTTTTTTTAATACTGAATAGTTTCTTTTGTGACATATATACTTAGTAATTTTTGTTGTTACTGATCTAGACTGATGGTACTGGAGGTTTTTATTTGTTCATATTTGTTTGTTGGTGGCACTACAAATAGTATATAAATAGATGGCCGTCTTTATCATAAAACAACTATTGTTATCCTCATCATCATCATCACTCCTTTGAGTTCCTCATGGAACATAGGGCCTCGACAAAAACACACCACTCTCCACTGTCTCTTGCTAGCTTTTTGATGGTTTCCCAGCTCTTCCCGGTCTTCTCTGCTTCTTCTTGTTATCCTCATAATTGAGATGAAAGCTTGGGCTTGGTCAGAACATTGACAGTGAAGTGCTTATAAAGATCCTACATTTTTTTCAATTACTGATGTGTATTTCTAAGATAGTTTATAATTTATTGCACATAGATTATTGGCAATGTTGCCAGCCCATTTAACATTGCGACAACAAAAAATAAATACATGTTGTTTTTCTTTTCTTTTTTTTTAGGAAGCCAAGCAAGTCCTAAATTTATCTGATATAACAGACACTCAAACATTACTAAAAAATTATGAACATCTCTTTGAAGTGAATGACAAGTCTAAAGGAGGCTCTTTATACATACAGTCAAAGGTTTGTCAGGCACAATTCATTCCATTTACTTTGTAAGATCAACTATCCTTTTTTTAAAAACATTATTATTATTTCTTGTTTAAATTGTCTGACTTCAGTACTAGCTCATAATATTAGATTTATATAATAAATAATTTCCAATGTCAGAGAAATTGTGAACTTTAATACTTGATGCTTTGTAATATAGTGACTTAATGTCACTGGTAAATATGAAGTTTAGCTCCTAAGTTTGCTTGCAAGTGATGTCAAATTGGTAAATGTCTTTTTTTTTTTTTTTTAATATATTTTCTAGGTTGTTAGGGCCAAGGAGAGGATTGACATGGAGTTGGCAAATTTACAAAAGACACAAGCAGAAAAGGCAAGGCGGTCTGCAGATGGTCCTCACTCTTGACACTGTTAGGAGATTAAGCATGAATGACATGAGTGAATCTAAGTTGGGATATGTCAAACACGTTAGTGATCTGTCATTTTATAAATGACATAGTTGACTATTTAGCTCTCATTTAAAACAGAAGTAGAGAAAGGGAATGTTTCATGTGATACAGTTGTCTACCTTTGGTATGCTTGGTCTAAAAGTCTAGAAGAACACTAAAATATTCAGGGAATTTATTGCACGCATCTGTGGATAATGTGTGAGCTTATATCTCTGAGGTCATGGGGTATCATTATGGAATTTAAATATTTCTTTTTAATTTTAAAACAAACATTATACTTGGGTAGGTTGAATAAAAGTGTCTGCTGTTGTCAGTAGATAAAATGCAGAATGCACCTTTGTACTGATTTATTAACTAATCATTATACAGAGACTTGTTTATACTTAAATTGGTAGTAATTAAAGGTCATGCTCATAACTTGAATGACTAAAGAAAGAAGTTTTCATAAGGGAATAGGTTTTATTGCTTCTTTTTCCTTCGAAATTCATTCTGTGATTGTTGAACAGTATGATTCTGTAATTGTCACCTTATGATACAATATTGTCATACTTAAATTAATCATGAGTATGTGTAATTATTATCATATACAATTGTACAATTTTTTTTAAAAAAGGTTAAGTTTTTAAAGGTTACTTAATATTTCTGATCTTTCAAAGTGTGTGTTCTTTGGTGCATTTTGAGTAAAAAAAAATAGCATTTAATCAACGTATACAACAGTCTGATTACAAAGCAGTAATCTTTAATATAAACTTAATTTTTTTTTTTTATTTCTCAAACCTTTTGAATACTTCTTATCTTCCATTTTTTTTGTTAACACATTCATTTATTCAATTTTCATTGAAGGAATTGTATTTTTAATCTAACATTCTAATCTCATAAACAAGTAAATATTGTTATTGATCAGAAAAATGTGTGGTACATCCACTGTATAATTTAGATCTACAATTTATTTAATATATGAATACTAATTATCATTCACAGTCAATTATTGAAACCTAACCATGGCTAATGAATTATACAATATATTAATTTTATAGTTATTGGAAAAAAAATGCTTTTTTATATTGCTAGTATCGGAATAGAAGGGTGGACATTCGCGTACCTGTTCAGAATTTATTCACTCTTAATATAACACTTGAGTTAAAGTTTTAAACTTATTAGAAATGATGATTGTATCGTAAGACAGGGTTTGAACTTAGAGCATTGCATACCATACTTGTAAACTTTTTTTAAGCAAGCATTTTCAGAACTTCTGTTGCATTTTTGATCTACTGATGATTATGTTGACCTGTAAATAAAAAACGGCAATCATATAATGTTTTTGTTTGTTTTTTTAATTTAACATTGCTTTGTATTTTATAAATAAACCTAACAATTATAATTTAAAAAAATGTTTTGGAGGGTGCTATTACAATTTTTGATAAGTCTTGTAACTAATGGTTCACAAAGCAGTAGTAAGCAACTGATCATATTTTCATTGATTGTTAAGGTCCTGCTTGGATGTCTCTCGGTTTTGGTGCCCTTGGGACTTAGCTGTTGAGGATGCCTTTTTCTAATATTATTTAACCATTAACTATCTGGAATATTTAATTGCTTCTTTACTAAAAGTAGAAAAGTTGGCAATGCAAACGGGGACATCATGGTGTGACCAAAAGAAAGTTTTTTGTTTTTTTTTTTATTGGGGGGGGGGGGCGCTTTCCTCTTTCATTTAAAATACCTTAATCTAAAATTTATGTAGGTATTGATCTAACATTGAACCCCAAATTAATTTCATGAGTAATGAAAAAGATAGGTTCAATCAATGATGATTGCGTAAAATGTTTTGTAGAACATACAAAGTTCATTGAAAGTAATGAGAATACATGTGAAAGTTAGTACCACTTATAGGTTAGTAGCTACATTTACTGCTTATGTAAACTGGACAGTCGGGCTCATCTTTCTGATTCGGGTGATGGCACATCATATAGCCATAAAGAGTGGTCTTACATGTTAGTATAATAAATTTAATTATATACGATAAACTTAGTCACCAATAGAAAAATGTTTGATTCAACATCAGCCGACGTGTTGGTTTAATTACGTGTCTATTTTTCTGTTTCCTGTTTTTCGCCAAACTTGAAAGACAATGGCTAGGTGCCTCGGCCCTTTTGCGCTCTTCTAAGAACTTAAGATTCTACCAGCTCATACAAGGAGTTATTCCGGCTGAAATGTCTGAGCCAACGCAAACAGGCTTATAGGCCCTATAATTGTATGTGTTCACTGCGGCCTACTTAAACGATACTTAACCTGTTGGTCTTAAAATGATAGACTGTATGAAATATATATCGGCAACAAAATTAATAGAACGTCATTATGCAAGTTTCAGAACATGAAATAACCTAGATTGTATAGGTCAGGCACTATAGTCTCGTGTCTACTTTCCCAATATGTAGCTTAGACCGTCAGAATAGTGACTATTTTTTTGTGATTGTCGAAGAAAGGGAGTTGGTCAATAAACGCAAAGACTTTTAATGGGCAATTGGGCATACATAAGTGTAGTCAAAGGGTGGCATCATGCCCCGGGCGCTACTCTCAGATGGCGCCAAAAGATTATCAAGAAAAATATGGTTTTCTGGAAATGTTTAATTCAACAAAAAAAATAAAATCAAAGTTCTAGAAAAAATATCTTTAACATTTTCACACACATCTAATTACCTAAACTTATTATGTTTCTTGATCTGCCAATGCTAATTTTAATTCTACGGTACACGAGTTTTCCACTCGCGTGTTAGCTGATGTAGATACAGTGCGCTGTGTTTATCACAATGTGTCAGTGTGCATTATAATAATGTCATCTACAATCGAAATATTTTCAGTTTGGAATTGTGTAAGTTCTCCTTTCAACTACTTTGTTTAAATTTTGAGGACATCGTTCGTTTCTCAAACCGTCGGGCGCCCCTCACCCTCTTAGGGTGCTGACAAAGAGTGCGCAACTATTTGTAAAAACTTATATTTGCCTATAGTTACAATTTATAATCCAAACTACTCAGGACAGCACTTATAAAGCTCAACAACAACAGAAAAAAAAAAGTTATTCAATGGATACCAGCACTATAGAACTAGAAGGAAATGCATGAGAAGGCTGACACACTCGCAAAGTGTGTGAGAATGAACACACAATTAAACATTGCACTCTATCCAAAAGAAATGAAGAAACTAATAGTAAATAAAATAAATGAGAAATGGACAAGCTCTCATCCGAATCACAAGAAAGATGATGCCTATTATAAGCTATCTCGACCAGATCAACGTCTAATCTTTCGACTGAGGACCGGACACAACAGATTGAGACAACATATGTACTGGAAGCTCAAAATTGGAACCAGTGAAATCTGCCCATGTGGAGTATCACCAGAGAATGCTGACCATCTCTTTCAAAGCTGTTATTTTTACGAAGAGGCCCATACAAGACACTGGCCCCCAAAAAAACACCCCAATAGAAAGAAAATTATAGGCCTATGGAGAGATCCCTGATTTGAAATCCACTGCTCAATTCATCTCGTATTGGTCTAGTCATCTGAACGCTCCAACATAAAAATGAGAATGAGGAAGGAGAAGAAGAATTTAAAATTAATATTTTGCCTATTAATCAAGTAAAATCGATAGCAATTACCAATGATTTTAATATAAATGGTTAAATTAAGTGAAGCGTGTGCAACAAGATCAACTGATAAAGCTTATTTAATGAAGTATAAAATTCTAGCATGTAGGCTACTTTGTTACGTCCGAACGGTCAAATTTTTCAAAGTAATGATGGCTACCGTTGTTCATTTAACGCTTTTTATGTAAACAATTAGGAACCTCACAAAACTTCTTTGTCAACACAAGTAGGCCTATGATCTTTCAATCAAGCCCGTTACTAACAAACTAACTTCCTCGAATGTTTGATTTTAACCCTCTGCCGAGGACAGACTAGACGGCGAAAAGAAAATCTAAATCGACCACCGATGGACAAAGGTTATGCCTTCATCAGATGTGGCAAACTATGTATGTCGCAGCTGCGGCTACGTAGCCACGGGAAATACTGCATTCCTCATTAATCTTTTTATTAGGCCTACTTTTCGTAAATATTTAATATATTATATTTAATTTGTCTCGAAAGAATTTGTGTAGGAGGAAAAAAAAAGCTACTTCCAACATGGAACTAATGCTTCGAAGCATCAAACAGCAGGGGCGAACAACTGTATAGACTATAGAAAAATACAATAGAGACACATGTATAGTAAATCCAGCTCAACTTACACCAGGGGCGGACTGGGTATCAAAATCGACCCGGGCATTACCATATAAACCGGCCCACAAATGGCATGTCATATTTTTTTAAGAATTTGTGTAGGATGAAAAAAAAAGCTACTTCCAAAATGGAACTAATGCTTCGAAGCATCAAACAGCAGGGGCGAACAACTGTATAGACTATAGAAAATACAATAGAGACACATGGTGCCAGCAGAC
Source organism: Biomphalaria sudanica (assembly GCA_036873155.1). NCBI lineage: Eukaryota > Metazoa > Mollusca > Gastropoda > Planorbidae > Biomphalaria > Biomphalaria sudanica. The sequence goes on along the minus strand of JAZGLO010003812.1, from coordinate 1,020,274 downwards.
CAAAGGATAGGTGAAAGTGAATGCGTAGTTAGATGTCAACCTGGCCTAACTGATGTCTTAAAATGATTATTAAATTGATCTAATTGTTTTGTAAAGGGTCAATCTCTTATTCAAAAGCCTCAAGAAAAAAACTTTTCCGTAACAAAAAAAATAAAATTCCTTTAGTTTTGTACTCCACAGTGACTGCTCTCCTCTTCAGCTCACGCGATAATATGAAAAACTACTTACTAATTTTTGTTTCAATTTATGTCTAACTTATTTGCATAGTAAATAGATTTTTTTCTCTTTAAAAAAACATTTTTTTTCTAAATATAGTAGTTAGTATGACAGAACTTACATAATTTAGCAATACAATTGTAAAAAAATAATATTTTTTTAATCAAAATCACCATTTGCATAAATTTGTTATCAGTTACATTTGTCATAGCCCCTTACTAAAAAGCCTCTAGTGTTGGCTACTATTAATAGTGAATAGTTGTAAAAATGGTGTATTTTTATGAAAAAACTGCTTGCATAATTGATTTAAAAAATAAGATTTTTCGCTTTCAGAAAAGAAAAAAGTAGCCATTGCATCAGAACTTTGAATGATCTAAAATATCATGATGTTTTATTTTCATTTTCTTTTCTAGTTTCTGAGATCTAAACGGGACAGACGGACAGACAGGCCACACAAAACTAATTGCTTCTTTTCCCCTTTCGGGGGCCGCTAAAAATGGACCTTTGGGCTACGGGGCCTTCATCAGCTATTGGCCTAAATAGAATTCTGTAGAGAAATCACGCAATTATATACTTGTCTTAATAATGTAAGCTATTTCTATTTTAACACATTTTTATATCATGTCGTCCTCCCCTCCCCACCTGTTACGGTAATAGTAGCACTGTCTGATTCATTTGGGAGAGAGGATGCAATGGTTTCTACTACTCCCCCCACCCCTACGCCTCCAATAAACGAACGTAAGCCTTCGGAGGGGTGACGGGTCTTTTTTTATGGAGAAATCACAAAAACTGTGAACAACATTGGTTTTTAACTTTCGTACACAATATATGCTACTTATTGATATCTTAACAACATCTATATATTATTCGATGAAGAAATTTATATCAGTAATTTTTTAAAGACGGATATTTAGAATCTAGATCTACGTACTCGCGAAAGTGCGATATATAATTTTTACCGGAAATATATTTTTGATAAACGGAATCACGCCCAACATTGTTTACACACTTTTACTTTTACTCCTGTCCTAAATAAAATGTGCAGGCAACAAAAATAATAGAATCTAGAGATGTGAATAATGAGTTAAAATGATCTCTCTTCGAGTCTCTTATATATTTGGTGTATCTAGAAGTAGATCTCGATCTTAATATTTATAATATGGTACGGATAATCTACGTCTGTATTATATAAGATAAGAAGAAGATAAGATTTAGAATCCTAGACTATCTAGCTTCTAGTAACTAATCTAGACTAGACTAGATCAACTTCACTGTCTTCAGTAGTGACAGTAGACTTGAGTAGTACTTGTCTTATGATGGTTTAATAATAGACTAAAGAAGCTTTGTAAACAGAAGGAAAACCTATATAGAAAATTTAAAGCAACCAAGACAGAAAGAGTTTACAAAAAGTATAAAAAAATTAAACACCTAACCCAAAAAGTAAGCAGACAGCTGCAGAGTGAATACATAAACAATGTAATATCTAAAGATAACAACAAAAACCTATGGTCATACATTAAGTCTAAGAAAATGGAAACAACAGGCATAGCGCCATTAAAAGATGAACTTTAACATAATACATAATGATAATGAAACTAAAGCAAACATCCTAAACAAATACTTTGCATCAGCATTCTCAGCCCCAGGAGACAAAGACATATTTCTTAATTTGAACCAAGTAGACAACATAGAAGATTTAGTAGTACAAGAAAATGGAATTAAAAAACTATTAGCCAACACCAAACCAAATAAAGCGTCTGGACCTGATGGTATTCCAGCTAGATTACTCAAAGAACTAAGCAATGAGCTAGCCCCAGTGTTCAAAATACTCTTTCAAGCATCGCTTAACCAGGGCAGAGTACCAAAGGACTGGAAAGAAGCTAATGTCACCCCCCTATTTAAAAAAGGAGAAAAATCTAATCCAGGAAACTACAGACCAGTATCACTTACCAGCATCACATGTAAAATACTAGAACACATAATATGTAGCAATATCATAAACCACTTATACAAACATAATGTCCTCACCCCATACCAACATGGCTTTAGGAAATATAGATCATGTGAAACACAACTAATAGGACTAATTGATGATTTTTCAAAAGGTTTAGATAATAGTGAACAAATAGATGCTATCTTACTAGATTTTTCCAAGGCTTTTGACAAAGTTCACCACCATAGTTTGCTTAAAAAATTAAAATATTTCGGCATTAACGGTCCACTGCATCAGTGGATTAAAGATTTTCTGATAGGGAGAGAACAAACTGTAATAATAAATGGCTCTAAATCAACACCAATAACAGTAAACTCAGGTGTACCTCAAGGAACAGTCTTGGGTCCACTACTATTTTTAATTTACATAAATGATTTACCAAATTGCATTAGTTCAGGAACAAAAGTCAGATTATTTGCAGACGATTGCATAATATAAAGAACAATAAAAACAAAACAAGACACAGATATTTTACAAAGAGAATTAGATGAATTACAGAAATGGAAATCAAATTGGAGCATGTCTTTCCACCCAGAAAAATGTCAGTTGTTAAGAGTAACAAAAAAACTAAAACAAATTAATTCCACTTATCTTATTCATGGCAAACCAGTAACACAGACTAAAAACTCAAAATACCTAGGTGTTATAATAAATGAAAAACTGTCATGGAATCCACATATTGATGAAACTATAAAAAAATCAAACAAAGCATTAGGGTTTATTAAAAGAAATTTTTATAAATCAAATAAGAACATAAAACTAAAATGTTATTTAACCTTGGTTAGGCCAATAATAGAATATGCATCCACCGTGTGGGACCCCTCAACTCAAGAAAACATTAAGAAACTGGAACAAACACAAAATAGAGCAGTGAGATTCATAACAAACGAATATTCACATTTGACTTGGGTAACACCATTAGTAAAATCACTAAATTTAGAAAGCCTTCAGGACAGAAGACTCAAAAGTAAAGTAGCAATTATACATAAAACACTGAACCATAATCTTCAAATACAAAAACAAAATTTAATAAAATACTCTGAAAGACACAAAAATAAAGGCACATTTCTCGTCCCATATGCTAGGACAAATTTGTACAAATACTCCTTCTTCCCTAGTACTATTAGAGCATGGAATGGGTTGCCTGAGCTAGCCAGAAAAACCAATGACTCGGCAGAATTTAAGTCATTGGTTAATATGCATGACTAAATGCATGACGCGTAGGACGTAATCATCTTCTTTTTTGAAGTAACGTCTGTATTATATAAGATAAGATAAGATTTATCTAAACTAGTAGACTAAGTTACTAAGTAAGACTAGATTGACTAGATCTAGATTCTATCATCTAGTAGTACAGTACTGCCAGTGAGTGCCACTGGTAACTGAGTCAGGACTCAGTCTGAGTGGTAGACTAAGACTGTGTCAGTGACTCATGACTGTAATAACTGTATCACTGTATGTAATTGTAAGGAAATTATAGACTAAAATATCTAGAAACTATTCTAAACTAGACTGTTAGACTCTTTTTAATAATTTTATGACTCCTACTTTTTTTTAAACTATAAAAATAGTTATAGATTATTTATAATAGATAGTACTAGTATTAAGTAATAAACTAGAATAGATAGATTAGTAACTTACTATTAGATCTAGATCTAGTTAAATCTAGTACTATTTACTATTACTAAGTCTAAGTATTAGTTCTTGATCTTGTTAAGACTAGTACTAGTAGGATCTAGAATCTAGATTATTTTCTAGATCTACTTAAGTACTATTAGAGTCTATAGAAAGAGTCTATTTATATAGATCTAGTATTGATGTGAAATAAAAAATTTATCTTTGAAAAAAACATTTTTCGTTAGTACATCATTAAAATACTTTAACAGAACTTTCCAATGGTGTATAAATTATGACTCTATGTTTAACAGTTAGAAAGTTATGATTTTTTTTGTGGCGTTTCAACCTAACATCAGTTGACATAGAACAAGAGAGAGGAGAGCTTGTCGCTGGCTAAGCTGGCGAGACACACCCCCAGCTGAAAATTTAAAAAGTTGGAATTGAGTTGCGTAGATGATAGATCTTATTAAATAAGAAATTTAATAGTAGATATAGTATTAGTAGTAAATTTCTAGCTCACAAAGCTGATTTCATTTATATTTATGAACTTTACTTGTTCAATGTAAATATTGCAGGAAATAAACAAATTATCGGGTCTTGATTGACATTGTTAAAAAAGAACTTGAAAAAAGATTTCCAAATGCACCAAATTTATCCTTGTATGACTAGTAGAAGCAGATATAGATCTATTAATTTTTTTAGAAAAAAAAAAACAACAACATTGAAACAATCAGAAAATGTGTAACCTGTGATGTTGGTAATTGTGGAAATTGAGTCAAGTCATTTTAACTAGCACTTTTATGCATTACATTGTCTTTTTATTTTTCTATTATAGTTAATATGGTTAAAAGGTGATAGAGATTAATCTCTCCATGGATGATAATTATGAAAATAGTGTGGTCCATGACCTGACGTTTGGACTAGACCATGAAGATCACAGCTCTATTCATGACTCTCAAAGCAGCCTTCATCCAGATGAGGAGACCTCTTCCATGTCCAGCATATCCTCACTCACTGGATTTCTTTTTGGCAATATTGATGAAAAGGGGGAGTTGGAAGAGGATTTCCTTGATGAGGTCAGTGTGGCTATAAGATCTCTAGTTATTACCTTTGCATGCTGTTCTGAATGGTGGCACAAATCCCAAGTGTTGTTTTTTTTGTGGTTGTTTATACAAAATTTGGACAGCTTATTAACACAACAGAGAGTATGTGATAAACAGGTCTAAGGAAACAGGAAAATATAAAATTAATCTAAAGTGCTATAAATTTAACTGTAAAAATGAAGCAATTGATTTGTGTTATAGCGTATATAATACATATAATGTTATGAAAATGACTTTTTTTTTTTATTAATCTAAAAAAAACACTTCCATTTTACCATTTTTAATTTTATAACTAAAATTTGATGAATTTAGTTTTTAATTGTGAAATTTTCCCCTATCAAGGCTTATCTTTAAAAATGTGTCCTTTCAAACTTCCTACAGGATAGTGGGGGATGGAGGAAGCAGAGTTTGAACCCATGACCATCATTCAGTCCTTAGGTTAGAAGAAGAGTTTACCTTTTATGGTCAACTGCTTATGGAGGTGTTAAATAATTAGCAAATTGCCCTGAAGATATAGTAAAATCCAGATCTTCTTAAGACAAATCAACTTTGTGATTTTTTGCTTAAACCAGTAAGCTTTGGGCAGCAGGGGCTGTGTGGGTGATATCGTTCCGACTATAAACAATGCCCAGGCTTTCATCTCGCTTAAAAGTGTTTGAGATGAACCATAGTCACTCTACCACTGAAGCAGGCCAACAAGGACTCATTCGCAATGCAAAAAAACTTATAATTTTTAAACATTCTGATGCATGAAATGAACTTAAAATAATTTTTTAAAGCCTTTTTTGAGGGGGGTTGTATTATTTATACAAATGAGGCCATGGTTTTTTGTTTTCCATGATTAACAATTCTTACAATCACTGTCTGTGAAAATGTTTTCATTAATTTAGTAACTGTACTTTTATTAACTGATGAGATTGTAATTTTATTTTTTCTCTCTTTTTTTTTCTTAATACTTTTTCAGGAATCTAAACGCCATCTAGGTTCTTTATCTCGGCTTGGAGTTGGTGCAATGGTTCAAGAGCTGGCACAAGATATTTCAGATGGTGCTCTAGGAGGATCTGTTGATGATGGTAAATTTTTTTCAAGCAGTTTTTAGAAAAATATAAACTTCGCTAGATGGAAAATAGTTTAGATTCATTGATTTGAATAATTTTTTCTTGATTGTCTTTCCTTATTAGTTACTATTTTTGATCATCAATTTCATTTAGCTCAGTAGGAACAGAAGAATCTTGAAATACACTTCACATTTAATTAACTTATTAATATAAACCACTTTTTATATATATTTAAATAAATTATAATCTATATTTCTGGTAAACACACCAAAGCAACATCCAGAATGAATTGTTTTAATCACATTCAAGGCCAACTTTGGCCACTGAAACCTATGCTGTCGCAGTGTGCCCCACACTTTCATAGGCCCTGCACTTATTCTAAATCTCCTGAAAACTCATAAAAATCTCTAGGAAAAGTAGACAAAATTGTCATTTTGGCGTGTCATTCAATATAGAAAACGACAATTCTACCCGCTATATTTAAAGGTATTGTCAGCTTTCATTCAATTAAACTGTAATAATAGGGCAAATTGTAACCAAAACCGGAAGTCCCATTACTTTTTTTTTTATTATAAGAGTCACTGGCATATAAATATAGATCTAAATCTATCTCGAACTCTTTTTAAAAAATCAAAAGCGCTATTTTTTAAAAATTTAATCGTGATTTTGTAGATAGTAAAGAATGAATAAAATGCAAAGATGAATTTATTCTCTAATACAAAAACTTATTTTTCACTTATTATTCCTACACAGACTGGGCCCCACGCAATCTGTTTCACATAGGGCCCCGCAATTCTACCTTGATGATTTTCTAATGTTACAATACCTTCAAATAACTTCTAGAATATTGCACTCTTCCTTAATTTTATGACTCAAAGACAATGTCTTTCCACAATAATGGCATGTTGTTAATATGCCTTTGAAGTGTATTGTTTGTGAAGACTGTGATTTTTAAGTTTTGGATATTGGGATTCCTCTGAGTGCAACCATCTCTAATGGGTACCTGACATTAGTTGGAGAAAAGTAAAAGCAGTTGGTTATTGTGCTTGCCACATGAAACACTCATTAAACATAGGCCACAAAAAAATGACTTTTACATCATCTGCCCTATAGACCACAAGGTCTGAAAGTGGAACTTAACTTTTTATTGGTATTTACAAAAAGGTTAAGAAATACTATTTTTTCTTTTGTTTTAGATTATGATTGTAAATCACCATCGGCTGTGGATTTCTCTGATATCACTGAAATAGTGGATGAGGAAGATGAGCTGAGAAGAAAACCAGATTATGAGATTAAGAGTGAGAAACTTTAAAAAAAATTTTGGTGGTTTGGTTTCAAATGAAAAGAAAACTGCATAAATATCTATAACTATTCGTATAGTCTTGGCAGTTTCCATTGTCTTCTCCAGTTTATTTATTATTCAAATTATTTACAATTTTTATTATAAAAGTTTTAAAAATTCATAAGCATAAAATATGAAATTTAATAGTTGTTATATTTTAATTATTACAATAATTATCTTGAAAGAAATAGGTATTATCTTTATTCTGAGACAGTCTTTAGCTTTATTCTGAGACATTCTTTAGCTTTATTCTGAGACATTCTTTAGCTTTATTCTGAGACAGTCTTTGGCTTTATTCTGAGACAGTCTTTTAGCTTTATTCTGAGACAATTTAGCTTTATTCTGAGAGTCCTTAGCTTTATTCTGAGACAGTCTTTAGCTATATTCCAAGACAATCAGCTCAGGTTCTTTTTGTCTTAAGCTGTTGCTCATTTTATTTGACAGATTCTATAGATGACCAAGAAAGAGAAGAAGATGATCGCAAGCTAATGCCTCCACCTTCTTGGTTGCCATGCCCAACTCAACCCATCAGTGTTGTCACTTCAGACAGTGGCAACAGTTCTGGTCAGTTAGTCAAGTGTTAATATATTGGATGAAATTACTTACTGTACTGTACTGTTTCTTGTTCTCGTGTCAAACCTTATTTGCATGTTTCTATCACACAATGATATATTTGTTATTTCCTGTCCTTGTATTTGTTGTGCTAATCATTAACTAGTAACCTCTGTGTGGTAAAACTTATTTATTAATAATCTATACATGCACAAAATGAAGTGAAATTTCCACAAGTTTTGTATGACAGTATATCTATATCTTTGCTTTTAGCACATTTTTTGTTTGTACTATTGGATTCCAAGTTATTTGTGTATATAGACACCAAGGTTGATGGGAGTCAAGGTGCTAGGGTTCAGTAAGTTAATTCACATTTCTTATGGGACATGTAAAATTCTATGACTTGAGCTCACCGTTTGAAGTTAAAGGTCTTGGTCATTAAATGATCTTCTTATCTTATAAAAAAGCAGACGTTCCTTCAAAAGAAGAGATAATTATATCTTAAGCATATCCATGGTGTAAATGTTCATTTGGAGATGCTCATAAATTAATGGTGAACAAAACTTTTACCTGAGATACAAATTCAAGTCACAAACAAGGTGATTTTATTTTTTCAAGTCATTGTTGAAACTGTTTTACTTGTGTTTTTTTTTTTGTTTTTTTTTTGTATTCAGCATTTCTTATTTAAGTCTGTATATAGGATTATGTATTTTTCTTGAAGCATTTTAGATTTTGCCTATTTGATTGCATTATTAATGTATCCATTTCTGTCTCAAGTATTTTATATGTCTATGTTTTTCAGTGTTGTCTAATTTTATATTCAGCACTAAAAATATCTCAATTATTTTTTTTTATCCTTTTTTAATTTTAAGTGCTTGTTAAAGAGCATCTAGATGTGTGTAGCATTTTGTTCAGATGTATACAGTGAAAGCATTGTGGGATTGTGTCTTAATTTCCTGTATTATTTTTTCTGAATGTTGAATGCTTTCTTAATCATCTAATTTTACTTTTCAGCATCTGCTTCTACTTTCACATCAGTAGCAAAATTATCTACTGGTAAGGCTCAAGTAAAAATAAAAACTTCATTTTTAAAAAGTAATTTCCCTTTACAATAAACAACGCTGCCCCCCCTCCCCCCCGCCCCAAAAAAAAGGTTGTTCATTTTTTTTCTTTTGATTTCCTTGTCATCGATGGCAATGCATATTTATTATACCTTGCATTGAAATAAGTAATATAATGCGCAAACTTAATTTTAAAAAAAAGTATACACTCTTTGTTAAAAAAAATAAAGTAAAGCACCCCTTTAAGATCTTGTCCTCTGAGATTTTTCTAGTGGGTACCTTACATTAGTTGGGGAAAAGTAAAGGTAGTTGGTCATTGTGCTGACCACATGACACCCTTGATAACTGTGGGCTACAGTAACAGATGACCTTTATTATTCTTTGTTTGTTTTATTCACAAATTAAGGATTTACACTATATAAAAGTTTAGTTTTGTTTTGAAATTTAACAACAATATTAACAATGGTAATCAGCAAACATGTTCACTATTCCTCTGTTTCCATTATTGCATCTATTTAACCTTTTGATCCAGATTTATCGGTCTGCGCGTAAAAACTCCATGCCCCACCAGCCCAACATATCGGTCTCATGCACCTTACCGTAAACATAAGGTCCGTAATTAAAAATCCAAAGAACTATTCGACTTGTGGTAAATGACAATAACTTCGAGCCCATGAGTTTTGTATTTTTAAATGGTAAATTGATTTACAAAATGTAGAGAATTTTTATTGATTCCAGGTACTCGTAGTCTAATCCAAATAAATATACTTTGCATGAGCAGGGAACTATATTCTCAATGATTCTAAGAAATGAACTAGATCTAGAAAATAATTACAATGATACTAATGATAGGGAATTGGATATTGACCCGACGATCATCTAGATCTAGACGAAATCGGTACAGTTACAGTAAATATAAACACTAGATCTATATCTATACCAGCACCAGATTCATCGTAGGAATGAGGGGTCTAAATGCTGAGAAGACTGACATACCAAGAAAGAATATGGGAGATAAAGATTCCAATAAATTTCTCTCGAAATAAAATAGTTCATCTAAAGGTTTTAATACCATTAGTTTGTTTTTAAGCATGCTTGTGTAAAGCGTAATTTTCCCCCAGGAGTCTAGGGGAATAGGAAACTAAGGGCAGGGCACTGGGAGGGGCCAAAGGTTATATATTTACACGGTGCTGTACTATTAACCACATAATGGATGTTGCTGGTTTATCAGCATAACCCATCCACTACACCACTGACTAATTCTTATCCAAATGACATTCACAACACAACAGTTTCAAATGAATGAAATTGACATGAAGTAGGGCACAAGAAACAAATGAACCAAGAATTTGAAATTGATTTATTGGTTCTACTGGTTGTTGTTGATTTAATAGCTACCATTTTAATTTTTTTTTTGTGGCAATCTGCTTTAAATGTTAATAGTTTCTCTTCCATTGAATGGTTTGCACTGCCAACTTTTAACTGCTACTACTTTGCTTTGTTCATTCATTGTTGTTCTATACTAACCCACTTTACACACACACACACAAAAACATGCAAAAGACACATTTATGTATACATCAAGATATATTAATACCTAATGTTTTGTATGCTATTTGCCAGTGAGCATATAATTTTAATTTTTGTTTGTTTGATAATTTACCAATCAGATGAGCAGACGTCACCCTCATCCCTAAGTCCAAGTAAAAAGTTGAATACCCCTCTAGCAGACATGATGCCTCCAGAGCTAGCCAATGTGGATGTGACTACACTGTTCCCAGAGTTTAGACATGGTCAGGTAGGTCTTGATGGTAAAAAATTGCTCTTTTGCTTTTTACTGTTTTTTTTATATTTATAGCTTTTGGAACAACTTGAGATCTAGCAATAACTAATCATATATAATTTATTACATACTCTCTGCGTTACACCTTTTTTGCATCCGCTACTTTGCAGATTTTTTTTCAAGGCGGCCGATGGCCGATTTATTGTGGATATTGAGGGAAAAATGTAGATGTTTGATTGTGTTTAGTGTACTGTAAAGTATTTATTAGGCTTTTTAAAGCATTTTCTTTTTTTTGCTCTGAAAAGGGTTAGAACGTGGAATAATAAAATTTTTACTTTTAAATAATGACACCTTTATGTCAAGCTGTAGTCATTTGACGACTTGTTTAGAAGAGGACGAAGTTCATGCCCTTTTCCTCCTGACTTATATAAATATATTTTTTATTTTTAAATCTTCTTAATAAAAAATAACAAAATTAGAGATGTCATGAACAAAAATTAGAATTGCCTCTCAAAGTGTATTCATCTTTGATTATCTATAATTGCTATATTCTTGAGTGTGATAAAACTAACTTTTCATTTGTTCCGGTGGCTGACTTTTGTTACCAACTTTCCTTTTTGAAAAAGGGTCATTACCATTTTTGATCTGAAGGAAATAGATCAGTATTTTTGCCTACCAAAAACAATTAATTTGTAGGAAGTTTTCACAAGTTCTTGAGGAATGAAGATTTACTTTGACATTGCTTGCTGACCAATGTTAATTTAAATAGTTCCATTGTACTATTAAGTTAGTCTGTGCCTATGAACTCACTCCTTGTTTCTTGTTTAAGGTCCTGAGATTCTCACGTTTGTTCAAGCCAGCCCATGTTCCGCATGTGTGGAGAAAGAAGAGGAAGAAGAAAGAAGAAGATGAAGAAAAGAAAGGCTCCAAAGGGGACAGCAAAAAGAAAGACTCCAAAGAGGATCTAGAAAAAGTCCAGGCAGATGCTGCGGAGAAAGAGAATCAGCCAGAGGTAGACCAGGAAGAGGGGAGTAAAGACGAGGACTGTGAGGATAGAAAACCAGACATAAAAGTGGAGCCCTTCTTTGAGGAGGAGCTAGAGATCAATTTAAATATGGGGAGGATGCCAAAGAAGGAGGAGATGCTAGATGATGATGAGGCAAGCTTTCATTTATCTTTTTAACTTTGTAATGGGTTTCAGTCTAGCTGAGAGAGCCCAAGTTCTCAGAGAAAAACAAATTGAAGAGAGGAGAAAAAATATTGATTACATCCTGTAAATGTTATAACTACATTTAAGATGAATTTGGTATGGACACAATAATTTTTAAAAAGGGATCTAACCTATATTTAGTACAGTGGCATTAATGGCTGTCACTATTACAATTAACTGGTGTAGAAAAAGAAGAGATATATTAACAAGATTAAGCAATCATTATGGTTTGAAATTTAGCAGGTGTTATTGAATCATCCTTCACCTATCCCTTAGTCTGTTGGACCATACAAGATTTGTTGACTTTCTCCATTCCTCTCAGTCTTTTGCCTTGGATAGAATCTCTTTCAATGGCAGGCCTGTGCATTCTTTTATGTTGTCTTCCCAATGCTTTCTCTGTCTGCCTCTTCTTCTTTTTCCTGGTAATGTTCCCTGAAAGAAGGTCTTTGAGAGCCCCCATGACATTGTAATATGGCAATAGAGATTTAGTTTACATTTTTTTACAATAGTCATCATGGGTGTTTCACTCAAAATAAGCTTTTGTTTTTTTAAAGTATTTTTTATATTTTACTTGTTACTATTAAATATATAGTATAGTGTGCAGTGTCCGATTTAGCCATCAAAACAGAAGAGAACTAATGTGGGGCACCATTAGATTTAAACATTTTTTTTTTCCAAATGTATTTTTTTATAAATAAATTTTTGTATTTTATGTCGTCTATTGTGATTGTGCTTTTAAAGGAGCTTTTAAAAAGGCCTATTGATCACAAGTCTTCAAGAGGTCAGTCTGGCTCGGATGACATGGACCAAGACCTTGAAGTAGCTCCGTGGAGGTACGGGCCAGCACAGTACTGGTATGACCACCTCGGCCTTGATGAGACAGGGCAAGGTTTTCATTATAATTTCAAGGCTAAACCAGTAAGTTACAGATTTTGAGGCTTAGTGTGTAGTTACAGATTTACAATTAACAAACTCCATTGTGTACTTGTTAGCAGCATTACTTTATACAGGTTAAAATTTGTATTGGAGATTTTCACGATAAACTAAAAATGTCAAGAGCGGTAAATGAACTCCACTGTTGCCAACTATTTTAAAGAGAATTGAGCTATAATGTTAAGAATACAGTATCTCAATGTGTGGCGGCTTATTTTCATATCAAATATCCTTTATTTCTGCTACCTATTGGTTTTGAAATAAATTTTAATTCATATAAGTATAAATGATTCTTACCTATATAAGAAAAGAGCTTAGAACATTTGATTCTTCAGTGCTAAAAAGTGCACACAGAAATGACCTTTTCAATAAAAATAGCCTATCTGCCATGTGTGAAACTCTTCACTAAACAAGCATTTCTCAAACCTTTACTTTGGTGCAACCCTAAACAACAAAAAATTTGTTATGTCCGAAAGTTAATGTGGCTTCTTGAAAAGCCTTTTTTAAAAACACTATCAAAGAATATAAATATCAAGGTCAGTGCATTCAGTCAGCTGTACTAAGTTTGCTCATACAGTTTATATTGCATTGAATACTCTGATTCATTCATTTAGATGTATAGTATTACTCTATGGATTAAGTTGAAAAGGATTAATAAGGTCAATGTTGTCTCACTTAGTATAGAACTTAATGAACGTATTGTTGTTCTGCTATAATCATAATACAAATACATCAATTCTCAAAATAATACCACAGTTAATTACTTAGTTTATTTATCCTTCTGCTTTTTACCTGAGATGAACTCCAATTGGTGACAAGGCAGGGAGACCTAGGTCTCCCGTAGGGCCCTGGTAGAAGGCGAAGACCGTTGGCGGCCTTAGTTATTTCCAATTTGGGGCAGTGTGTGTTAGAGCCTGCAAGAGGTTGCAGGAAGTCTGCACCACTGGTCACCACCTCGTATGGCAAGAGCTCGCTTACAGGAGGAGTGGGTTTGTGAGGATTGTTTGATATCCCCAGTATCGAAACTACTATTGGGAAGCGCGTTCCTCAGGGGACGGGCTAGTTAGAGCCTAGCTCGTGGACTCCAACCAGTCCACCCGACACAGCCTGCTAAGGCCGCCAGTCTGTCCAATCTTTGCCCAAAGAGAGACCTGCGAATCGGTTGGGTTCCAGGAGAACCCGGTCAACCCTCAAGTTGGTGTCCAGCACTATTCGCTTTTTGGAGAACCTGTGGGTCTCTTACACACCGTTGCCCCGGGGCCCCACAGGAGGGGGGGCTGGACATAACCACTTTATTTGCACTTTTACACTTGCCGGCTGCTCATTCATCAGCGGCAAGCAACCAGTACCCTTGGCCACCCCTCTATAAAGCGGGGGTGTTCACTTGGTTGTACCGGAATGCCTAGTCTGCTTTTTACCACATAAGGCTGATAGGGTGATGTATCAAAGTTAATAAATTAATGGCACCAACCATCCTCCTTATGTTATTGTTTCTCATAAATATTTACTTTTAGTTGGCATTGCTGTATTTCTTTGGTCATTACCTTATTCAGTCAAAATTCTTATTGTTTCCTTAAATTTTGTATTGTGTGCAAACTTTACATTTAAAGTTTTCAGACAGATTTATCATATATACATCACTGTGTTGGTAAAAGTGCACAATATATTCCTTGAAATGAATTCCTTGAGTATGGTGGTCTAGGATGGGAGGCTAAGTGGAATAGAATGCTTTGCTACCTACTTAACTTTGTTGTGTTTGCTAATGACAGCACAGAAACCTTTTACTAGATACACTACCCCCACAGGCTAACAAAAGAGATAAGACCACTAGCTACTGAGTATGTTTATAGCATTAAAATGCACTATACAAAAAAAAATAAATAATTTTTAAAAAAGTGTTGTTTTTTTTAAGTTTTGTGAAATGCAAATTTCCTTCAGGTTTAAAAAAAAAGCTTTTTTGTATTTTTAAAATATTATATACAGTTACAATGATGTTGGGACACATTTGTTTCTTTCTGTGTTAAATGGTGATACTTTCTTTAGTGTCTTTACTTGATTACTATTTGACAATTTACTTCCCATATTTTTTAGTGTTGAAATTTTGTTACAATGATGGCGAGCCAAATTGGCAAACAAAAGCATGAAACTTTAACATAAGCATAAACCTTTTATCTCTTCCTGAAAAAAAGTGAAATGATGGTATTCTGAGGTATGAGCGTGATGAAACTCCTACTACTATTTCCTCAGTTTATGTCAGCGGGTGACCTACCTTTTATGATTGAATGAAAAATATGTAGAAAGTGGAGCACTTTGTGATATCCCACATTTGAGGGAGCTTTTTTTTTTCCTCATCTATTGTATATACTTTAGCCTTGAAATATCTAATTACATCATAATTAGAATTTTCTTGACATATACAGTTAAATTCTTTGGATGTAAAGCTAACCTTTGGTAATCCAACATTTTCAGTAATCTGACACCACCCGGGTTCAATAACCGTCAGACAATCAAGATTCAGCCGTATTTTTGGCTTGTTCTAGTACTCATAAAACTTGTTCCACTAAAATATCTACCTAGCCAACTTTCCTGTTTTGTTTTCCTTGAAGTTTTTGTTTTATGAGTGTCTGTGTAACTTGCTAATCCTGATTTTGCTATTATTCTTTTTAACAGGAGGATGTGAAGAAAGCTGAGGAGGAAGAATCTCTCAGGCTGGACAAGGACCTGGACTATGATCGCTACCTTATGGTCACCCAGCAACGTTGGGAAGACAAGATCATCTGGGATGGGGAGAAGGCTAAGCAGAAAGTTCTGGAAGAGCACAGAAAGAATGCAGAGTTTGCTGGGTGGGTGCCAAGTACTAACAACAGAACGTTTGCCCAATGTGAGTTTCATTATCAGATCCAGCTCATTTAAATAAACGAAAACATTGGATATTCAGTAGAGTACGCATCAATTTTAAAAAGTATTTCTAAGATTGAAATTCTTCCTTGAATTTTCTTTTGCTTAACTCTTTCTCTCCGTAATTATTTTCCCATGTTTTGACGGAATTCTTCATTTTGCTCATTACTATTTCACTCCCCTGTTATGATATTTAAGCTTCAATAACTTTTTTGTGTGCTTTCAGAAAATGTTTTATTTGGTATAGAATTAAAAGGGAATGCATGCTCTTTTTAATATAATACAAAATAAAGGTTAAAACATTAAACATTAATTTAATGAGGTCAAATCAATGTTGGTATCGTCAGTTAGGAGAGAAAGAGTTAATTGCCAAAAGAAGAAACATGGTGATTAAGTGATCCTGCCATAAGCTGCTGGTGATTTATCAAAGTCCTGAACTAAATACTGGCCCAAGAACCAGCTTAAGAAGACTGTCTGATCTAGAAAACTTTGGTATCTTATATCTCAGTTCTAAGACGAGCTGTCTGAACCTTTCAAATTTATAATGAGAATAAAGAAAAGGAAGAAATTAAATAGAGTAATATGCCAATCAGTAATATTGTAATTTGATTGATCCAACTATATGATAATCAGGCTTCAGTGCGCTACATCTATAACATAGCAACAATTAGAAACTATAAAGACAAAAAAAAGTCTTCCATATTACTGGAGAACTGATAGCTTTTGCAGAAGTCCAGCAGATGAGTCACACTAATAGAAGCTAGTAGTTTATCAAGAAATATATTCTTCTACTTGTTCATTTTGAGAAAAATAAATTGTCCCTGTTATTCTGACCTTTTGAAGCTACTTGTAAGAACAACATTCCTCATGCACTGTTTTAGAATAAAACATAGTGATTTTATTTTTTTTTATCAATTTTTTGTTTGTTGCATTAAATTAAACATTAAAAAAAAAAAAGAATATTCATGAAATAAAACCAATTTTGTTTACAGCCCGTGCTCAGTCTGGATTGTTGCAGAGGTCCAAATCCATTCTAGCAAAAGCAGGTTGGTGTACATCAATTATTGTTCTTAAGGCTATGGTGAAGTGGCACTAAAGAAATACCATGAACTTCAGGCATAGAGATCTATTATTTAAATTAAGTGAACATCATTGAATTTAGGTTCACACATTGTTACTTTTTTTTTTAATAGAAATATTTTATTATTGTAATACTTGTAGGAGTTTTTATTCAAATGTTGACTCTTAAAGAGAAAAAAAATTGAAATCATGTTCACTTTTTTATGGCTAGTCATTTTTTAATTAAACTTACACATAACTTGTTAATGTTTTGCTCTAACTTATTGATATTTGATGTTTTGATTTTTCTAGCTAGTATATTTTTCTTGTTCCTCCAGAGTCTGATCCTGGACGAGACTCTGAATGGTTTTCATTATTTCCTGTAGAGAATGAAGAACTTATCTATGGAAACTGGGAAGATGACATTATCTGGGATGCTGAGGTCTGTTCTTCAAGATTCTAATTTGCAATGCGATTATCTGATTTAATGATTGCATAAAGTACATTTTTGTTATACACTGTATAAAGTAAAGTTCTACTTTCGGACCTTTCAATCTATGGGGCAGATGATGTATAGGTCATCTGTTTCGGTGGCCTATGGTTAAAGAGGGTTTCATGTGGCCAGCACAATGACCAACCGCCTTTACTATTCTCCAACTAATGTCAGGTACCCATTAGAGCTGGGTGGACTCAGAGGCACCCAAAGATCCGGAAGTTTAAAATCCCAATCTTCATAGGGATTCGAACCCGGGACTTCAGTTCAGAAGACAAGCGCTATACCACTCAGCCACCGTGCCTCTTCTAAACGCTGTATAGTTTTTGAATTTGGAATATATTAATGAAATTATTTAATGTTTCGATTTATAACTAATTGATTGTGGTCAGTTTATAAATATCTTGACAAGTTTCATGATGTTTTTTATTACAACTTGTGTAGTTAATCAATCTTTAATTCTTTTCAAAACATTATATTCTTCAACCAATCAATCAATATTTTACACCATTGGTGGATTTGAAAAAATTGTAGTCAAACTGAATTTCCACTTGATTGGACCAAAAAAAATTATCTTATCTTATCTCTATCTTATTTGTTGGGTCATTGTGTCAGTCACACTTTTGGTACTTAGTAACTAAATTAACTTTCCTTCTTTCTCACCAGGAGACTTTAATGTTTCATAAATTTTCAATAATTTATTGCCTGCTATAAATTGTGCAACATTATTGAAATTGTACTTTCTGCATGCTTTTATTCAATATTTATCAATTCCCAGAACATGGATGTCATCCCAAGTCCCAAGGTTTTGACCCTAGACCCCAATGATGAGAACATCATTCTAGAGATACCTGATGACATTGACCCAAACCAGCAAACAGAACAGGGCACTGGGACCAAGAAGGAAAAAGTGAGTCTTAACAAGAGTTGCTGTTGCTTTTTTAGTTTAAAATACCCAAATTGTTAAAAGTAGCTAAAAGGAATGACTATTTTGACAACCTGTTTTGAAGTTGATGAAAGACACATTATTGTAGTATAGAAACCTATAATTAGTTTCCATCTGTACTAGGAAGGGTGGATATAGAATTAAGCACATCCAGGAATCCATTACAGCCTAGTTCCTGTTTGAAAACAAAAATCTCTTTTTGCCTAAAAGACAACTTTGAATTAAAAAAATTTTAAAAATATTTTTTTTTTATTGAAAAAGAAAATCAAATGTTATACAAAACAATAATCATTAAACAATTTTGAAAGTACAAAAATATGTTTAGTTTTAAATAATACAAATTTTTAATACCGTTAACATAAAAAGATTAAAAAATACTCAATTTTAAGGGTGGGGCTTATACACAGAGGGAATAAAAAAAAATAGCTAAGCATATCTTTTTTTTTTCTTTCTCAACAAGACATGATAAGCTCTTCTTATAGAAAAGTTTTGTAAACAAATAATGCTGTCCCAATGCCTCCTACCCCATTAAGTGTTAAACGTTACAATGCATCTTACCATCCTGTATTGGGTTAATGTTCATGGCATTTTACTCTAGACTGAATGCCTGATGTTCCTTTATGCAATGAAAGTGAAGGCAATCACTCACTTTAGTGGTCACACAATATCCTTGTAAAGCCAATTGCCATTACATTAGCAAACTTGAGATCTTTGAAGTCTGAAAGAGAACTTGAATTTAAATATGATTTTTCACCAAAGCAATTTTTACAAATATTTTTCATTGTTTCTGTCTTCCAGGAAAGTGTAAGAAAAAGTAAAATTTTACTTGGAAAAGCTGGCATCTTGAAGGACGGTAATGATGACAAGGAGGAGGTAACTAGTTTGGCTAAATTCTTTTTTACCCACCATACATTGTGTCAACATTTCACCAGGGGCCAAGACAAAGCCAACCTTTCCACTTTTATTAATATTTTGAAAAAAAAAAAATTTGCTTCTGAAAATAATAGTGGAAACCTCTTAAAGATAAAATATTAATGCTCACATCCTTTAAAATAGTTTACATTTTTAGTACTTTGTTTACAAAGCAAAGGATACAAAACCCTTTTTTTTTAAAGCTTTCACATGGAAATTATAAAATTATTACTTCTAATGTGTACTTATGATGACATTTACCTTTATACATCTTTGTTGTCTTGTCGAAGGTCCCAAATGCTGTCAATGCCAAAGATTTGTTCAACTTATCCAATGACGAGTATTATAGTCCTAAACAAATGGATAATGCTTTGAGGCCCAACATTGGCAGCTCTGTTATACAGGTCAGTTGATTGTGCATTATGTATTTAAAATTTTTGACCTTTAGTATAGATGTGTATAATGTTGATTAAGTACCATAAGTACTGTTTATATGAAAATGTTTATGGCTAGACATATTTTCAGGACTTATTATTAGATTCAGGGCACAGATTCTGTCTGAATGAAGTGATGAAATGTTCTGCTTGATCTGAATGCATCACAAAGACAACTCTGTTACATACTCAAGGCTGTTTAGCTTTGTCTGTTCATGTACCTGATGCTATTATCTAATCCACTCTTCCATCCATTGCTACCAAGATCTCCTTCCTTTTGTTTTCTTGTATTGTTCCTGACAAATTTAGTATTTGTATTACATAATTGGAAGGCGCTGTGGCTGAGCGGTAAAGCGCTTGACTTCTGAACTGGGTCCTCGGGTTCGAATCCTGGTGAAGACTAGTTTTTTTTCTTTTCTGGATCTTTGGCACCTCTGAGTCCACCCAACTCTAATTGATACCTGACATTAGTTGGGAAAAAGTAAAGGTCCCCCAGTACACCCTTGTTAACCACAGAAAGAGATGACCTTTACATCATCTGCCCTATAGACCACAAGGTCTGAAAGGGGAATTTAACTTAACTTTACATAATTGCCAAAAACATTAGCATTTTCTTGCTCTAGTCTAGTAGACAAATTTCCTTCAAATGTAACTGTTTCTAAATATGTTTCCGAAAAGTACAATTTTATTTTATTTGTCTTCTTTTTTTTTAAAATGGAAAGTGTGTGGTTCAGTGTAAACTGCTTGGCTGCCTATCAAGGGGCTTGAGTTTGAATAATGACTTGAGCTTAGTTGTGTTTGCTGAAGCGCTTAAAGGCAGCATGGAAACCTTCTCCCAGATACCCCTCCTTCCCACCCATCCACACAAGAAATTGATCTAGAGTGCACTAAGCATGCTAAATCTTATCTTATCTTATAAAATACAGACATTACTTCAAAAAAGAAGATGATTACGCCCTACTTGTAATGCATCTAGTCATGCATGTTTACCAATGACTTAAATTCTGCCAAGTCATTGGTTTTCGAAAGATGCAGTATACAAAATATTTTTTTTTAACATTCATGTTTTAATGTTTATAAACGGCATCAAAATATTTACACATTGGCATTTTTGTTTATGTTTTATAGCCTGTAATCTTTACATTATGTTGAAGTTTGCATTGATTCTTCATTCCCAGCATTCCACTCCAGCAGCAGAATTGCGACAGCCTTTCTTCCCTACACATCTAGGGCCAAATAAGTTGCGTACGTTCCACAGGCCACCCTTAAAGAAGTATTCTCATGGTTTGCTGTCCTCATTTGAGCCTCATCCTGTTCACTGTCTCAACAAAATCATTAAAAGGAAAGCTAAGGTAATCATTGCTTTTTTAGAATATGTTTCAAATGCTTTGATTTTTATTACAAATATTATTGGAAATGTTGATTTTTAAAAATATTTTATATGCATTATAAGGAATACAATTGTATTAATATACAATTAAAAAAAGAAACCCCCTATGTAAGTTTGATCAGTGGCACCTCTAAGGAATTTCATTATTCATTGTAGTGAGACAAAAAATGCCTGGCACATCTTACACCCCACATCCATTCTGGGATCAAGTTGAAACTTTGCTAAATTATTCATTAGCGTAGACAAGACACAAATCAGTGTCAATTAATCATTAAATTATATAACTATTACCTATGATACCAACAAGAGAAATGTATCCTTCAGTGTTCACACATATGGTAAAATATGTTGGTTTTTGTCCCCTTCTATAATTGTACACATTATTTCCCCCACACCCATTCTCGGATCAAGTTGAAACTTAAAACAATTATTTATTGTACCTAATAAAACATGAATCAATTTAAAAAAAACAATTATTAAGTTAATTATTGGTAATTAATTATTTTGTTTGATATTGAATAAAATAACTTGAATTTTAAAAAAGTCTACACCTTGAGAGAGAGATAGTTGATAGTGTGTAGTTCTTCCCGTTTGATAATCTCCCCCCCTTTTTTTTTTAAAGGATTTTTTTTTGTCTATTTCCCTGTTTCAAAGCCTCATTTCAATTGTTTCCTATTTATCTCAGATAAGAGAACAAGAGAGGCAAGCATTTGGTGGTGGTGAGATTTTCTTTATGAGGACACCACAAGACCTGACTGGCATGGATGGGGAGCTCATTCTAGCAGAGTATTCCGAAGAGTTCCCTCCCTTGATGATGCAAGTTGGCATGGCGTCTAAGATTAAAAATTACTACAAGAGGGTAATTGTTTAGTTCTTGAAGAGGATTGTTTTTACATGATACTTTGACCCAAATTCATCTTCAGTGGCGACTGATTCATTTTTGTTGGCATTGAGATAAGATTTTAATGAACATATTAACAAAGAAATCCCCATAAGTTTGAGTTATTTAGCTCAAATAGTAATTTATTTGTAGATTTGTATTCTTCTGCTAGCTTGAAAGCATTAGAAGTGAATCTAGAATAATAATACTCTTTATTATCCGTGAGGAATCTTGTTTTACAATTGTGCATTACAAAAAAAAATACATAATTACAGCAAACAATTTGTACAATTGCACACAAAATATAGGTTCATACCCCAGTTTCTCTTTAACATAAAATATGAAATATACAATAGTAAATTACATTTTGTTCAACAATTTAATTGCCAAAGGAACAAAAGAGTTCTTGTGTCTATTTGTTTATGTGATCAGTGTCTTATATCTTCTTTGTGATGCTTGAAACTTTTAATAAACTTTACATTTGTTTTCTATAT
The DNA here is from genome assembly GCA_036873155.1 of Biomphalaria sudanica. NCBI lineage: Eukaryota > Metazoa > Mollusca > Gastropoda > Planorbidae > Biomphalaria > Biomphalaria sudanica. The sequence goes on along the minus strand of JAZGLO010003812.1, from coordinate 997,900 downwards.
TTATGCACCTACGCGTTACTTCCTGCCAACTAAACTGGTGTATATAGTAAATCAACATTAAACAATTAACTTTTAAGTTGTAACTTACTAGGCAAATATATATTTTTTTTGCTAACATCCGTATGTTTTATACTTTTTCAATAATGGTACTGGGTATTTCTGTATAGAAACCTGGCAAAGATTCAAACCCTCCTACATTCAAATATGGGGAACTGGCCTATGCCCACACTTCACCATTTGTAGGAGCCCTGAAGCCTGGCAACTGTTTGCAAGCTTTGGAAAACAATATGTTTCGCTCTCCCATCTATGAACACAATCTTCCACCCAGTGATTTTCTTGTCATTCGAACCAGACATGGGTAAGACAATTTTTTGAACATCATGGTTCATTTTTTGTTATGCATGTATAAATCTATTAAGAGTTATAAGTAATAATTGAAATAGTTAACATGGGTATTCTCTTTAATCTATCAGTTATTACATCCGTGAAGTTGAAACAATTTATACTGTGGGACAAGAAGGTCCACTTATGGAGGTCCCTGGACCCAACTCTAAACGTGCAAATAATTTTGTCAGAGATTTTCTTCAGGTCAGTGTAACTTGGGCTTTTTGAAAGAAAATATCTTTTTTTTTTAGAAAGTGACTCTTAATGATTGTTTAACTAGATAGATTCTTCCAAAGGGTGTGACAAGCAAAATAATTTTCTTCTTTTCCAGGTATTTATCTACAGACTGTTCTGGAAGAGTAAAGATGAGCCAAGAAGGATAAAGATGGAGGATATTAAAAAAGCTTTCTCATCTCACTCAGAGAGCAGCATCAGAAAGAGGCTGAAACTATGTGCAGACTTTAAGAGAACAGGTAACCAAAACAATAACTTGACAGTATTGTCCTTATTATAAATCAAAACTTTGTTGTTGTTGTTTTTATCTTTTGATATTTACAACACAACAGCTGAAAGAATGAGTTGGAGAATCAATAAAGATGGATGATTCTTTATACATGTATTAGAATAAAGGAAATTCATTTTTTTTCCAGGCATGGATTCCAATTGGTGGGTTCTTAAACCAGACTTCCGGTTACCAACAGAAGAAGAAATTCGTGCCATGGTATCACCCGAGCAGTGTTGTGCCTGGTACAGTTTGATAACAGCTGAACAAAGGCTCAAAGTAAGTAGTTTAGCAGAAATTTGAAGATCAATTACTTGTTGGTTACAACGTTTTTTTAATCCTTAAATTTAAAGAAAAAAAAATTGTAAGTTTGATCTAGTCCCTTCAATTTTTATTTTACTGCTGTAAGCTTTTGTTAGTGGAGAATTAAAGCTAGCATTGATTCACTAAAAGGATCAAATAACTTTAAAAATATAATTAAAATGGAATTAGAGTTACAATCTAATAAGAAAATAAAATATATATACTGTTTAAGTTTAGCTCATGGTAAAACAAACCACCTCTGTCAAAGTCCCTTAACTCAAAAATAAACAAATCAACTTAAAGTGTTGTGAGATTTATCTCAAGTGAAAGCTCACACTTTTCTCCAGTAACATTTTTTAAAACACCCTCAATCACAGATAATTGAAATAAAAAGTAATATTTCAATAATACATAAATAAATAAAAAATGATACTTAACTTACTAAAAAAAAACATAATGCATTGAAATACTTAGAAAGACAAGCCAAAGCTAAAAATATATCTGTTGTTTCATGTAGAGCTGTTTCTTTCCACATGCTACTAGAGCTTTTAACTTGCTGCTGAATCAGCTAGGTAAACAAATGAAGTACAGATATTGTGAGCTCTAAGGCAGATGATGTAAAGGTCATCTGTTTTTATGGTCGATGGTTAAGGAGCGTGTCATGTGGTCAGCGCAACTGCCTTTACTTTCTCCAATTAATGTCAGGTAACCATTACGTCTGGGTGAACTAAAAGTCCTGAAATTAAAAATCTCCAATTAGGTAGCCATGTGCTTTACCATTTGGCCACAAGGAATTGCTAAAGTTTAAATCACTAATTAACATGGATGAATAGAAGAACACATAACCATATATAGGTTGTAAAAAGATTGCTTTTTGGTGAGATGTCTTTAATTTAGAAGGATTGAGATATTGTTATTTTATGTCTCTGAAGTTTTGTTTCTTTATTTGTTGTTTCCTTCTGACAGGATGCTGGTTACGGAGAGAAGTCTCTGTTCTCTGTGGAAGAAGAAAATGAAGAGGACACACAAACCAAAATTGACGATGAGGTAATGGAGCCACCACAATGCTGAGTAATTTTATAGCCAGCAGATTTATTTTATCACCATATTGTTTACAAACATTAGAAAATGTCTGACCTATCAAGTCATTTCCACCTACAAGTAACTAATATAGTCGTATGACTACTCACGATAGAGTAAAAACAAAACAAAGACCCACTGATCTTGTTCAATATTTTTTGGTATTATTTGTGTCGTTCAGATCCGAGTAGCTCCATGGAACACCACCAGGGCCTACATCTCAGCAATGAAAGGCAAATGTTTGCTGCAGTTAACTGGCTTAGCTGACCCCACAGGCTGTGGAGAGGGCTTCTCTTACATCAAGGTCAGTTTTTGTTAGTTATTCTATGATCCACAAAGCCTTTGATGAAGGCTTCTTTGTCTTCTCCATCACTGTGAGCTAGTTTTCATTAGATGACTACACAGTCTACTGAGCGGCCTTGTCTTACTTTTGAGATAAATCTATATACTAACAGCTGATTTGATTCCTAAGTATAGTGGTTTGTTTTTTCTGAACTGAAAACTTGCATTTCAAATCATATAATTAATTTACCCTGGGGAGGTGTGGTGGCTGAGTGGTAAAGTACTTGGCTTCCAAACTGGGTGTCCTGGGTGAAGACTTGGATTTTAAATTTCAGGATCTTTGGGCACCTTTGAGTCCACCCAGCTCTAATGGGTACCTGACATTAGTATGGGAAAAGTAAAGACGGTTGGTTGTTGTGCTGGCCACGTGATACCCTCGTTAACCGTGGGTCACAGAAACCTGAATGAACTCATATTGAAAAATCAGAGCAGGAAGCACTAGTCCTCTCGTAGTGCTCTGGCAAGAAACTGGGCTGTTCGGCCTCGTAGCTACCATACAAGCCAGGTATGAAAAGAGAAATTTATTTTTTTAATTAATTTACCATTCTTAACAGGTTGGGAAAGTGCATACCTCATAGATTTTGTAGTTTAGCTCTTTTAAAGAAACTAGGCTGCTGAGCTAAAAGACCCGGGTTCTAATCCAAGTTACAGACCAGTATTTTTACACTTAGGAATTTAAAAATTTCTTCGTAAATCTAAAAAAATTGTTGGCCAAATGTCCTAGACTCTAAACCAAGCTCTGCAATATTATTCACATTTAGGGAAAGTTGCAGTGGTCTTTCCTTGTGGATACCTCTTGAAATACTTATTACCTTCTGGCTAGGGAAATGGATGGCCTGACCTAAATGTTATTTATTTTACAGGTCACAAAAACTTTTCTTATATTACTCCCATTAGCCAATGTTTGCTGAAAACAAAAAGCTGTGTACACAACTCCACATTGCTTTTTAATAGGGAAACATTCTTGATAAGTTCTTGTATTAAAACTAGAGCCTCCCCCTCTGCCAAATATTCACCTATTAGACATAACAACATCTGTATCCCTGGTGTAGGCCCCACCCATACAATAACTCACACAGGCAGTACACAGTAAACATACTCTGTCTTCAAGCTAATTAACACCACATGATGACAGCATGATCCTCTTTAGTGGAGACGTCCTGGTACAGTGGTAGTTCATATCCTGGTACACATCCTCCCCTTGCCTGTATGTGTGTATGAATATGTCTGCTGTTGTTAAACACTTCCCATACCAAACAAACAAACAAAATAAATCAGTGAATGTACTAAATGACTGTTGGGTTAAAATACAACTCTGGATATTTAGTTTACAAATACAGAGAATTTATTGCAATGTTGATGTATATACAGTTAGAAGCAAGAGCTTTATAAGCTTGCACAGAAATGACTGAGTAGTGCCACTGTTATCATCACAGCTAGATAAGTTACAATAAGCTTCAACAGAGCAAAAATTATCATGTGAGATGTGCACATCTTATAATAAGCACATCTTTAAATTAGCAGATGTATTTGTTGAAAAGTATGCAATGTACTTCAATACTATCCCTCTGATTATACTAGAAATACGAGATTCTGTGCAGATGATATGTAAGATAGTATTCAATTATAATAAAACATTATATGGCACTATCTAAGCCTTGAACATAATACTAACTGTGGTAGGCACATACAAAACATAATAATAACTGTTGTAGGCACATACAAATATCAGTGGTCTCTTAATCACATTAATAATATAATCTCTTTGGCGTTGTGTTAATCATTGTATAACTTGTGATAGGATTCCACTCAAGATCTTAGAATCTAACTCCTGGGCAGTTTTCTGGAAGTACCATTACATCCTACGCCCAAGATGGAGCATGACTTTTTTGTTTCCCTTTCATACATCAATAGATGTACATACAAAAAAGTGTGCAATGCACGCAGTAGAACGGGTTTACATGACTAGAGAAATAGTTTAGTGCATTCAATACATCAATAGATTGTAAAGTAATTAGACCATAGACATAAATAAATATAGACTGGAAGTAGGAAGTTATTTTTATTTGGGGGGGGGAGTCAAATATGTTTTATGTACTATATCTATGTGGAAAAAAAATGGCGACAATTGAGCTATAAATTCTAGGACTAACATTTCGGCCAATATATAATTATGATCTTTAGTTTTGAAAAGTACAAAACTGCCATATTCCCAATATTTTGCCTTTGTTTCATAATCATAGACATAGGCAAATATATATAGGTTTGTGATGTGGATCTATGTTTGTTGACATGGCTTCTTTATTAATGTATGGCGGTCGTCTTATCGATTCAAATTGTTAGAATTAGTTTTTAGTCAAAAAAGTCAAAGAAAATGAGCAGATCGTGCTCTAATGTTCGTAGTACGATAGACCAAGGATAAATTCTAAAGGTTGAAAAAAAATCGAATATTATACACATTAACTTTCAGTTTCAGTAAGTCAGAATGATTCAGTATCACTGTGACTGACTAATTTAATATTGATAGATCATTCTAAATCTAATAAATATGACTAATATTTGTAATAACTAGGTCTTATACTTTTCATACTTTTTACTACTAACTATTAAACTAGTCAGTCTAACATCTATGCATGCAGGCTATAGACTAGATCTAGTATAGTATAAGTATAAATTATAGATCTAGTGACAATCTAGTCCTCGACTATTTTATTATTTATATACTAACTATAGTGTCTATAGACTAGACTAGTATAGTAGTATAGTACTAGTAGTAAGTAGTATTTTTTTTACTATAGTATTTATATAGACTAGATATAAATCTAGTATTTAAAACTATTTATAATTATTTTAATTAGTAAATTTAATAGTAAAAAAAACATGGCAATATAAAATCTAGAATTCTAGGGGTATATAGGTTATGGCTGAAAAAAAAATCAAACTATAAATACTTTTAATTTTACACTGCTCATAACTGCTGTATAACTCATACAAACTTATCTTTTCCCAAATGTTTCCCATAATAATTTCTACTTTATCGTCCAATCTCTCTCTCTCTCTCTCTCTATATATATATATATATATATATATATATATATGTCTATGAATTAGACTTATTAAATTGGGACATTGGACGCGATGTTGTAAACATTGTTTCTACCAGTTCCTAAGGCCATAAGGGAAGTGAAACAGGAAACACCACATTCGCCCTGCACTGAGAGAATATAAAACATTTTAAAACAATGTTTGACTTTCACGATTCCATCCAAGGCACAGAATATAACAATGAATCCATTCGTAGGCAAGTAGAAAGTACCATCCCCAGCAGGGACATGTTCGGAATGTCTAGTTAATGTTTACATTGGCACGAGTCATTTCTTTAGAACAAGGGAGTAACAATGAAAAAGGCTATAAGTGACAATCGATGATGGATCTTTCCTTGTTTGATTCTTTCAAATAAATAAGCGTGATAATATTAAAGCTTTGATATAGTAGGTCTGACGCCCGAGTGTAGAATTGGCTACAAATAGCAACGAAGAATTTTTTTTTTACTAGTGTTGAGCCGGAGACATAGTTTTATTACACTGCACTTGTTTAAAATTTGTTTCATCTTTAAACAAGAGCATGTTTTTCACTAAGTCTGGTACTTGCAGTGATTGGATGGTTTTGGCTCTGTGACTGCCATGTCCTACTGCAGCGCTGACAGATGTGAAGCACAATACTCTGAGGGACATAATGTGGCTGGACATACCCAGCAAGAGATCAACGCATTCAGAGTAGCCATTCCTTGAGAGATGCTTTTTGAGCCGAGCATTGCTGGCCAGGCTGAAGTCTGATGGTGTGAAATACCACAGCTCTGCGAAGGTCTGGGCCAGGCAGAGTTGATTTGCAAGAAGAGCTGCACACATTGGAGAAGCGGAATCAACCGGCCAGCAGTAGCATAGTACTCTGGGATCATCTCGGCTCACGTCTGCTGGGGGTGTCCCGTTGTTTATAAGTTGTCTAACCAGTTCTGTGTGACCATCAGTTGTGAACTTGTGTATGAGACTCGGGTTAATCTTAGACGAGCTGGTGTTGTGCTTAAGTAATATGGAAACACAAGTTCTGGTGTTTTGTGTTACGCCATTTCCTGCCAGTAGTAGCCCTAAGGCCCTTTCTTTCCGGTCTTCTTCCACTGCACACGAAGTCCCCAGGAGCAGACCTAGTACTTTGTCCTTGAGATCTGCAGCAGCCAGAGTCAGTGGACAAAAGCCTGTCTCATTATCTATGTTTGGATCAGAACCTGCGTCAAGTAACATCCTAATGTAATCTATGTCATCTGAATAGGATTTCACTGCATGTGTCAAACAGGTGTTACCTCCGTGGTCCCTGATGTTGACGGCAGCGCCTTGGTGTAATAAATACTCCACTATGTCTTTGTTCTTGTTCATGGCGGCTATCATCAAGGGTGTCGTGCCCATAACGTTCTGCAAGTTCACATCTACGTGACTTTCACACGTGACAGCTAGGACGTGCTCGATACAGTTGCTTCTTACTGCTAAATGCAGAACGGATTCGCCGCCAGAATTGATTCGATGCGTCATTTCGCCTGCACTAGACAGAAATTTGAGAATTGATACGGCACCGTTTGTTTCGCACGCTGCCATTAATGGTGTGTTTCCTGCTGTATCAACCACTGACACATTCGCTCCTTCGTGGACAAGTCTCTTGACGATCTTCTCCAGTTCTTCAAAGGCATTATCTTTCCCCATTTTAGTTACAAGTGTGGCGACATAATGAGGCGACACTGCGTTTAGGAGTGCGGTCTTCTGCCCGTCGTTGGTCACTACCACTTGATTGACATCAGCGCCGTGTTGTATCAAGTAGCCGACTGTTTGGCACGTGGCTGCAGCCATCAAAGGAGTCGTCTCTCGATACTTACAGTTGACGTCTGCACCAAGCTCCAATAGCACCGACACCCAGTCCATGTCGCCTTCACACACCGCAGCATGAAGCGCGCCTGAAGTTCTCGCTATGACCTGCAACTCCTGCCTGGAGTGGCTGTCAAAGAAGAAAGCTGAAGAAGTCTGTTTCAAGCGTGCTTCGGGGTGCTTTTCGTTTACCATTTCATCGCTGTTTAGAACACATTGTTGGCATTCATGCCCTGAATAGCCGTGAAGACTTTCGTGTGATTGTGGGCTATTATCAGACGGGGCTGGAACATGCAGTTCCTTTTTATCAATACAGTCTCGTTTCTCTCTGTGAACGGCCTTGCACTTGGCCTTTGACCCTGTTCTTGGCAAGAAACTAGCTATGTCGTTTTGCCTGCCTTCAACAGGGAAAACCCGAGACTTGCTTCGTGCGTGTTCTTGAGCTGTGTATTGTCTCTTTCTCCACAAGTCGTCTGCTATAGACTTGTACAAATGTTGCATACAGATCAATGTTTTCCCACTGTAATGCCCCAGGTTGTTCCGGTTAGCCCTTAGTCTCATTATTTCTTGACAATGTTTGGAGATCTTTCTCTGTATAAAAAAGGACTTTGTATGACTCTTGGTGAAAGGCGAGCCAAAACACTCCGCTGACATCTCGTCTGCAATGATTTGTTTGGTAGGAAATCTGTGGAATAGAAAATGTCTAGTTTGACTTCAGCTGTATTGGTTCAATTTGTTTCTAGTGTGTTGAAGCCACTAAGCGCAGCATATTAATGAATACTATTTTATTTTTGCATATTTACTTTAGCTGTTTTTTTTAATACACAAGGAGAAGCTCAATATTATCCATTAATAATTAAACACATTGTCACATAAGACTATCTCTATATCGGAGATTTTCATAATAAATTAAACAATGTCAAGGACGCTAAACTGAACTTCAAAATTGCCAACTAAATAAAGTTACAAATAGAAAAGCTTTCAAAAAATGATTCTGCAGTGAGTTCACGAATATCATTATGTAACTTGTAGAATACATAGCGTGTCAACCCTTCCTTTGGAGACACCAAAAAGCTGGCTGTTTATAGGTTTTCCGCCATGTATGAACATCTCCAATAACTGGCCTATATATTTTTGTCGACCTAAAAATGAAAAGAAAAAATCTCATACTTTTCTTTTTGGCGCCAAAACTAAGAACAGCGGGTACTTTTAATCCAGGAAATTTAACAACTGTTATAATGAATCAGTAGTAAAAATCTTTGTTTTTTTGGAAATCAAGCCAACAATAAAGAAAATTAATGTTTTCTCGAAACTATGAGGTATCAAGTATGTATTAAAAATAACAGAACCGAAGAGCAGTGGGTTTTTATAGAAACATGGATCGTCGACTGCTGACATTTTTGTGTACTGTCAACATATTATTTGAGATCAGCTGGCGCCATTGTTATCTGTGAAAGGCGGAAGAATTTATGCCCTACTAGAAAGTATTTTTCCATACCGTGATATATTTTTCAATGGACCTCATTCACCAATCGAAAACATTTAGTCACGTGATAATATTGATAAAACAAGGAAAAAAACTGACACCTGATAGCCATTGTGTATTAAAAATTAGATCGTAATTTGTATAGAAGAGATAGACAATCACCTGGCTAAATGTTGTTTGTTTACGATTGGTGAATGAGGTCCATTCTTTCTCTGATATTTGCCAAAGAATGAAAGAAAAGCCTGCACGTGGACACGTGATTGTCCTAACTAAAGACTTCGTCAACATGACATCTGGCTTATCTGGGCCATTCCCTTGACATCCAGGCTAAAAATATCAACAAATGGCGTCGTATCTCAAGGTCTCGTTTCCAACGTGTGCTTCTGCGTAGCATCTGGAACACTGGTGCCAAATTTTACTTCGTCTGGGCCGTTTCAAATTCCGGCACACATGTCACGGGCAGCGTCACCGAAACCAAAAAAAAAGTCGAATCCTACGAAACCAATCGTTTATGGCAGTGTTTCCCAAACTTTGTTCCGCGGAACCCTAGTGTTCCGCGATGCCCGAATAGATGTTCCATGAACTGCTAAAATTAACCGGTAAGCCCCTCACGTGAATTAATCTCTCTAAAAAAAAATTAGCAAAGTGTCCCGCTAAATACTCAGAATGTGCGCAGTGTTCCGTTAAGAAACACTGCTTTATAGTATTGTGGGAAAAGGGTTAGGGACCGAATAGCATCTCATTAGAGACACATGTGGCCCACAGGCCGTAGTTTGGGAATCACTGATCTTTAAAATGCCAGCTAGATTAGATCGAGAGTAGTCTAGATCTTTTTTTCCCCCTTAGTTAAACGTGTAGAAAGATTGGATTGAGAGACACACAGAGAGAGTTGGGCATATCGTAGCACTCGTTAACCCGTGTTTACGTTGATGCAGTGATTCCCAACCTACGGAACGCGTGCCATATCTGGTACCGTGACGCCAACCCACAGTGCTTAATGAAGCCACAGAGACCTGGTTGTGTTAAACTTTGTGTGTGTGTGTGTTCTGGCCCTGTACCATGCTTGTCGGAGATCTGACCAACAGGTCGAAAAAGGTTGCACATCACCGCTTTAATCCATTAAATTTTGGCGACGGAGATGATTAGATGCGGCCCATCATTGCCCACCCCCACTCTAGCCTACTTCCTACAACTCAGCTAATTTGGGAAGGGTGGAAATGTCCAGGACCAACTTCACCACTGCTCTGGTGATTTGCCAGTCTACTGCGTGCTTGTTATAGACTTCTTATAATCTTATCTTATATAATACAGACGTTACTTCAAAAAAGAAGATGATTACGTCCTACGCGTCATGCATTTAGTCATACATATTAACCAATGACTTAAATTCTGCCAAGTCACTGGTTTTTTTTGACAACTCATCTGCTAACAGTCTTGTACATTCCCTTGAATTCGGATTATTATTATTATTTAACTTTATTTACCTATTTTGTTGTATTCTTATAAAAGAGTGAATGAAACTATTATTATTTTGAATTGGCATAGGCAATAAGACCAATATCATTTAACTGGCACGATACAGAAGCCCAGTAATATAAATGGAGTAAAATGAACGTGAAGAATAAAGCTGACCCCCCCCCTTTTTTTTTTCCCAAAAAGAGAAAATCCAGTTCACGTTGACCTGTTCACCACTTCCAGCCCTTGTCACCCGTATTATATATCTATATGTATGAATGAAATAGAATACCGTACTGTGGGGCTATAGACATTAGTGTTCATAGCAATGGCTGTACTGTGCAGCCACGAAGGTTTTCAAGGTTGTATTGGAAGTCTTCAGAAACTGCTGACTGTTCCTTTCTTTATACACAGCCTATATCAACTCACTTTGTCTGTCGCCCCCCCCCCTTTTTTTTAAAAATGCTTTTAAAAACAAATTACTGTAACCAGATATCCATTTCTTTATCTCTCCCCCCCCCCCCTTTCTCTGAACAATTTCCAAACTGGTCCAGATAAGTGATAGGATCACAGCACATTGAGAAAGTGATAGGATCACAGCACATTGAGAAAGTGATAGGATCACAGCGCATTGAGAAAGTGATAGGATCACAGCGCGTTGAGAAAGTGATAGGATCACAGCGCATTGAGAAAGTGATAGGATCACAGCGCGTTGAGAAAGTGATAGGATCACAGCGCATTGAGAAAGTGATAGGATCACAGCGCATTGAGAAAGTGATAGGATCACAGCGCATTGAGAAAGTGATAGGATCACAGCACATTGAGAAAGTGATAGGATCACAGCGCATTGAGAAAGTGATAGGATCACAGCGCGTTGAGAAAGTGATAGGATCACAGCACATTGAGAAAGTGATAGGATCACAGCGCATTGAGAAAGTGATAGGATCACAGCGCGTTGAGAAAGTGATAGGATCACAGCGCGTTGAGAAAGTGATAGGATCACAGCGCGTTGAGAAAGTGATAGGATCAGAGCGCGTTGAGAAAGTGATAGGATCACAGCGCATTGAGAAAGTGATAGGATCACAGCGCATTGAGAAAGTGATAGGATCACAGCACATTGAGAAAGTGATAGGATCACAGCGCATTGAGAAAGTGATAGGATCACAGCGCGTTGAGAAAGTGATAGGATCACAGCGCGTTGAGAAAGTGATAGGATCACAGCGCGTTGAGAAAGTGATAGGATCACAGCGCGTTGAGAAAGTGATAGGATCACAGCGCATTGAGAAAGTGATAGGATCACAGCGCATTGAGAAAGTGATAGGATCACAGCGCATTGAGAAAGTGATAGGATCACAGCACATTGAGAAAGTGATAGGATCACAGCACATTGAGAAAGTGATAGGATCACAGCGCATTGAGAAAGTGATAGGATCACAGCGCGTTGAGAAAGTGATAGGATCACAGCGCATTGAGAAAGTGATAGGATCACAGCGCGTTGAGAAAGTGATAGGATCACAGCGCATTGAGAAAGTGATAGGATCACAGCGCGTTGAGAAAGTGATAGGATCACAGCGCATTGAGAAAGTGATAGGATCACAGCGCGTTGAGAAAGTGATAGGATCACAGCGCATTGAGAAAGTGATAGGATCACAGCACATTGAGAAAGTGATAGGATCACAGCACATTGAGAAAGTGATAGGATCACAGCACATTGAGAAAGTGATAGGATCACAGCGCATTGAGAAAGTGATAGGATCACAGCACATTGAGAAAGCCAAAAGCATGAAATAGAGCTAAACAACAACTACTACAATAAAAAAAATAGTATTAATCTTACAGATTTTTTGTTGTTGGTCTAGATGTATTACAAATGTAATTACCTGACTGATCCAAACTAATTGATACAATCACATTTCCTTTAAGCTTTGTTATTGTTTTTTTCTAAGTACGGTATTTTAAAAATGTTACAAAGCTTATATCAACTCAACCTGTCTGTCTGTCTGGTAACAAGTTTTGCACGTTATTGCTCCCACACCTATTCTCGGATCAAGTTGAAACGTTGCACAATTATTAGACAAGACATGTATAAATAATTTAAAAAAAACAATTAGTCACCTATTACTGGTAATTAATTATTTCGTCTGATACCATAAACTATCATAAAGGGAAATTAATAATTCAGTATTCACATATACGGCTAAATAAGTAGGGTTTCGTCCCTTTAGATAATTGTACACGTTATTGCTCCCTCACCCATTCTCGGATTAAGTTGAAACTTTTAAAAATTTGTATGTTTTTTAAACTGTTGTTTCTAATGTTCTATTAGCACTGGACTGAATATTAGGCTTGCTTTATTGATTTGATCCGTTTCTACCAGATTCCCTGACAATGCGTGCAACTAAGGCTCTCCACTCTTTACCGGCCTGGTGTTGAGAGAAATCCAGTTCACTTGACATTGTCCAGCTCGCCATTTATTTATTTATTGCTCGACACTGCGTTCTACATCTGCGCCAAACAGGGGAACTCTCTTGCCCAGCGCTGTCTTTGCCTGCTAAGTTTTTTAATTATCTAGGAGAGGGATACTCTGACTTCAAGCCCCCGCTGCCTTGAGGTACTAAGGCTTCAGGAGACAACCTCGAGGAGAAGCCCTTTAGGCGTCGGGAGTATCAACAATGACATTCCTTCCGACAGCTTCTGCAACGGAGTTGGTGCCAAATTAAATGTGAAGCATTCTTTTGAATCAAATCAGCAAAGTTGAGAGAGGGACCATGATGCAATGGGCCGTCTATGACTCTTGATTTAAGGCCCAAAGAATGCGCCCCGGAGATGAAACTCTGGTGCTGTTCCAAAGCGGCTAAAACACCACGGGAGGTAAAAGTACTCTGCCCTGTCTCAAAACCAGTGACACGCATCCATTGTCTTACACGAGACTGAAGGAGCCCTATATAGGGTGAAAGTCAAATGCTCCCTGCTTATCGGAATTGAAGACAAAATCTGTCTAGGCTTGAATCATGAAATCGCAAATATATCTTTAGAATTGGAATAATACATTACAAAGCTGTTTATGAATAGATGTGGCTGACTTTGCTCCCTAAATAGATGTGGCTGACTTTGCTTCCCTAGTCTAGGGTCTCGAGTTCCCTTCTTGGTGAAGATTGAGATTTTTCTATTTCGGGGTTCGGCGTCCACTAAACTTCTATGGGAGCCAGATATTGTTAGATAAGTAAAAATAATCCCAGAGAGGGTAGGGCGTCGTCAATACATGTATTGCCCTAAACTCACCAAAAAAGTCTTCTTCTTCTAGCCAACTTATTGCTGCTGAGCTGTCAGCTCTTTTGCAGACTGTGCCAAGGAAAAATAGTGTGCAGTTTTCTTCGGTTGTTCAGCACTGCCGTACAGGATGTTGGTTATGTTGGGCTGGAGTGGTAGGAAAGGGGATTCAAAGAGAATATGGTTTACAGTTTCATAAGGGTGGTCGCAGTGTCTACAAACAATGAGTTGTGTGGAATTTATTTTATTGAGATCGTAATTTAACAGAGGTGTGTGTCCTGTCCTTAGTTAGAAGATTGTAGATTGCTCTTTGTGGGGGAGGAAGTTAATACTGTCCAGTTTGTTAGGCATGTTCGTTTCTTTGTACATGGCTCTGTCCATTGGTTGAGCCACTCCTCTTTGTGGTTGTTGATTAATATTGACCTTAGGGTGAGGTAGTTAACAGGTCTATCTGGTTGTTCCATAGATGATCCTGCCTTTGAAAGTTTATCTGCCCTTTCATTTCCCATGATGCCAATGTGTCCAGGGATCCACTGTAGTGTGATGTTGATGTTCAATTTTGTCATCATCTGGTGTATTATCACTATTAGTGTTGTCAACTCTCTTGGGCTTTTTGAGGTGCTGCTGTTAAGTGCTCGAAGAGTGGATTGGGAGTCTGTAAAGACAATATCTGATGGTGGTTGTATCCCTTCATATAATTTATTTTCGACTTAAGTCAAATGTTTATAGTGAAAGACCTAGACGTAGCGGGCTAACTTAGTTTTACTATATTTATTTACAAAGATACACATTTATGTTCATCATCATCAGGGTTTGTGTGTGTGTTTCAATGAAACAGTGTAAAGCATGTGCAATGAAACAGTGTAAAGCATGTGCAATGAAACAGTGTAAAGCATGTGAAGTGTTGTTGGCGGAATGGGATTGAAATCACTACATTCCTGATTTTAAACAGCTTTCTTGTTGTCTACAACCAGGCAGTAGGGTTTAATTAAGTATCTCTACAAGCTGGAGACAATGTCATTAGTCAGGCCTACTGCAATGGAAGTACTTCGTGTGAGGTGGTGCACCTAAAGAGAAGGATGTCGATCTTTGGTTGAACCATAAAATCACACCAACCCCACGACATGCGGATTCATGGTGGACAGGGCTCGACTTGAACACTTCTAGCACGCGTGATATGCAATCTAATAGAATCTGTCAACATAGCCTCATTGTTTAGAGTACTGACTATTCTTAATTAAGTTGTTGTTTTGTACTTTTCGAGTAAAAGATTACCTTTTCAAGCCCTATGTTTTAACTTTCTTTCTATATCCTTTGTCAAAAAAAACCTGTTCTATATCCTTTGTAAAAAAAAACATATCTATCTATCTATCTATCTATCCTTTTCTTATTTTGTCTAAGTCTCAAAGAACATTCCCCAGCTTTAAAGTCAATGACATGGGGTCACGTGGGTGTCAGCATTGTAACTAGTATCTCTGTGTTACCGTATACATAATTCTATATCGATCTCCTAGCATGTGTGCTACTTATATCGCTGTGTGTACCAAAGAAAAATTTTTATGGGGAATTCCCACATTTGAGGTCTATTTCTTGGAAAGCGATGTTATAAAAACAATACCCCATGGTGTAGATAGCTTCTCGCTCGGTTAAATAATTTCCTAAGAAAGGGTATATGCCCGAAGACATTTTGAGAATATTTTTGTGATTACGAAAATGAACGATCAGATAAAGACTACTAATCTGAAGAGTTGCTTTAGTGTTCTTTTAGTTCTAAATGTAATTGTACATGGCGATTAAATATAAAGTCCTCCTACAGTCTAGACAAACCACAGCTCACGTCCGTCTTATAGATTTGCAATCCATTTTTTGCGTAAAACTATTGTAGATATACTATTTTTGGCTTGGAAGAAAGTCTTTGCAGTGTAACTTCTTAGCTATCATCTTAGCTGGCTACGTTCAGACATTAATTATGTAATTAGTATATTCATTATTCATTATGGCTTTAGTACGAAACATCAAGTGACGCATATCTCTACGTTATATGGTAAAACAGGCACTTTGTGACAAAGTAAAATGGCGCATTTTTTCTTAATAGACTTAAATCATTGCATTAGTTTTCTAAAGAAACGTTTCCGTGGGGCAACTCTGTTACGCCAAACAATATGCTCGTTACCCATACAGGATACGTGCCCTGCCCAGCCTGATTGTCGGACTATAAGAAGTTCATACCGGCTTTTGCCATCCATTTATCCCAGTGGTGATACAGCCCGTGGAGGGATATGGCCTGCTTTTACACATCCCTCCATTCAGAACTCTCCTGGGCCTTTCGTCATCAAGGCCCTAACTCCAAGCTTTTTACCGAGGTTTATAGTTAAATCAAAAGAGGCTGCAGCGTACGCAAACTCGTTGACCGCTAGATGGATATCATGTTCAGTGTGAGCAAGTAAGGCGTAGAGAAGCTGTGTTATGACCATTTCCTTTGTTTTAGTACGGGACAGTAGACACCGAAGCATAAACACATGGTAATAATTCACCAGCAAAATAATAATAATTTTAAGGCTTGTCTTCGAGTCCGAAGATTAATAAGGACTGCAGTATTTCAGCTGTGACCTACATATTTTTCCACAACCAAGGCAAGCATAACCATTGTCCGCAGGTGGTCGATTAAGATTTTCTTTTGGTCTCAAATGTGTATCCGCGGCTTTTGTACAGAGGGAATTTCTTTAAGTCCGACAGTTACGCTGGACAGAGCAGTATCCTGGATGCCAAAGGCAGTCTTTTTTTTTGGTGAGCTAAAAAAGTGGTCGACGTAACACCGAAACGCTTAAAAGACCAGCTTAGGCGCCAACTTGCCTTAGCTGACATAGAAGAGAGCACCTGGTTGCATGCGGTCTCAGAACGAGACAGCTGGAGGTCACCAGCAAAATAAACAACAAACTAAAAGGTACATACACCGCTCTACGCAATTAAAGTGTAAACAATTTATTAAGCACTTCAAACACAATAACTAATTATACCTCGGCACATTTAATTTCATTACTTTTTTTTCCTAGTTCTATAATAAACCAATCTACAGTAAGATGGTGCGCAAATGTTTAATTAGGTCTATTGATTCTTTAAAACTTGTTCTTGTTTGCAAAGAAATATTTTAGTGTACTGCAGTAAGCCTAGTGACGTAAGCAGCGTTTTTCCCGTCATGGAAAATTTTCATTCATAAAACATTCTAGCCAAAATTAATTTTTCGATAATGAGGCATTTTCAAACCGATATAACGGTCGACCTCGAGTTTTCCCGATGTGGCCAATGAGTTGAGATTTCTTTCTCACTAATATGCACATTCCTTGAAATTTTAAAGAAAATCGTTAGAGCCGTTTTCGAAATAATACAAGAATTGCTCGCTTAAGAGTATAGGATTTAAGTATAACATTATGTCAAGATCATGCATTATGTTCATGCTATTGTAAAGAAACACAAATGAAGCCTGTCAGGGAAAAAACTGTAATAATGTATCATAAAACACTCTTCTCTTTAGAACATACAACCAGAACTAGCTTGCATTGAGTATGTTTTATAGTTTACCACTTAGGTTGACAAATGTTTATGTGGCTATACAAAAACTTAGAGCGTTTTCTATTCAACTGGTGCACAGCTTGCATACTTTGTACATTAGACTTGAACAATTGAACTGTTGATTGGTGAATTCGTAGATCTATTCGCGTCAGACTTGTTGGGCGAACCGTATTGTCAACTCCCAGGTTAGTATTTGACCAAAAAAAAAGGTTAATGTAAAGTTAAAATATGCAACGACTTAAACACAAAACAAATAACAACACATAGATTTGATATATCAGGTTAGAATAAACAATTCTAGTTGAGGCCTTACCTTGTCAAGAGAAACGTCCTCTTGTTAGGTAGGTCTTGATTCGATAAGAGATCTGCCGAGTATCCAGCAGTGTCGGTTTGATTTGTATCGACCATGACGTCACGTTTTCCGCGGCCTTCACATTTGGACCAAACATAAATTCGGTCGTCGCAAACCCTGGCCTTATTTCGGGACACATTTTTCTCTGAAACCCTATTTTGTCTTCAATGTTTGTAAAGGAGAGGAATGGCGCTAAGACTAAAAATAGCCCATGCCTGGAGGTGTGTCTCTAACCCGCGTTTTTGATTCGTTGATTCGTAATGCAGACAAACATGGGAGATGAGCCCTTTTTTTTCCCCCCTAAGGATGTGGAGATCTAGACGTCTCATGGAAGGTTCAAAGTCTCATTTTTAAATTAGATCTAGACCAGTGTTTCCCAAACTGTGTTCCGCGCGGCCTGACTTGGTGTTCCACGAACTACTGGAATAATTAACTAATAGGCCTACACGTGAATTAATCTCTAAGTAAATACAGAAAAAACAAGGTTACAAGGACAGTTTGTGTGGAAACAGAAACTTAAAATCGGCCCCCCCCCCCCCCGAAGTGGTCCACCCAGGCAGGCTTCAATATTTTCAGCAAGAACATCCAAATGAAATTATATCAAAGGCAAATGAGAGATAAGAATGGAGAAAGAAGGTTGACAGATCTTGTGTAGTGCCCCAATGGTGCAGCAGATCAAAGGATAGGTGCAAGTGAATGCAAAGTTAGACGTGAACCTGGCCTAACTAGTTCCCCTTTCAGACCTTGTGGTCTATGGGGCAGATGATGTAAAGTTCATCTGTTTTTGTGGCCTACGATTAACGAGGGTGTCATGTAGCCAGCACAACGACCAACCGCCTTTGCTTTTCCCCCAACTAATGTCAGGTACCCATTAGAGCTGGGTAGACTCAGAGGCGCCCAAGGAATCCGAAGTTGAAAATCCCAGTCTTCACCAGGATTCGAACCCGGGACCCTCGGTTCGGAAGCTAAGCGCTTTAACGAGCCTCTCCTGGTCTAACTAAAGTCTTATAAATAATGTAATTGTTTTAAAGGCTCAATCTTTTATTTGATTCCTCAAAAGTATCACATTAAAGAATGTTCAAGAAAATGAAGTTTATAAGATTACTATTCGTTTTAAATTAGGTATAACTTATAATGCATACTAATTAAGCTCTAAACGGGACGGACGGACAGACATTTTGCACAAAACTAATAGCGTCTTTTCCCCTTTCGGAGGCCGCTAAAAAGATTGTTATTAGTTCTTCCTGGTAACAAAATACATTCTATAACATCACTAATTAACTTTGAACTGATCTAGATTCCACCCCTGAATTGAAACAAAAGATCAACCTTTAAATTATGTTTGCTTGTCTGATGAGTATCACAATATTTGAAAACAAGATGCTAGTGTGCTCCTAGGGTTGTGTTCTATGGTCCTGCTAAGACCATTAGGCCTACAGTCTATATTTGTGTGCAAAGTCAAAGTATAGTAAAAGGCTGGACGCCACGTCAAATGTTAGAATTCAGATTGCTGGTATCATGCCTTATATCAAGAGGTTATGCTCTTTCACGGTACATAATGCCATAAAAGTCATTAAACCATAAATATTAAAAGTTTGTACTAGAAAACAAAAAAATGGCTATATATAGAATGTGGTTTCATTATTATTTTTAATTAAGCAAGTAGAAAAAAAATTCAACTTTAAAAAAAAAAAAAAAAAAGCTGTGTTCCTCTAAATACTGCTTACGTGCAAAAAAGTTTGGGAAACACTGATCAAGAAGTATGTTTGTTGTTTGTTGTTTGTTTACTGTACTAGTGTAGCTTCTATGGAGTTAAGCCGATTGTCAAGACAATGTGTTATGAAAATATAACAGTTCACTAGTGTAAAGCATTGCTCTTGGAAGATCTAGGAAAATCAGTTGTTAAAACCTGAGAGCTCAGCAGAATAAAGTGGCTTGTACTCACTCAGCACAGCTAACACACGCACACATAAAGCTTCACATGTAGCACATTGAAAGGCCGCCGTGACCTGGTTACACATATATGCACAACCCGGCACACAGAACAAGGCGACCTTAGCCACAGGAGCTCAGTTGGCTCTAGTCTAACGCTGTTGTCTCATTGATTACTGACATCGTTTGCTGACATTGTTGAAGTAGGTCGTTATCTAGCGTATCACCTGCAACACCTCTCTCTCTCTCTTTCTCTCTCTCTCTTATTTTCTGTCAATTGTCATGGCGCTCGATAAGAAATGATTTGGCAGGGGCGGCGCTTCGAGACGTGGGAGTAGAGTGTCAGAAGTAGGCCTATTCACATTCCCATAGTATTGGACTATTTGCTCTTGACCTAAAGTGAAACATTTCACGCATTACAAATAACTGCAGGATTTAGGCCTATATACAGAGGTTTTAAAACATGAAGTATTTTAGCCTCTCACATCATCTTGTACATGGAGTTAGCGAATGATCATTACCACTTGTTCTGCCCACGTACATTCTTTTTTTATTTATTATTATTATTCTGTTGTTTTTTATTGTTTTTTTTTGTTTTGTTTTTTGTAGCCACTAGTTGCCTCACATCTGGCCTGAGCGTCTTTGGTTACGAGCCATGGGTAACAGAGATGTAAAAATGTACATCTCTCCCAGACATAAATTTGTTCAGTCAAGCTTCCATTGGGTTAGAGTTCCGCGAGCCTTTGACTCCACTCTTAGGACAATTAATAATAAGAAGAAAATTGTTATTTTGGTCTGGTATTGCTTGGTCGCCATTGATACTGCAAACAAAATGGAAGTATTCTTCTGAAAATCCCCAGCTCCTGATGGCAAAAGGAAAGTTATTATTATTTGACAGATGATTTGCACTGCTATAATTGGGAATGATGCACTACACTAGGATCACGTCATTCGGTTAGGTGCTCCAACTGTGGCGTGGTGGTTAAGTAGTAGAGCACTTGGCTTCCGAACCGCCGATATTCGGGTTCGAATCCTTGTAAAGAATGGGATTTTGAACTTTGGGATTTTTAGGATGTCCATGAGCCCATATAACTCTAATGGATACCTGACATACCTTTAAAAACTAAAGGTGATTGGTCGTTTTGCTGGCCACGTGACATACTCCAGAATTCGATGAGCTTTATATCTTCTGCACCCATAGATGGTAAGGTCTGAAAAGGTTACATTACTTTTAGAGCTCTGTGATATCCTCAGTGGAGTTCATGCTGCCAATTGATATCCTTCATTTTAAGCTCTACAAATACATTATGCAGGCAGAAGAACAACGCCTGGTGTATGTAATATCGTAAGGCCTTTTCAACCTCTAGGTCCTGTGCATCCTTAAGTCCGGGCCTGGTCCCGAAAGACGACTGTCGAACTTTCATCGGGATTCGAGTCTGAGAGTTGAAGATTTTCAGAATGACACTTTAACTTTGTATGTGGTTTCAATCCCGACAAACCTATACCTCACCTAAATAATCATATTCTTCTTCTTCATAATTGCAACAACATTCACGTTTCTTAGCTGTTTGTTTGTTCAAAGCAACTCAACCTAGTTCATGAGTTGTCTACCCTACACTTCTTCATAAGTGTTGAGTGTGCGATTTTGGAACTCAAGGCCTATGGAAGCTTGCCTCCATCTGCCTGTCTGACTAAACAAAATGTAGTCAAATATCCGTTTATGGAGCTCATTTCTTCGAGTGGCCGTGTCTCTTGCACTCAGCACATGCAGTAGCAGATTTCCAGATTTTCTAAATATCATCACAACTCGACTGGACTCTTCGACTCGGCGGTGCGTCATGCATGGTGAACCTGCAGTCCTACAGATTTATGCCCAAGCTTTGAGGACGAAGTAGGAACTTTTCAAGTCTCATCGGCAAAAACTCATCAAATTTGGGTCGTCTGTCATCTCCAGCGATACTTAAAAGAACTACCGTAGATAGTATATGATAGTATGTAGTTAGTATTATATGAACTTCTTTAGAAAACTCAGTTGCTATTCATCAAGCAGAGTTTTCTAAACAATTTCATATACCATTAACTTTATGTTATACCAAGTCAAATTTGAAGCTTTCTGATCCCCTGTTACCACCGAAGTACTCTCCAAGCGTCTCTCAACTGTGTCAGAATTGGACAGAGATTAGAGATTACGATGTTATTAATTTCAAACGCACTATCAATTCTTTCTTCAAACTTTTCTTCACTGCTCAGCAGACGACATAGAAAGTACAAAGTTAATCTTTTAAATTGTACTAATTAGATGAACTCTACAAAAGTGCACTTTTTGTCTCACTTTGGTCTTTTAAAAGTACAAAGCACTGTATAATTCCTGAGACTTGATACTTTCAATTTTGTTATTTCTTTTAAAACAATGCGCACTCGCACACACACACAAGCGAGGATGTGACCTGGTTTGTTACCTTGACATTGACTTCATTTAACATCTGCTGTATCCTTTTATTTGGACAAGCAGAACAATCTGATAAACTTACACTTGCAACTGGGTTTTGTTTTTTTTTTGGCATTGACCATTTCAGAAGTTCACATACCGAAAAAAAAATTGGACATGACCTTTTGATCGAGATCTAAGTCATATGTAAATTCATGACTACTGTTAACTTTTCGTTTGGTTCTAAGTCCTTTTTGATTATTCCTCGCGTGTAGCTTACATATGTTGAGTGGAAAAGCGCTTTGCTTACGAATCGAGAGGACCGAGTTCGAATCCAGTGAAGAAGGGAGTTGTGTAATTTTAAACGTCGGGATTTTCAGGATGCCCTCAAGTTCACCCAACTAATGGGTTACCGCCAGGGTACCTGACAAACGTTGGGGAAAGTAAAGGCGGTGTTGTTGTTGTTTTTTTGCTGACCACAACCTAGTTTACCGTTGGCCATAGAAACAGATGAGCCCTCATAGATCGCAAGGCCTGAAAGGTGTAACTTTATTTACTATTTACTTCAAACTATTTGTGCTGGTCACAGAATGCCTTTTGAAACTTTACATATTTTAAGCCTTTAGATTTCACTTCCTATGCGACTATTGAACTTGCGATTCAAATACACGTTTAAGTCGTTTGGCACCGTCTAACACAATGGGCACCCATCTCACAGCGTCACCGCCACTGGTTTGGTGAACTTTCTTGCACGTTGATAGCCACGTGACCATAAGTCGCCCCCGTTTCCTTTGACCATTTTTTTTATGTTTCCAGTTTAGAGCAGCTCTAGGGTCTCTGTGACTTGCAATGCTCTGTCCATTTAGCCTGTTTCTGCTTCAAGGGGTCATCAATTAACTGCAGGTTACACGGTGGCAGTGTGACCTCGTTCCAAATAGATCTATAGTTACTGATACCAAAGTTCTTCTGATGCGACACTTTTAACCTGGGGTTGGGGGGGGGGGGGGGCTGGGGAGTACCCCCTCACTGACCCTCCCCTCCTTCCCACCCCCTTACACCACTTATAACTGGCCTTCTAGGCAATCTGGGCTAATACGATTTTTGATACAGTGAAGTGAAGATCACGGGCCAGGTGTTCTTCGTTTGTTTCTAGGTTAGGTCGTTGGCAGTGGCCAGCCTAAATTAGGCTCGAAACATTCACGTTTCTGTTAGCTGCACCTCCATGTTTGTTTGTTTGTTCAAAGCAACTCAACCTAGTTCATGAGTTGTCTACCCTATTTCAGTAGTGAAGTCCAGAGACCATTGTTTGGATACAGCTAAGAATTTCAAAATTTTGTACTAAACTTATATCAACTCACTCTGTCTGTCTGGCCAAAAGTTAGTACATGTTATTTCTCCGACACCCCAATCTCGGATCTTGCTGAAATTTTTCACAATTATTTCTTTTACTCAACAACACAAGAATCAGTTTTTAAAAATTAACCAATTAGTTAATGAACTATTAGTAATATTATTTTTTGGTTTGATATCTCAAACAAGGGAAGGAAATAGTACTTGACTGAATTAGTACTCTTTCCTAAGGGAAAGAAATAGTACTTGACTGAACCCCCCCCCTTTTTTTTTAGTCCCTTAAGACTTATTACAAATTGAATTACATGACTGATCCAAACTAATTGATACACTTAATATATGCTTTGTTATTTTAAAAAGTATTTTGTATTTTGCTTGTTTTGTTTCTTTTTAACATTCAGTATTGCCATTTTTTCTTTTGTCATGTGTACTGCTGTGCAGAGTAAATTACTCCTATGGTAAAACTGAAGACATTGTTCCTAAACAGTAGAGAAATGTCTATCTGTAGTGTAGAGAATTGATCACTTTCAAGGTTGAGGTAAAGATTCCTTCTCTCTGTACAAAGTGACATTTGTTTTCTACATTAACTTTTGACTTGTAGGTTTTTTCTTACACAACTCCTAGGCATGGAATTCACTGGCCATCTGCCCATCAAGCTCTAACTGGAACTTGACTCAAACTGTCTGTTTCACCACTTTGATGAGTCATATTAAAACCTGCTTCCTTAGAATGCAATTATCATCCTCCGCCTTTGTTTTTAAAAATGTAATCTTGAATTTGTGTTAATTCTTACATAGTAAAGTTTCCCCTTTCAGACCTTGCGATCTATGGGGCAAATGATGTTAAGGTCATCTGTTTATTAGGCCAACGGTTAACGAGCAGGGTGTTATGTGGCCAGCACAACGACCAACCATGAATGGAACTGGAAGCGATATGGTCAATAAACTTTTAAATCTATATTTACAACCCTTGACCTCTGATCTCTGAATTTTGCATTGTGCGGCACAACTTGTATTAAACTCTATGTGTCTCAGTGTTTAAAAATATTCTTGTTCCTTTTAGGTCCCCAATAAGCCGACAACGAAAGAGGAGGCTAAGGAGACACCAGTCAAGAAGACAGTTACAGGAACTGATGCTGACTTGAGGAGGCTCAATCTACAAGATGCCAAGCAACTGTTGCGTAAATTTGGTGTTCATGAATCTGAGGTCAGTATGTGTAATAGAGATAGAAGAGTTTTAGTTTTGTTGTACCATAAGCTTAAAAAGGTTTCTCACAAAATCTCAGCCACTTGCACTTAAATTATCAGAATTTTAGAAATAGTTATCTCATTATTTTTACACTCTGATAAGATGCAATCTAGGCAGCAAAATGATCTTTAAAGAGGGGAAATAGCAGTGTGGGTTGAGTTTAAGAATAATTTTTTTTTAAATAATTCTACATCATGTTTGTTAACAGTGCTCTATAAATTAAATGTGTATTATTATTATTATTGTTGTTATTGTAAATGTGCAATATTGTTATGTTTTTAAACACATTAGTCACATGCAATATTATATAGTGTTTATGTTTTTGTTTGTTAGATCAAAATTAGTCACATGCCAATATTATATAGCGTTTATGTTTTTGTTTGTTAGATCAAAAAACTGTCGAGGTGGGAAGTCATTGATGTGGTCAGAACCATGTCCACGGAACAGGCCAAACAAGGCCAGGATACTACAGGTGATACTTGCCAGTTTGTTCTTTCTGTCCATAGTTAACTTTATTGTTGTTATATTCTTTAAAGTTATTTTCAAATGTTTCCTATTGATGGACTACATTCTAACATTTGACTGACAATGTCTTTTCTAACAGGTTGGGTAAAGTTTGCTCGTGGGAATCGTTACTCTGCTGCAGAACATATGGAGAGGTACAAGGAGGAGTGTCAGAGGATATTTGACTTGCAGAACAGGTTGGTTTCAGGTGCTTTTTAAACATATGAAGTCTTGAGGAGTAGCTGATTTTGTATTTTAGTTGTGAGGGTGGATTCTCAGAGATGAACAAGAGTCGATTTAGGGCTGGTGATAGGCATAGAGATGCACCATATAGGCACTTAGTTAGCATAGAGATGCACCATATAGGCACTTAGTTTGCATAGAGATGCACCATATAGGCACTTAGTTAGCATAGAGATGCACCATAGTTGACAGACTTAGAAGGCTACATTTTGTGATGGCATGGATAGTGGGGTTTAGATTGTTTATGTTAATATTATTCAGTTGGTGTTAGGCAGTCAAGGTGACAACATCTAATTATGGACAGAGACTTGACTGTGGCCTTTACATTTTAAACTTCATTCAATTTATTCAACCGTCTGAATTTAGTTCTTCCCTTGTTATCGTAATAAGCTTTGTTCTTAATAGTTATTAAACCTGCACAATTAACTCAAACATATTCTAAATAATATATCGAAGCCAAAAAGCTAATTTACAACTACAAGACAAGCTCTTTACACTTGCTAGTCCAAAATAATTCCTAATTAACAAAAAAAATGCTTTTATGCCGAGTTAACTCCCCTCATGGCTTCATATGAACAGGATTGTATTCTCTGTACATTAGAAATATATAGTCCCAAGTTATGTCATAACCCATTGAATTGGGCAAACTAAAAATCCAGAAGTTCAAAATCTGAAATTTACTGGAATTTGAAATCAAGACTTCCTCGGTTCAGAAGCCAACTGCTTTTCTCCTCACCATACTATTTCGTATTATAAGTGAAAATGTAAAAATATGTAGGCTTGCAGACTTGTACATTATTAAAAGCTATTTTCTTACAATTTGTTGTATTTTTAATTAGGGTTCTAGCTTCCACCGAAACTTTATCGACTGATGAGGAATCCACATCTGGTGAAGATTCCGACTTTGAGGAAATGGGAAAAAATATTGAGAGTATGTTGTCTAACAAGAAGACAAGCATGCAGGTAAATTTGTTGTTACAAGCCACATCTCAATAGCTCCTCATTTAAATTCTTCATGAAGTTACAGTTCTTTAAATTAAGTTTTTTGCAGTAGCAAAACTTTTCAGACTTCGTAATATAACATGTTAAATAAATATATAACATGTAATTGAATTATTGCCACCAATTATCAATATCTGTGTGGCATTTGACATCTTCAGAGATAATCTGTTCCCTTTGCACCTTTCATACTTGCTGGATCTATTCAGTACCTCTTTTTCACAACTGGCAGTGAAAAGAGCTTCATGTCGCCCTTGCATACATCTGCATACCTTAAAAGTAGGTGACCAGTGGCTCTCCTGCCTTCTATTAGATCACCATACAGAATGTCTTGGGGGAGGTGACCTTGTAGCATTTTGTGAACATGACCAAGCCAGCCAAGGCATCCAATGTTGATAACACTGTATCCTGCTCTTCACAGCATTCCTAATTGGTTTATTTTGCTAGTATCATTATATTCTAAATATCTATGTTATTATGACTGAAAAATGTTTCAAATTTAAAAAACAAATTTGTGTTATAGTCATCACAATAGTCTATTTTGTTCTAATTCTATTGCATTTATTACAATACTGGGTACATATGTTGTTTTTTTGTTGTATTTCATAGCTTTGTTTGGTAGTATAGAAATACAATGAGTGTAAGGTGTCTGTAAGGAATTCATATTGTGTGCCAAACTATTATGGTCCACTATGTTGTGCTACACCACATACCCAAAGAAATACTATGGTGAAATGTTTCCTTGCAGCTGTCCAGGGAAAAGGAAGAAGCTGAGAGACGAGAGCTGCAGAGGATGTTGAAAGGTGACCTGGGAGATAAAGACAAGAAAAAAGGAGCGCAGTCTAACAAGGAAGATGAGCTCATGGTTAGTGCTACAGCAATTTATTGCACTGATACAGGTTTATAAGAATTCTCAAATTTCTCATTTCTATCTTTTATCTACCATCTACATACAGTATTTCAATTCCTGATTAATTATATCGCTTATAATCAAAATTCCATCCAACTCCTGTGATAATCACACCCTGTGCCTTTTATACCAGTCTTGGTTTTTCTAATTACATATTTATATGTTATAGTGAAGTTTCTGAGAATCTGATAAATGGTGATCACAACACAAACATCAACCTTTCAGAACTTCTGAAATTAGTAATCAAACATCAGAAGATAACATGTTTCTGTTGGATTATTGAACATTTTCTCAAACTGTTATCAGAAGTGAAATTGTATTTTGAAGATTTGTTGAAGGAATGTTTTTTGTTTGTCTGTTTCAGCACCACAGGGGAAGAAAATTGAAGATTGTCAGGACACTAAGAGATGACACAGGTAGACAGTTCCAGAGGTCAGAGATGGTGACCAATCCAGTAGTCATTGATACTTACCTGCGTATACGACAGACCAGGGACCCCAATTTTATGTAAGTAATTACTCAATAGTTGTCATGGAAACTGGAAAAGCAAACAAATTAAAAAGTGAAAACATCAGTGTTACTAGATGAAACAAAAAATGCAAACACGTCACAGCTAATGCAAACAGCTTAGGGACTTGTATCTTATCTAATTTGTAATTTGAACTTTTAAATATGCACTTACAATTAAAAAGTAAGGTTCCCCTTTCACACCTAGTGATCTATGGGGTAGATGATGTGAAAGTCATCTGTTTCTGTGGCCCACTGTTACCAAATGTGTCATGTGTACAGCACAACGACCAACAGCTGGTACCCATTAGAGCTGGGTGGACTCAGAGGTGCCCAAAGATCTTGAAATTAAATCCCAGTCTTCACCATGATTTGAACCCGGGATCCTAGGTTTGGAAGCCTAGCACTTTATGCTCAGCCACCGCACCTCTATGATCAAAGAGTAACTCAATTTAATTTAGTATTTCAAGTCAATGTGTTAGGACAACAATAACAGAGCATGTGTTAGACTTTAGTGTTCTTCAGTACCCAAGTACATTTTGAGAAAAACTTTTCAAAGACCATCTCTCCCTTTTTTGTCAATTTACACATTTTAACTATTTTTTTTATTCAGTTTCAGATGATTGTCTGTTATTATCACCCCCCCCCACACACACACACACACACTCATTCACCAAGTAAATATTATTAGTAAATCCTTTCCAGTGGCATAATAAGAACTGAACCCAATGTTTTAATGTAAGTTAGTCCTTACTGTTACTTTAAAAAAAATTGTGTCTGTATCCAGCAAGCAGTTTGCTGCAATGGATGATCAGCAGAAGGAAGAGATGAGGAAAGAAAGGCGAAGAATTCAGGAACAGCTCCGGCGCATCAAGAGGAACCAGGAGAAGCCAACGTCAACTCCTCCACCAAAGAAAAAACCCAAGAAAGACAAAGAGCAGCTAATCAAAGCATCAAAGGTAACATGTCTACAGTGTAGACCAGTGTCTAGGTTTGGTTTAATTCCTGCACATATTTCATTTGACCCCCTGTGCTTCTGTTTAACCAAAGCACTTGATGCTAAGTTTGTGACCTTGACCTAAAAAGTTTGACTTGACGCAGGTGCCCAATTTATTTATTTTTTTGTCCTGGGAAGAGGGGCATATGATTTTATGTGTCATAGGTCACATCACTGCTAAAAATCATTTAGTTTAATGGAACTTAGCCTTCATTATGCCCTGTGGGAGTGAACTTTCCAGGGGTTGGATATCACTGCATCCCAGGTCAAATGTGGGGGGCCTAAGCTTGGTCATTCCTGTCTTAGAACATAATACATACTGATGTAAATGAGCTTTCTGGCCATGCCTAACAAGACATAATTACTTGGCAAAGTTAGTCCCAGAGAAACATAATATTTGGCAGCATTGTCTTCCTGGCCTGCCTCTACCATGGAAAACAAGGTTAGTCTGAAAGATTGCAACTTTGCAAACAAAAGAAAGTTTTTAAGGCCTAATATATGTCCTGTAAGTGATTTGAATGCAAAAGTCATACACTAAAGGCTTCACTATGCTTAATAGAAATGAGTAACTAGAAATTCATTGTCTGAATCTTGACATTAAGAGCTTAGATTTATTAAAGATGTGAAAGATGTATTTTTATGCACCTAGGG
Source organism: Biomphalaria sudanica (assembly GCA_036873155.1). Taxonomy (NCBI): domain Eukaryota; kingdom Metazoa; phylum Mollusca; class Gastropoda; family Planorbidae; genus Biomphalaria; species Biomphalaria sudanica. The sequence continues at coordinate 968,477 of JAZGLO010003812.1, read as the reverse complement.
ACAGAGGATTTCATTTAACTCACAGAAATGGGAAAGGGGGTATATATATAGCCAGTTATTTACTTCAAGCAGTGTTGTTTCTCTTTCATGATCCATCTAAAGATGCAGCAAATCTTGATCACTGAAAAATCATGTTTTAAGTTTATACCCCCACCTCCCAATACTCAACTGGTTTTCAGGCACCATGGAGGTTACTTTTTATTTAGTTATATAACCAAAATTGGCTAATGGATCATTGATAGCTGAAACTTGTTTGGGCAGTTTTTAAATGAGTAACTTAGCAGGGTTGTTTTTTTTATTCTCAGAGACAGGTTGTTGTTTTTTTGCTAGACCTGCTTACTTTAAATCTAAAACCTATTTTGTCCACAGATGAAATGTGGTGCTTGTGGTCAGATAGGCCATATGAGAACCAACAAGGAGTGTCCCATGTACAACACTCGGATGGGCGGCTCAGGGCTTCAGGTGGCCATGACAGAGGAGCAGGAGGAGGAGGAAGAGAAGAACATCCCAGTGGACCAGGACCTGATCAATGTGGAAGGCACCAAGATCATCATGTCCAAGACACTTCTGGAGCAGTGAGTTATCTGTCCTTGTTATGTTGTGTCAATTATTGCCCTTTATAAGGGCCTACCCACAGCGAATGTTACGTATGGTAGCTCTAGTCAGACTTGCAGAAATAAAAGAGTTATCTTTCCATGACTTATTCATTGAGGGTTAGAGAGTCGCCGTGCATGCGTCTTGTCTCGCATCGTTGGGCAACATAGAGAATTATATATATATATATATAATATGTTGCTATATATATATATATATAATAAATATTATATATAAGTTGTATCAACCAAACCAACCACCATCTATATATATATATAGAGAGAGAGATGGTGGTTGGTTTGGTTGATACAACTTATATATAATATTTATTCTTATGTTTTAAATTACAGAATTTTTTTAATGTAAGGGTATATGTATTCATAAGTTAATCAAGTCATTCATATTATTTAGAGCCTGGTACTCAACCAAGTCTTTGACTTTCTTGGCTGATTTAGTCAAACATTTCTATTCTCCTCTTGTGCTTGGAAAGAAACAATTTAAACTGGTTTGAACATTTTTTTCCAATGCTCCATAATTTCATTTAGTTTCATTGCTTATTAAATCAAGAGCATTTTTTCCATGTGGATAAAATAAAACAGTCATATTTATTTTGCTGTTTCTGTAAAATTACAAATTTAGCAAGAGAGAAATAATGCAGATTTTAAGGTGGCTTAAAAAGTAATATAAATAAAGACCAGCCCTTGAAGTAAAATTTAGTTAAATAGTTACACTTCTTTTTTTTTTTCTGAAATATATTAGAATAATTAGAAATAATTTTTATATTTATCATGAACTATTTGTATAGCGTTAGTTACCAGAATTGTTAAAAAATCTCAATTGTGCGATGTTATTTGTATATTTAAACAATTTTAGGTTTGAGGTTTTCCGATTTTTTAAAATTTTTTTTTAGAACTGCTTTTGTATAGCATATATGTAATACTTCAAATTTTTTCTTGCTAGTGCTGAAAGCATTCGTCGTAAATCTCTTGTGCTTAAAGTTCCAAAGCAAGCTGTGGAGACAAAGAAAAAGAGAAGAGTTAGCAACATAGTACATTGTGACTATTTGAAGGTAAACTTCTGACAGTGAAACCATTGTGTAGCTGTTCAGTGCTTGGCCACATTTGAATATACTAGCTGTTTTTACCTGGCATTGCTAGGGTTTTTTTTTTCTTCTGTTTTTGTTTTGTCATATTATAAATGGCGTCTATGTTGCTTTATTAGTAAAAGTCAAGATGTCCTATTGACCTAAATCTAGTATACTCTCTTGTTGTAGGACAACTTTGCTTATCCCAAGATCACTGTCTCTAAGTTTTTATTAAGATTGGTCAAAATATTTTTATTTCTATAAAGGACATACATACATTCTACATAATATATTAGATTTTGGATTGATTTCTGACACTAGGAACTTTTCAGTTAATTCTACTTTCTGACAGCATAAAACAATCCTTTACTCTTTATGTTGTCATAAAGATTGCATTGTGCCTGTGTTTTTGTTTGGTTTAATCAGATAATCTAAAAGACTTTCTAATTTGAAAATTCTAATTAAATTTTTTTTTTTTAATTTCCATGATAAGAAACCAAAGCAGTCTTCCAACAGACGTCGTACAGATCCACTTGTCACTTTGTCCTCCATATTTGAATCTATCTTGAATGAACTCAGGAGTTTACCCGATGTAAGATCTTACATTTGACTCTTTAGATTAGTTACTATTAGTTTTTTGAGTTATGACAATCTATTTGTGTTGTTGAACTAATATATTCTTTTGTAAGGTTCTTGAAAATGTTTGCTTTCAGATTCAACTATTTTTGTTTCCTGTTAACCCCAAAGAAGTGCCAGATTATTACAGAATCATCAAACGTCCGATGGATATGCAGACAATGAGAGAGGTCAGTTGAATGATGTTAGTGCGTTTTTTTTTTATGTTCATGCTTTTGGGTACAGATGCCAACTTTGTTGATTTTATTTTCATTTTCCATTGCATTTTTTTATTAAAAATCATTATAAAATAACATTCACATGAAAAATAAAAACTACTATTTAAAATAATGTTAGAAAATTAAAGTGAGAATTTTTTTTTCTGTAATTCAAATAAGTCAAATAATGTGCTTGTAAAGATTAACTGCTGTTTACTTTTTCAAGATATAGTCTATTGGAACTACATCTTTTTTGATGTTAACTATGAAATTTTGTTTTCCAGAATGTCCGTCAGAAAAAATACAGGTCAAGAGAAGATTTCCTCACTGATCTGAATCAGATAGTTGAGAACAGCAAGCTCTATAATGGTTTGTTTGACTAGATCTAGTAGTTGTTAGCCCATGACCAGCTAGTACTCTAGAGAAATTTGGTGCATTTACTTTCAAAATCAGCTGATTCTCCATGTAGCTCTTTACAAATGGTCTTGTGGAACTTGTGCTATGACCAAGTCTCCCCCTAGAAAGTTTAAGAAGCCACTAGAGCAGCAGACATTCAGTAGCATTGTGTTGCTATCTTTCACAGGAACAAACAGATCATAATATACATTTTGTTTAAAACTAGTTGTCAAAATGGGGTCCACAAAATTCTCATCTCAATTAGTATTTTGCCTTTCACACTAGGGTATGTCTTAGCAGTAAGTAGTTTGTGAAACTAAAATCCAATTTCTTTAAAAGCTGGCCTACCTAGCAAAAAATAAGTAATAAAATGCTTTCAAATGATAAGTGCCCTTTTGAAACAGAATGTTGAGCTTCTGTAGCTAGAAATTCTCTTTGTTTTATTCCATATAAAAATGTTCAGTTTATTTCTCACAGGAAGTCGCAGCTGTATCGTAATTTTTTGTTTTTAATTTTTCAGGTGCTCAACATTTGCTCACCTTGAATGCTCAGTCTATGTTGACCTTGTGTTTCCACAGAATAGCCGAGGTACTTTCATTGTTTTTTTTTCAGTTTCATGTTCTCATTCAACAATGAATTTTTATTTATTACTTATGAAAATGTGATTCTAATTTTTAAAAATATTTCACAGAAAGAGCAGAAACTAATGCGTCTGGAGAAGGCAATTAATCCTTTGCTGGATGACAATGACCAAGTGGCTCTGTCTTACATCTTTGAGAAAATCATTCTTTCTATGAAAGCAATTGACACTGTAAGTGTTTTGACTGGCTTCTGGTGTCTCTTTGTTACATCATATAGTCCTGTTTGTGTCCAAGTGTTTTTAGTTAGATTTATGTATTGAGATGTTGGATGGCACGGTGGCTGAGTGGTCAAGCGCTTGGCTTCCAAACCTGTGGTCCTGGGTTTGAATTTCGGTGAAGACTGAAATTTTGAATTTTTCGGGATTCCTAGGGCGCCCTGAGTCCACCTAACTCTAATGGGTACCTGACTTAAGTCGGGAAAGTAAAGGCTCGTTAACCGTTGGCCATAGAAACAGATGACCTTAACAACATCTGCCCTATAGATTGCAAGGTCTGAAAGGGGAACTATTGGGATGTTATGTTTGTGGTACATAATCACTTGAAGGAGTTGTGCTACTTTATTTTCATATTTTGCAGTCTTGGCCGTTCCACAATCCTGTGAATAAAAAGACAGTCAAAGATTACTACACAGTGGTCAAACGTCCCATGGATCTGACCACACTGCTGAAGGTAAAACTTATCTTGAACATTTCTAAAGCTTACATGCATTTTAAAGATTCTATAGTCTTTGAATAATGTTATTTAATCTTAAGTATTTATTCTTGGAATGTTTTCTAACATGTTTGTTAGTTTTGAAACAATATATTTCTTTTATTAACAAAACCTACTTGATTCATCATCATCATCATCTTTCCTTTGCTTTCCTCATGGAACAAAGGGGCTCAGTAAAAACATGCCACTCTCCACAGTCTCTTGCTAGTTTTTTAATGGCTTCCCAGTTCTTTCCTGTCTTCTTGGCTTCATCTAGTACACTGCATCGCCACGTTCATTTTGGTCTTCCTCTACGTTTTGTGCCCTGGGAAACTTAGACATATTTAGAATACAATAGATGACTACTTGGTTGTGTGGTATGCCCTCTGGACTGTCTTCCTGATGGTGCTGGGTTGGAATCCTTCTTTCATACCCTGTCATCTTGTGTGAGTTTTGTGGTAGGATGTAATAATCTTTACATCTGAAGAAACATCTGAAACATGTAAAACAAAACAATAATCTTCCTTTTTTTGGAAATAAAGTTTATAAAATGATCAATTTGTTTTCTCAAAGAATGTCCAGTCACACAAGTACCACAGCAAGGATCAGTTTGTGGAAGATGCAGAGTTGCTGTACACCAATAGCCTCCAGTACAATGGACCTGAACACACCTACACACAGACTGCCCGCAAGTTGATGGAGGTCATGAAAGATGAACTCAATGAGGTTAGTGTTTCTTGGAATAATTTTTTTTTTATGTTGTGACTTTATTTGTTCTTTTAGTAATGTTGGTCTTGCGATTGAACCTGGGATTAGGAATTCTATTTAAAATTTTAAGTTTTGGTGAGATTTGTACAATTCCAGAAAATTTGTAAATATGTAAGTTGTTGTTCTGGCTACATAATGTTGATTGGTGTTAACGTATTGAACAATGCATAGTTTAAGCGATACTGGATTGAGCCTGTTCATGTATGGTCTAAGTTGAAGTGCCTTAGTACTTGAACAGTATCAAAAGCTTGTCTACCACAATGAGGATCTCCAGTTCAAATCCTGTAGAAGGCTTAATAAATACTCATCTCACATATTTGGAACCAAAAGCACATAACAAGCTATAAAATATCTTTTTTTCTCTTGCTGTTCAAATGAATTCAAATTCATTTTCTGTTTGAAGTAATTCCTTTTGATTAGCATGAAGTATAGAATTTTGGACTTTCCTTTCCTTTGGGTAAGATTTGTAAAACTATTTTCTCATAATATATAAGCAGGAATATTTTTTGGTGTAGATATTTATTTTAAAAGATTGTGGTGGCTTATTAACCATCAGGTTACGAGTTCAAATCTTGGTGAAAACTGAGACCTTATGCTTTTAATTATTCTGAACTTTTTAAGTCTATTCTGCTGTAGTGAGTACCTGACAGGAGTTGATCATTGTGCTGGCCACTTGACACTCTTGTTAACTGTCAGCCATAGAAACAGTTGAGTGTTGTATTGCATGCTGTGTAAGGGGTACGGCTAAAAAAATTTAATACTACTAAAAAAGACTTTGACATTTAAATTTTTTTGTTGCTTATGTTTTACTCTTGTGCTATGACTTGGTACAAAATGTTTTTTGTTTTGTCATTTGCCTGTTTAGCAAGAGGAACACATTCAGCAGCTAGAGGCAGACATCAGAGCAGCTCAAGAGGCAGCATTAGATGCAGCAGATACTGACAGCATGACAGGGACATCAATCAATCGAGATGATGGCAGCATATTAGGTTTGAACATGGTTTCATAAATTATGATGACCAAGATACAATATATATATATATATATATATATATATATATATATATATACATATATGTATATATATATATTTCTGAATGTCAACATTAACATCAATAGATAATAAGGCTTGTTTTCGAGTCTGAAGATTAAGGAGGAATGTTGTATTTCCTGTGGCTACAATAGATAACCATGCTCAACTGTTTATAAAATTTGTTGTTGTTTTTTTTAACTAAAAAAGAACAAGTTTTGTGTCCAATGTCACACATTTGTGTTATACTGACTTGCAAAAAAAAAAATAAAGTTAAAAAATCTCTTCCCAAATCAGATACTGAAAGTTTGGATGGCTTCAGCACCAAAGAACACATGGCCATCACTGAGGAGTACAGCAACTCTAACATAAGAACTTTCAGCGAAAGTGGGGTGAGTTTGTCAGCTTACATAGGTGTCAAGGAGATTCTTTGGCTTGGTTGCTACTCAGTTTTGAGCACACACACACTAGAAGCTTTTTCTTTCTTTTTCTTGCAAAGAGAATTGAAACCAAAAAAAAACAAACAGGGACATTTATTTTAGTCCAGTTCTAGCATTCAATAAAGAAAATAATTTCAATATACTCAGTATGATTTGTTAGAGTTATCAAAAAAAAAACAAAAAAACTTCAGAACTGCAGAAAAAGCAGTAACAGCTAAAGAACTTAAGCAGTAAAAATTATGAAATGGGGGCACTGTGGATGAGTGGTTAAGCGCTTGGCTTTCAAACCTGGGATCCTGGGTTCGAATCTTAGTGAAGCTTTTAAATTTTGGGATTTTTAGGGCGCCCCTGAGTCCACCTAACTCTAATGGGTACCTGACTTTAGTTGGGGAAAGTAAAGGCAGTTGTTCGTTGTGCTGGCCACATGACACCCTGCTCGTTAACCTTTGGCCAAAGAAACAGATGACCTTTACATCATCTGCCCTATTTACCACAAGGTCTGAAAGAGGATCCAATTCAAAGGCTACTGGCTCCAAAGTGTTTAGAATCTTTGTTTTCTTGTTATTTACATGGAGGTCAAATTGACCTGTTTCTTACTTACTACATTTAGTTAGTATGTTAATCAAGCCAGAAGATTTGTAGAACTGATCCTGTAGGTTTATTATGAGCTTTGTAGCAGTGTTTTAAAATGGCCTTGTTCAGAATATTTTTCTCTTTAGATCTACTGGTAATCTATAAAGTTGGGCTGTATTCTAAGAGGAATTTTGATTAATCGCAACTTGCCTTATGACAGCCTAATTTGTTACACTTCACAGGCTGGTCATCATGTGTCAGACTCTGAGTTTGTTGATATTGAAGGAGATGAAGAGGCAGGAAATAGAAGCCAGGTAGGACTTCTTCTTCTTCTTAAACTGTCAGGTAGAGTTGAGCCTTCGGCTCTTGGAACTCTAGGCCAGCAAAGTGAACAAGTGCTCCCTCTCACCGGCCTGCATGAAAACAGTGTACACTGTTTTGTCTGGCGGGTGGGTCAGACTCGCGTCAAGAGGCAGTGTATAAATCTACTAAGACCCCCGCCATTTTTCTTTTCTATACCAGGCTAACGTGCAGGACACGCCATTTATGTAACGGCCCTTTGAGGAATGGCGCCTGGATTGTGACAAGGTTGTGGGAGCTTTTTTACAACTCCGCACAATGCAATGAGGATGCTCTCACACCCCCTTTGGCACCCCCACAAGAGTCTTGTTTTGCTACCCTTTAGCCTAATCGTTTCCTCCTACGATCGTTTCCACCAGGGCGCCACTATGAGGCAAGGTAGCATGCCCGTAAGCCAGGTAGGACAAATTAATGACGAGTTTGGTCAGTTCCAGATTTGTTAAAATGAACCCATGGATAGAGGAAGTACTCTTCTGTATTTGCAGTACTGGCATTTTAAAAATGTTCTTAGAATGAGTAAAATTTTGTTCTGCCTCCCACCCTAGCTGTTTGAACTTCTGGTGTTTATTCCAGATATACTTCCCCTCCCACTGACTGGTCATGTGATAAGCACTCTGGATTATCATCTCAGTGGTCCTGGGTTCGAACCTTGCTCCCTGCGACTCCCTTTCCCCCTGCAGGAGGTTTGGGCTTGGATGTAATCATCTTCAATCCTGAAGGAACATGTGAAACTAAAATGTCAAGTGAATGAATGTATAGTATCTAAAGTATGCTTGTCAATGTAGAGTTGTTCATTCCTGTGTTTTTACAGGGACAGAGAGAGAGCTACACCGAGGAAGGTGATGCTGAAGATGATGACCTTGCCAAAGACCTTCAGTTGTCTGATGCTGAGGAAGAGGATGAAGAGGATGAGGATGACAATGCCAGTGGAGGTAAGAGACACTTTTATTTGTAGCCTCTGAGTAAGATGCTAAACTTTATTACTGGTCAATATGTAAAAAAAAGTATGCAAGAAACAGTTTAAAAACGTCTTCATAGATATAATGTTGTTAAAGAAAAATATATTTCTTTCAACAGGGGAGATAAATGATCTGTCTGAAACTCAACAAGAAGAACAATCCATGGAAGTAGATGAGAATGTTGGAGGTTATGATGAGAATGCTCGTTCTTATTTTGACACTACTGGGGAAGAAGGTGAAGGTGAAGTTGTAGAAGGTGAAGGCTCTTTTTTTTTTTGTATTCTATCTTACATTTGGCTTTTTGAGAAATTATGGGTTTATTTTTTCCGCTGTTTGGAGTGTTGAGCATCTGAATGAGAATTCAAATGTCTTAAAGCTGATGCGAAGACATCTCATACTGTATATAGATAACTTAGAACTCTTGACTGAATATTATCATGATTGTTAAGAATATTCAAGGGGTTATCAATAAGGGTTTCCTCACTCTATTGACATCAATGAACTACTCATTTGAATGTTTCTTTTGGTTTTTTATCAAATTGCATGAGATTTTAAATCACTAAATATCAACACAGTAGAAAGTCATTAATTAATACATAGTCCACTGACGGTTATTAAAGGGAGTGAATTTAAATTAAATACTATTTAGCGACTTTCTCCATAAAATAGTTGCTTGCAAAAGTGGTTGCATCATCATAGGAACTTTTAGTTAGAGATAGAGAAGGTAGGATAATCGCTGGAATAAGTGCATAGATCTAAATAGAGATTATGCAGATAATAAAAATGTAATTTGAGGAAAAAATTACATGTTCCATTGTTTGTATTAAAGCCATGTAAATGTTCCTGTCAGCTTCTTTTGTTACTAGGCTCGTTAGTGGGTTACTTAAATAGGAATAATTATTACTAGATAAACTTTAACTACAACTCTGGATATCCATGAATAATAATAATACTTTAATATTCAATAAAGCACACAATGACATCAACTCTCAAGGAAATATTAATACACGAACCCCAGTCCAGGAAGCGACTGTCCAACCTTCCTGGACCGGGAATAAGACCTCACTGACTAACACACTCTCTCGCACATTCATTGAAGACTTAATCATTCAGCTCATAACATGTGCAAGACTAATCACATTCATAACCTGGGCCTGGGAGTACATAAACAAAGGGATATAACTATCATACCAAAATATCAAAGTAACATATTCACTCTCGCCATACCTCCCCCTGACAGTTCCATTTCATTTTTTTAAAAATTAACTTACTGCTAAACCACTAAAAAATTATGAATGAATTATTTTTTTGTTGGAACAAAAAGTTTTGCATTATTTATGACGTTTAAAAAGTTATGAACCATCTCAACTTATCCAGAAATTCAAAACACATAAAGTACTTGAATCTTGCACAATCTGTAACTAGAAGGAACTCCCAAGGTCATCAACATCATTTTTTACAATAAATCTATTCAAGTTGCTTCATGCATGGATGCGATTCTTGAAAACGGGTCAAACAATTTTTGTAGAAATTTGAAAGTTGGTGTGTATTGTTGGAAAAAGAATGACTAGCTTGTTGGCCATGCTGGGAAAGCTTTAGTTTGACAGTTATAGTTTTTCAAAGTATTAAAAGAGAATAATTTAAATTTGTCTAGAAAACTAGAAAATATTTATCTTGAACAGATTCTGTCTTGGGGTATTTCCACATGATGGCCCCATTCATTAAAATAAATTAATGTTCAGGAACATTTCGTGTACCATCTTCTAAGTCTAGATTCTATTCTATCACTTGAATATTATAAAGTCTAGTATATTTATACATTCGCTTAACCAGGGTATTTTTCTATAGGGAGGGAGAGGAAATGGGACAGGGTAAAAAATATTCAGTTTTTTTTTAATGTAACCTTCATTTGTTAAGATTTAAAAGTCACCCTTTAAGTTGTATAAAGGAGGTAGTCTTTTTTTAAAAAGCATTTTTTATGTTTTTCTTGTTATGACATTAACTACATAAATCAATCTAGTTTACAATAATGGATTAGACTTTTTTTTTATGCCTCAAATATTCTGTTAAACTTAAGGATTGATATATTTACAGGTGAGGCCTACGATGCTGGTCAGTTTGATGAAGAAGGAGACAGCTTTGACCCCAGTGAGTTCTTCAAGAACAGCACACTGGCCTCAGCTCAAGCCCAGGCCCAGGCAGAGGGCGGAGTAGATATCAATGACGACCTGCAGATCTCTGATGACAGCGATGAAGAGAGGCGGGCAGAAGGGGCTCAGCAGGCACCAGCACAGGAAATGGTGGAGGAGGAAGAAGAGGAGGAGCCATATCCCATCATACCCACTGAGAACCAACAGACTGAGGGCTTTGATTTTAACGAGTACTTGTGATCTTAGAGATATAGCACCATGATACCCTTGATTTTGTAGTATAATGTAATATACTCTTAACATTTGTAGAGAATCCTGATCTTTGAAAAATATTTTTTAATACTTATTTTAAATGGGGTAAATATATGATAGCTATATGATAGATCATAAACACATTATCAAATAGTGATTATGTTTCTGAACATATCACAACTGAAATGAGTTAAATCTGTTGACTCTGTAGTTGTTTTTGTATCATTTAATTCAAAGTTTTTATAATTATCCTTATTATTCATGAGTAAATTGGTTTTACAATTGTGCATCACACATAGAAAAGCATTATGCTAGAAACAAATCAGTGACAGATCTTTGAGGAGACAGCTTGCTGCCCAATGCGACGAATGGCACGTGAGGAACTAAGTCTAAGTAAGTAAGTAAACAAATCATACGATGGCACACTATTGCAATTTTAAATTAAATGCTCTGCTGTCCTGATGCAAATAAAAATAAAATAGTGGTGAGTCACGAGTGTTTAAAAGAAATTGTGTGTAATTTGTATTTGTAATTTACTGACACATTTTGTTACTAGAAATGTATACAAATATAACCTAGTTTAAACCTAGAACCTAACATTATTTGTAAACTTATCAAACTTATTTGACAAGTATCAGTACAAAGATCTAATTTCTTGAGTAAAGTCAACAGTTGTTTTTAATTAAAACTTAAATGTCCATAAACAAGTTTTCCTAAAGTAAATTGATTTCAAACATAAACAGAATATACAATCTGCAAGTGACACTAATTAACAAGACTTCCCTAATTATAGCACCCTGTTAACAATTCTGTGTGTTTTTATAAAATAAATCTGATCAGTTTGTTTTTTTATTTGACTCATCATTCAATAGTGAACTTGCATTATGACTGTACAACGAAATGTTTTTTTTTGTGTTTTTTTTTACAAAACTTATATCAACTCCTGCCATCTGTCTGTCTGGTATAAATTTTGTACATGCATCTCCCACTTCCCCTTCTTGGATCAAGTTGAAACTTTGCACCTTTATTCATTGGTGGTAATTAATTAATTTTGTTTGGTATAAAAAAGGGAAAACAGTATTGTAAGATTGTAAATTAGCAGTTTTTTCCCCTCAAAAAGCTTTTTTTTTTTAAGTTATTGTTTATAGTTTGCTTGTTCATAATATTAAACAATAATTGTAAACTATGAAGCCTGTTTCTTTTTTTTTTTTTTTTTTTTACATTAAATACCTGCTTTTTCTAATAGACATTCAGGCTTTGAAATTACGAAACCACAAAAAAAACTTCCTTAATATATGTCTGTTTTGAAACCAAGAGTTATGTAATATAACTTATCTCCTACTGCCATTTAACAAAACTCATACTTGTTATCATTGTTCATTTTTAAATTTTTTTTTTCATTTTTTCACATTGAAAAGTAAAATTTGTAACTGAATCTGTTTGTGTCTTTATTTGTAAAGGGGGGGGGGGGGTATCCCTGACCTCAGGATAATTTGAGTGTGTGCATTTCATGGGAAGTTGCAATGAAATAAAATGGTTGAAAAAATACATAAAAGGGAACAAATAGCTTTAGGTCTAGCTCCCTGCATCTAGAAGAGATTTGAACTCAGAATATTTGGTCTTCTGTTATATTTGAAACCAATGTTGGGGTGTCAGGCAAGATACCACAAATACAATATTTGTTCAAATGTAAGCAACTTTTAATAGACAGCTAAAACATGATGTCAAATGTATTTGTGTAAAAGAAATATTGTGCTCTCTTGTTTTTGAGTCTGTATATAAACTTTCTTTTTTTTAACATGTTTTTTTTTGTCTCTTTGATACATATTTGTATATAAGGTACATTGTTCATTTGTGTTGTTTATAACTGCGGGAATAATTTAATGTTAAATTACTTTGAAATTTTGTAATTTGGGCTTCATAAGACACACTAGTCCTTTGAACACCCTGCGCCATAAGACACTTCATGTTTTAAAAAATTAACGCTTAAATGGTTAACTAAATAGTCAATAAAACCCACAGCAATAAAACCTTAGCAACAGTTCTCTGCTGCTCTCATGATCTGCTCCATTGGACTATCTCCAATTTAAAAGTACTTGTACAAGCTTGCCTATTCTACTTTGATATATGTTTAAGTAGGTCATATTTTTTTTTTTGGCATGAAAATCTCCCATTGACTTATTGACACTTTAATGACTGGAACTTCTACTAACCTTTGACCTTCCAATCAATAACGTAAAATAAGCATATTCCAAAGAGTGCAGTACATTTTTCAAAAACCTTTGAAATAAAAATAGAAAGTGTGTTAGATTTGTATGTTCTCTGATTTGATCTATTTGAAAGCTTTCACTGAGTGAACATGTTTTGATAAGTTTACATTTTGGTAAACATTGTCGACAATTTTTATGGGTTAAATGAAGAAATTTTGTATGTTATACAGTTGTTCTAATTTTAGCATGTGAACATTCAAGTGCATGTGATGATGGCCAAAAGAATGTTGACAAATTTGAGTAAATACACATTTGTCACTTTTTTGTTTTTGAGCTAGTAGGTTAGAGCTTGAGTATTCTTTCTTTGACAGTTCATGTCTTCCTATTAGTTTCCGTGAATATTTATAGTTACGTCCTGGTTAAGTTTTAATAATAGTTTCTTTGTATAAATAGTTTTTAAAAGTCTGAGTTAAGAATCTTGAAGAAAAAAAAAGCTTGTACAAAATTTTTTTTTTTTTCTAAAAGAAAAGCAAACTAAGAAATGTAAGAGCAAATAATTCTCTTCAGTCATTGAAAATAAAATAGAGACAGAGTAAAGTGCGAAGTTCGAGCGCATTAAGCCCGCTGGCAGCAATTTTCAAGTTTGGATTTTTATAGCACCGTAACGGTCTGACCTATGAAAAAACTGATAGTATCTCTGAATTCCTCGTCCTTTTTTCTATGAAAATAGATTGGATTTAATGTATCACTAGGCTTAGTTAAAATTAAATACGAAGTCAAAGAGGTGTAGGGTAAGTATCGCCAAGCGTACTTTTCCTCGAGCGGATTTTTCCCCAGTTAGTAACCTCGATCGGGTTGGTGGAAGGTTCGAACAGATCAAAGGAAATATATCTAAAAACATGTTTTAATATTTTATTTTTACTACAAAGTCATTTTCTTTTTACTCCAGCGCAAGAACACCATCCATTGCATCATTTCCCACCCTCCACAACTTCAAATAGTCTCTTTAAGCTGATGATCAATCAGACTTAAAAATACCCTTAAGCCCATTACCTATTTCATTTCCTTCACTACCGGGTAGTAAAAAAGAATAACTCCACACCTCCTGAGTTTGACCTCACCATGAACTTAGCCTTTACAAGGAAAAGAAAATAGTATGTGTCGGAAGTAAAGAAAAAAGGTGCATACGCAGTAGCAATATAGTAGTAATTTGGTAAACATTCAAATAAAAAAGTTATAGCAATAAAAAGTGAACTGTTCGAACCTCCTGACAAATCGGGGCTGCTCGAACTTCGCACTTTCCTATACATTCTTTAATTCACTTTAGGCTTGCAAAATAAAATAGAGATACATTCTTTAATTCACTTTAGGCTTGCAAAATAAAATAGAGATACATTCTTTAATTCACTTTAGGCTTGGAAAATAAAATAGAGATACATTCTTTAATTCACTTTAGGCTTGAAAGCAAATTTTTTTAAAAAAAGCTTGGTAAAACCAATAAGTTTAACTTTTTTTTTTTTATCATGCTGTTGGCCATCATCCTTTTGGTTGCATTTATGATTTGAGGAAAAACTGAAAACATGTTATGCCAAGCATAAAACTTTGTAAATATTGTGTTTGGCATGTGCATAAGTGTGTTGAGATGTTAATTGTTTTTTTTTCATTTAAAGAAATTAAATTTTACACTTATAATTTTTGATCTAGAGAATGTCTTTTTTTTTATTGCTTAATAACTCTTTGTTTTTCATTTCTATTTGACTTCTAAACTTTTTTTTAACAACTGCTACATTTTTATTGACTGTACCAGATATAAACTTATTGAAAAAAGATGTCGTTTGGTTGAATGATCACTAAAGGTTCCTTTGAATCCAATGAAGATTGTATTTTATGGTAGCTATGAAGACTCAGCATTGACCTACAATTTTTCTCCACCTATTCCTTAGTTTGTTGGACCATTGGGACACTAGTATTACCTTTTGACCCTCTCTCTCTCTCACCATTCCGCTCTGTCTTTGCCTTAACTAAAATATCTTTAAATGACAGGACCATTCATTCTTTGATGTTGTATCTATGAGAGTTGGCTTGGAATCACTTAAAACAGCACACTAATAAAATAATACTATTTAAGCTTGTCTTGGATAATTAAGGAGTACTGGGTACTGAAGCATTTCAAGTGGCTTACGAAGTGAAAGAATTGTATATTAATACACATGAATGTACGGCATTACTTTAGAAATTCTTACATTTTCATGATTGGTTTGGCACTCAAATAGTAAATCTATGAATATGGAAACTCGATCTTAAATTATAGTATTTAATAATTTATTCTATTACTTTCGTCTCAAATTTCATGGGAGATAATCAACGTGTTTACAAAAGTGTACTCTTTTTTTTTCTGTGATAGTTTCCCTTTAAATGTTTAACCCATTTTCACTCTACCATTGAGCAAACTTTTTCAAGGTCAAGATGATCTGACAGGGTACGGTTTGAAATAGCGGCCATTGCTCAATTATCTGATGCGAATGTGTAAACTGTGTTGACAAAGGCGTCACTCAAATGATGTTCATATTTATTCTCGTACAGGTGGCAAAGGAGACGAACAATTTAGGCTGAGAGTCCTGTGTGGGTTTTTTAAAAAAAAGATGGAGGCATGTTCTAATGATGGTCCATGTGGTGCAGCCAGAGCCTGCAGTGTTTATATGAAGACTCGTGCTGTACTAGTGTAAATACGAGGCTTACAGCATTGTGTCACAGCCAACTTTGTCCCCGGCGGGAGGGAGCTTGGTTATTGGATGCTGACAGAAGGCGTTACGTCGTCTGTTCTCAGGGAGTGTTTTGCTTGCTCAAAATATCACGGAATGTCACGACAAGATGGAGTATGTATATTAGAACACTGAATGAAAGACGGTGCGATGTTTGATGTCAGGAAAGTGCTGTGTGACACAACAGAAATTGGGTGGCGAGATACAATTTATAAATACGGGATTTGAAGTAATGCGAGGTAGACTTGGCCTGTGATTGACTAATATATCAGCACGTCAAGCAATCGCTTGGGGTATCAAGGGTTAAGGGACACTTAACTAGAATTTTTTTTAAAAAATCAAAATATTTTATGTCTTTCAAGTGAAAAAAAAATTTTTGCTAAAATATTTTTTAAAGAGATCCTCTGGATATAAGCCCAGTGTTACCCTAGTTACGGTGAAATGAGTAAGCCTTGTGTTACCCAAGTTACGGTGAAATGAGTAAGCCCAGTGTTACCCTAGTTACGGTGGCTTAAATAAGCTCAGTGTTACCCTAGTTACGGTGGCTTAAATAAGCTCAGTGTTACCCTAGTTACGGTGGCTTAAATAAGCTCAGTTTTACCCTAGTTATGGTGGATTAAATAAGCCTAATGTTACCCTAGTTATGGTGGATTAAATAAGCCTAATGTTACCCTAGTTACGGTGGATTAAATAAGCCTAGTGTTACCCTAGTTATGGTGAAATGAAAAAAAACTTAGTGTTAGCAATACAGAGTTGTCGACTGCTGCTAAAATACAAATTTGTAAATATATAGCGAACCATTTATTCTTAACTACATTGGACTCAATCCAGAGTAAAGTGAAGTTCCCCTTTCAGACCTTGCGGACTATAGGGCAGATGATGTAAAGGTCATCAGTTTGTATGGTCCACGGTTAACGAGGGTGTCATGTGATAAAGCGAGACAAAGTTTGATATAGGTCTTTAAAATCCTTCTTAGACAAACTAATCAACAAATCTGAAGTCATTTGAATCCAATAGTGCTTGAATATATCTCTTCAATAATCTATTTTTTGTATATATCTGACACCGAATCAATGACCTAGCTCCTTCTTGCTCACTCGTTTGCTGTTTGTGTGGAGACTGGTCAAGTGATATTTTTATGAGCCCTTCTCTTCGTATCCTCCTTGTTAAATTACCGACTATCTTCATATGTAGCTAATTGTATAGTCTCTTGACCTAAAACTACATGCTTCATCAACACTTCTTTATTTTTCTTTTGATTTCTCGCGGTACTTAGACTTTACTCACTTAGTAACAATGGGTCTCGTTCTAGTCATAAGAATTCTGATTCTACTTCTAGTATCATGCCTAGTCATTTTATGCCTCCTAGTGGCGCCCCGGGGTGGAAACGATCGTAGGAAGAAACGATTAGGCTAAAGGGTAGCAAAACAAAACTCCCGTGGGGGTGCCTAAGGGGGTGCGAGAGTTGTAAAAAAGCTCCCACAACCTTGTCACAATCCTCAAAGGGCCGTTACATAAATGGCGTGTCCTGCACGGTTAGCCTTGTATAAAAAAAGAAAATGGCAGGGGTCCCGGTGCATGCGGTCTCTGGTCTCTGCGATTTTCGTGATTCAGACCTGCCCGCTCATGAAAGGAGATTTCAAATTTAAACCATCACTTGCCCCAGCATTGTTAAGGGAGGGTTGATGTTTAAAATCCCCTCTTCCCCCAAAAATGGTGTTTAGTGTAACTATTATAAAGTATTATAAACTGTAAGTATTTTTAGTGTAATTTTTTTAATGAATCATTAAATGCGAATTTAAAAAAAATTAGGACAGATGAGTCCATGTTTACAGATTTAGAACCTCTCCCGTGAGCGTCTGCACCAATTGTGGCACACTTCCAAGTGGACAAACTCACACTCTCTCGTGAAAGGAGAGGACTTCAGCGTCACGAACGCCACTCCTACACATCTTCAGGTTTTATTGGACATGTACCTACGTCACCACTTTCTACCTCCCACGCTCCGGTGATGTATTCACTAATATTCAAGTGCTGGAAGGTCACCAGATCGTCTAGGAAGTGGAACTTACTTCCGATAATGAAAAAAAAAACAAAAAAGCAAGGGCGTAGCTGACCGGAAGGAATTAATGTCCGGACGCTTAGGACTTATCTATAAAATCGAAATAATTCTAAACTCTGTAAAATAATCTTGAAATTGTTACTAGACCTACCCCTTGTTCAAAGTGTGGCAGTGTCACTGGTGTCAACTTAGAGTAATAACACTTCATGTGTAGTCATTTATTCTATTTAGAATTGTAGGCTACCTCTATAGTTATATAAATAGGTCTAATTAAGTCAACTTATATCTTTAACAGTCGATGGTGTTAGGTGTTTTATGTTTTAATATAGATATCATTGGAACGACTATTGTCACTAGCTTTATTTTTTATGTAGACATATAAGGCACCAACTTTCTACGGGTGTAGATTATCCTGAATCTCTCGATGGCTGCGGAAGTCTTGGGATAGTATGTAATAATCTTAAACTCTGAAGAAACATCCGATACATGCAAAACAAACAAAACCTCTATAGCCTCGACGCCATTGTGATTTTGTCTGTATGCTGAGACGAGGTAGCTGCATTTCCAGACAAGTTACAGAACTTTAAGTTAACTATCTGGTCATAGCGGATATGAATATAACGGAAGTTTAACTCCGAATTAGCTTGAATTAAATACGTTTCTTTTTTCCTTGGTTGGGAAGGGGGCAGATTTTTGAACTTGTTAAAGTGTTTGTGAGTTCATCTTCGTTGAGTGGTCTCTGGAGGACTGAAGTGTTGACGGCGACATATTGGCGACAGAAGAGTTCCGGTTGGAAAAGGATTGGAAGCATGGATTTTAAAATTTATTTTTTTTGAAATGGGGAAGAGAGATTCCCCCCTCCCCAGCTATTTTTTTTCTATAGATTAGATTCTCGTTTCGCAGATACACGCATGTATTTGAGGACGATGAGGTAAGTTGGGGACAAACTAGAAAAAAAAATTGACCTAAAAATAAAATCAAAACTTATCTGTTAGACAGAGATATAAATATAAACACACACAAAAAGCAAACTATCTCTAACTCTAGTAAGCCTACTAAATCTAACCATAACTCTAAATCCAGTCCTAAACCTATAACTACCTCTAACTCTAGTTGGCCTACTAAACCTAACTATAACTCTAAATCCAGTCCTGAACCTAAAACTACCTCTAACTCTAGTAGGCCTACTAAATCTAACCATAACTCTAAATCCAGTCCTAAACCTAAAACTACCTCTAACTCTAGTAGGCCTACTAAATCTAACCATAACTCTAAATCCAGTCCTAAACCTAAAACTACCTCTAACTCTAGTTGGCCTACTAAATCTAAACATAACTCTAAATCCAGTCCTAAACCTAAAACTATCTCTAACTCTTGTTGGCCTACTAAACCAAACCATAACTCTAAATTCAGTCCTAAACCTAAACTACCTCTAACTCTAGTTGGCCTACTAAACCAAACTATAACTCTAAATCCAGTTCTGAACCTAAAACTTACTCAAACCATAGGACTACTCCTCCTAACAATCCTAAACTTAACCATAACGAATCCTTGCCTTCCTCATTCCCTATCACAAAACCTCAATCTTCTCTGTGTTGTGTGGTATGCACTCTGGACTGTCGTCTCGATGGTGGAACAGCTGCAGTCTTTGATGAAATAGAAACTTCGAGAGAGCTTTTCTTTTCAACCAAGCATTCATCTTTAAGTTCCATTTTAAAGGATGGTAGCCTGGTCGTGCGGTTTACGTGCTGGACTGTCGTTCGGACTTATCGATGGTCCCTGGTTTAAACCCTGCCCGCTCCCATCCCCCGTCGTCCTTCTGGAGGTTTGGACTAGGAAGTAAAAAAATAAATGACTTAATGTTTAGCGGGGCATCAAAGGTAAAGGTTTGAGAAAGACTGCTTATTAGCCTTGGATGAAGTTGTCGGATGTCTCTCACACCTCAGATATAGCTAGTGACTAGTCCCACCATTTCTTAAGTTTATAAGACCTGCAATCTTCTTACTAGGAAAAATAGTTAGACTTCAGGAGAATAAGTGTCTGAAGCTCAGAAATGCTGAAAATAAAGTCAGGGCCTCCATTCCAGATTCCACTGTGGGAATTTTAAATCTCCCAGAGACCAATTGCTGACTAAGCTGCATTCTTGACAGCTCTTAAATAAATGCATTCGCCTGATATCTAGAGCTCACATTTCATCCTTGATACAGACACTGCACATGTCTGAAATATGCATCATCAGAGTAAGACCTTTTTCATTTTTTTTGTCACTCAAATGTCTTCAACAGAAGGATGTATCAAATTTGGGGAGAAATTTAGATTTTTCTGATGATGAGTAAAATCAGATTAGCCAACATGCATTGTTTTATTCTTCTTCCAAACAACAACAACAACAAAAACGTTTAGAGTCGATGTTGTTGCTAACACCTCACGCCAAAACTGTACATTTGAAAAAGTCGTACTTAGAAGAGGAAATGACATCTCTTAATTTAATTATTGCAATTTTTGAAAGATTGTTAACCATTTCATTTTTATTTTACTATTTCTATTTATGTATACATTTTTAAAAAAAAATTCCCTTTTATAAAAAATGAGAAAGCCATTGTGCCCCCTTGCCTTGGCACCCCTTCCCCGTGTGGGGTTCACCCCCACAGTTTCAGAAACACTGTTCTAAAGCTAAGTCTGAGTCTATAAGACTGTTTTGGCTCTATAGTTTTTATTAACACACTTATTTAGTGGGGCCCAATTATTAATAACTGTTGCTTGTGCCATAAATCCTACAGTAAGATAAAAAAAAAAGCTTTGTCATTAACAGATTGTCCACATCCTGCACCATATTTCCCAACAGACTTAAAGGGGGTTCGCTATTTTTCCTTAGCGGCTAGCTTAGGTGTTTCCCCATCTCCTGTGCACTGTTACACTTGACTGAGTTTTCTGTGTTTAATGTCCCTTATAACCTTCCTTGGCAAAGTAGATCATACGATATTTGTAAAAATAGTTTTCAAACGGTCTTGTATTAAAGAAAAATTATTACAGGCTTAAACTCCATCTGCAGTTATATGAGAATAATTTCCATTAATTTGTACAAAGCTCAAAGCTTAAAGAGTGATTTTTTTTACTCTTAATAACAAATAAATGTTCGATTTAAAGATTCCATTACCCTTTGATCTAACATTTATTAGTTATTACGAATTGTAAAAAAATGGCTCTTGAAGTTGTATAAAGGAAGTATTTGTGTCTTGTCTCCTACTGGAAGGTAGTTTACAGGGTAGCACTCCAATGTTTTTCGTTATTCTTTGTTGCCCCTACCAGGGGTTGTTGAGTTTAAAACCCCCACCAGGGGGGTTTTAAGTTTAATACCCACTACAGGGGGTTCGAGTTTAAAAACCCCTACCAGGGGGGTTCGAATTTAAAAACCCCTAACAGGGGGGGGGGTTGAGTTTTAAAACACCCCTACCAGGGGTTTTCGCAGTGAAATTCCCCTCTTCTATAACAAAAACAAAAAAAAATGCAAACGACAATATCCCAAATTTCACGAGCACAGGTAATGAAGATTTTGATTTTTAAACCTTCTCCAAAATTTAAGATAAACCCTCTCTTCAATATAAAAAAAGAAAATTACACTCTCAAAATTCTATGAGCGTAGCCAAAGGGGTTTTGAGTTAACCCCCACCCTTTCTTCAGTAGGGTTTGAGGCTAAAAAATTACTCTTCAATACCCGGTAAAAAAAAAATTACGCACTCAAAATCTATGAGCGTGTCCAATGGGTTTTTGGTTTAAACCCTTCGCAAGCGGGGTTTGAAGCTAAAAAATACATCTTCAATGTAAGAAAAAAGCAAATTACGCACTCAAAATGCTATGAGCGTTGCCATAAAGAAGTTTTGAGTTTAACCCCCCCCCCCCTTTCAGAGTGGTTTGATGCTAAAAAATACCTCTTCAATATAAAAAAGCAAATTACACACTAAAATTATTTGAGCGTAGCCAAGATATATGAGGGTTTTGAGTTTAAATCCCTCTGCTACAGATGGCTTTTTTAAAAGTTTAAAACCCCTCCAGATGGTTTTGAGTTTAAAATCCCCTACAGAGCGTTTTGAGGTGGAAAACCTCTATCTTCAATATTATTCTAAAGCAAACTACAGTTACTAAATTCTATGACCGTAGCTAAATGGGATTTTGAATTTTAAAAAAAACATAACTCCAGAGATTTCTTAGTATAAAACACCAAAAAGATGTTTTGACGATAAAACTTCACTTTTCGATATAAAATCTAAAGCAAACTGCAGTCACTTAATTCCAAGAGCGTATTCAAGAGAGGTTACACATTTCTACCAGTGAGGGGGGGGGGCTCATTTAATAAAGCGCAGTGCATAGTCATCTGCCGAAATTGAAAAACGCTAAATGTGGCTCAACAAACATGGCTAAGACAGATTTTAGGAGTTAGTTTTAGAGATCGGGTGTAAATCAAGGAAATCCTATGCCGAACTGGGAGTCAACCCTTTAGTAAAATTGTGACAGAGCGTCGCATAAGGTTTGCGGGACATGTTCTCCGACAAAATGAATTAGGCATAAGAAGAGTTGCGATGACATCATAGTACAAATTGGCGCCACACATACATGGAGGTCCTCAGAGCAGGTGGGAAGAGGCCTCAGACATTACCAGTGACAGATTTTTGTGGAAACAGCTTGACGGCGAATGCGCCGAACGGCGCGGGAGGGTCTAAGTTAGTAAGAATAGCACATTAGGTCTTTGAAATAAAACTTTTTAATAGCAGGAAAATGCACTGTAGATACCTCAAAATATGCATTTTGTTGGCTTTCAATATCAGAAATAGTGCTTGACGGCGGGGCTCCGACCCGCGCTAGCGGAGCTCCTAGCGCTACCCCAGACCCCCTTGCTGGCAATACCGGGGAGTCTACAATTTTCCTACAAACTCCAGAAAGAACCTGTTCTAGGGCACAAAAAAAGTCTTCCGAAAGAATGAAGGGTCAGAATGTAATAAAGATTATATAGACACACACATACATACATATAAATTTTTTCGCGGGGTGGGGGGGGGGAGAAAAAAATCCCCAGAAAAAAAAATCCTGGCTACGCCCATGATGTGTCTAAACTATATTCTTTTAATATGTGTCCAAACTATATTCTTTTAATATATGTGTCCAAACTATATTCTTTAAATATGTGTCCAAAGTATATTCTTTTATTATGTGTCCAAAGTATATTCTTTTAATATATGTGTCCAAAGTATATTCTTTTAATATGTGTCCAAAGTATATTGTTTTAATATGTGTCCAAAGTATATTCTTTTAATATGTGTCCAAAGTATATTCTTTTAATATGTGTCAAAAGTATTTTCTTTTAATATGTGTCCAAAGTATATTCTTTTAATATGTGTCCTAACTATATGTTTTTAATATATAAGTGTCCAAACTATATGCTCCCTATCTTGCAAAGGTATCCATCAGAAATAGTAGCACTGAGAAATACTCTCAGATCTCAATGCTAAGTCCACTCTTCACCAGGACTTCATACCTTCACCAGGACTTCATACCTGTGACCTGATAGCTAAATCATTGAAGGTTTTCATAAAAACTATTTTACACTTAAACCAATGGGAAAAGCAGATCATTCATGCTTAGTTGCACTTGGCTTTTAAACTGTATGCTCTGCCAGCCACCCATAACGAAAGGGGATTTTACGACATTTCTGTGCCCTAATGTTAGAGGCTCAGGTGTTTTTCTTCGTTCCACTAAAAAGATGAAACATGAGATGTTCTGAAAGAAAATATATCCTATTTATGGCTTCTCTTTGGTATCTTTAGCTTGATCATTAAATAAGTCAGAAAATGTTGTTTTTGTCCAGGGCTTATGTAGGAGTACTTATAGTAATACACAGTATATACTTGAATGTGGTCTTTTGTGCTTCTGTGGTCTTTGACGCCATCTAAATATATTTTGTTATAAATTTAAAATTTTGTTTAGTTAGTGGTTGTGCTTTTTGAGTCCTATTGAAACACAATGAATGGTTGTCATTGAGCTGTTTTTGCTGATAAGATTTAATCTAAAAAAAAATTATTTTTAGAGATTTTTTCTTACTGAACTGTCATTGCACCAACATGTGAATTGAGTTTAATTTTTTTCTTAACCTCAAGCTTTGTGGATGTTTTTTGTGTGTATTTACCATTAACTTTTTTGGAATAACTTGTTGTGTGCATTTTAAAGAAGGAGTAACTGTTCCAGTGACAAAAAGAAAAAGCAAAAATTGTAAAATTATTGTTGGTCAGTTTAGTTGTTTGGTTACCTCTCATGACACATTGTTGTATTAATTGGTTGATGTTTAGGAGTTAGTTTGTAAATTTCACTTTACATCACTAGTTATGTTCTGTAAAGTAAGGTTCCTTCAGACCTTGTGATCTATATGGCAGATTATGTTAAGGTCATCTTTTTCTTTGGCCAGTGGTTAATGAATAGAGTGTCGATTGGCCAGCACAATGACCCACCATCTTTGCTTTCTCCAAATAGTCAGGTACCCATTAGATTTGGGTGAACTCAGGGGCAATTCTAAATTCTAAATCCTAGTCTTCACCGAAATTTGAACCCAGGACCCCAGGTTCGGAAGCCAAGTGCTTAACCACTCAGCCAAAAGTAGTTCTCCATTCCTAAGTCTTGTTACATCTGTTACGAGACTCTTAATCATACATCAAACAGAGCTATCAATAGAAGATTATGAGAACTTTAATCTTGGTTCAACAAATAATAATATGTCAATAATAACCTCGCTTACATTATCCATTCCATAATCCTATCTTCCTCTTCAACACGCATTCTGCAATCGCACCAATCTGCATTCACACTATGCTGCGCATGTAACAAGTCCCTTGTGTTTATGAGTGGAAAGTTGTGTAACAATTAGAACAAAAAGCTACCTATACTTTTCCATAGCGGGAGAAAGCCTTCAAAGTGTTGCATCCCACAGAGCAAAGTATTTATATGTCTTTTAGAGGGAAGTCACAGAAAATATAAGAAATCTTTGACCTAGGCAAGTTTTGTATTTTTCAGTTGTTTTTCTCTCACCATTTTGAAGCACTTGAAAACACTCTGCTATTATAGTACTCAATGTTGTTGTTGTTGTTTTCCCATCCGACATGAAACTAAAGAAAATATGACACGGCTCATGACACCAAATAAGAACAAAAGAACAGAAGCGAGTTATGACTTGTAAAACATTTGTTTTTTTTTTATGTAAACAATAGTTTCAATAAATGCTATGGTGGCTGTTGAATAGACATCTTTGCATGTAGTGTAATGGATATTGCTTTGTTTTGTCAAGACTGACTCAGTCGATCTGTAATATTGTTCTAACTGGACAAATGAAAGCTAAGAGGGTTGTTTCATTTGCTCGTAGTTATCTCGCATAGATGTTTTACATTTTGAAGGTATCTAATTCCTTTTTGAATGTCCTTGAATATCCCTCTTTCACCACATCATTTTACCTATATTTGTGTATAGCAGTTGAGTAGACTCTAAAGACTGTAAAAATGCCAAACCTCAGAGCATCATAAACTTGCCTTGAGGAAGAATGAATTCTTATTCACAACTTTCAGACCTTGTGATCTATGGGACAGATGAAAGATCATCTGTTTCTGTGGTCCATGGTCAACAAGGGTGTCATGTGGCCAGCACAATGACCAACCTCCTTTACTTTTCCCAACTAATCTCAGGTACCCATTAGACATATGTGGACGCAGGGGCGCCCTAAGGATCGAGAAAGTACAAATCCCAGTCTTCACCAGGATTTAATCCCAGAACCTCCGGTTCAGAAGCCAAATGCTTTACCACTCAGCCACCGTGCCTCATTCGCAACTTAACCTTAACATAATTCTTACCCTAACACAGCAAGATAATATAACACATCCCAAAAAATGAAAATCAGAACCAGCAACACTTGTCCCTGATTGTAAATCACATCCTTCACCCATGCATTCTGTATCAAAAGGCTTCTTGAACACTGACCACAAGATACCCCTCTCAGATAAAAACGAATGGAGTATTGCCTGATCTCTAAATTCATGTTGAGATTTAATCTCTGATGTAGGACCCATGCTCTATGGACATACGAAGTAAATATGTATTACACTAACAGACAGCTTTAAGAAAAAAAAAGAAAGATATACAGAATCTTTTTAAAAATATCTTAAAGCGTGCTTTCAGGGTTATCACAATGTTTTTAATTTAATACCGGAATTAATATCTGCGACATTAATGTATTTTTCAAACTTAAATACTGAATCTTTTCAAAATGTTTGTTTATTAACTTTATTTACTTTGAATATTTTCAATGTCTAACCCTCTATTCAAACTGTAGTTCTGGCTGTCTCCAGTTTAAAAAATATGGTGATTGAAATTAGTTTTTTTCCTTCATTTTATAGTTACCATTTTCCGAATCATAAAGTGCCCGCCTGCAATCATCGTTTATAGCCCTCCATGGGGTTCGTTTGCTTCCCTTGAGGCAGTCCCCTGGTGTACATGATACTTCCCATGGCTCATTAAATTCATGGTTGTTTTTTTTTATCCGAACAAAAAACTTGCTGGCAATCTATTTTTACTGGCAATCTATTTTTATATCACTGTATAGTACAAGTTTCACTTTGATATACCTTGCCTAGAGACTGGAGTTTGATTCCTTTTTGAAATGGGTGAAGAAATGTTGTAAAATTTGAGGAGTTTTGTTGTTGTTATTTGAATCTCACCTACTATGCAATTGTCATCTAGAAAATGTAGGCCGGGCTGGCCTTAGGCCTAAGCAAACAAGGCCGTTTCTTAAAGTTTCCAATTGGTGGGGGCCTCGCACAGCTTATACTTGGAATATTTCATAGAAGAAATAGCGAAACGTGTCCTCAATGTCATTGTTGGAGTATACTATATATATATACATTGCATAATTTTAGTTTTTCGACTATTTTTTTTCTATTTTATTTGGGACCACCAAATCACTTCGCCTAGGGCCTCCAATCATCTAAAGCCGGCCTTGATGTAGCCCCTTGGATACCTATATTATAGTGTATACATATATAAATTTATAAATCAACATAGACTATGGATTAAAAAAAAAACTTCATATTTTGTACAGAAGTAGAAAGCGTACTTTTCTGATGGCAAACCTTTTTTAATAGATTAAAGTTTCGCTCTTTTCATTGGTTGAAGTGGCCCGAACAAGACCGTGGCCCCAAAATTCTCCTATAGAACAAAAACTATACGGAGAACTGCCTGATTTGAAAACCACTGCGCAGTTCATCTCAGATCTAAGTTTACTGATCTGAACCCTACGACATGTAAAATGAGAAGAAGAAGAAGAAAGAATTGGTTGAAGTTAATGTGAAAAGCGATTGTACTATTTTGTACCTGTTGTTTTGAAAGTGGATGATCAGTACAAAGACTATGACCTTTTTCTTACTGAGACTGGGATTTGAACCCAGGATATTAAAATGACAGCCTGCTACGTCTCATGTTAACACACACACAAATTGTTCTGTTTATTTAGGTTGAATTTTTTTTTAAATGTCTGACCCTCTATTCGAAGTGTATCTTGATCCCTTAACTATTCCCCACAGTGTTAAATGACACACTAAGGGGAGGTAAGTACGTAGAAAGATGTCACGAGTACATCCCCTTTAAAGACAGACATGTTCAGATAGGCATTGAAAGAAACAAAAAAAAAAAGACGACAGAATTGTTTGTTATTCAACTGAAAACAAAACTGTTCTGTTTAAATTTAAACATGTTGCTTTTATATCTTAACAAAGTTCACAATCACTTAACAACATTTAAACACGAGTTCTCATATTGCATCCTGAGTATCCAATGAAACCAGCAAATGTGGCTCGGGAGGGAAAAAAAAGGGGGGGGGGATTTTTCAAAAAGCTCTGTTTTTGTTTTTTTAAAATTGTAAACAAATAACTACATTTTACATAATTGGGATTACAACACTAGGCATAATCAGTTTGTGAAAGCTATAAACAGTAACAATAAACAACAAGCAATAGAAAAAAAAGAATGTTTTTTTTTACAATCAAGGGGAATGAAAAGAACCGCTAATTACTGCCATTTACTGAAAATTACAGTTCAGCTCTCTTTCTGCTATATAAAACAAAATTAATTCAAAATCAATTAAATTAATGATTAATCAACTGGTTAATTTTTGGATTAATTCGTGTCTTGTTATCGACTGTGAATAATTATGCACAATTTCAACTTGATTCGAGAATGGGAAGTGGGAGAAAAAAACGTGTCAAAACGAAATAAGGGAATTAAATCCTTATATATCTCTACATCTCTCATTTAGTAGCAGTTATTCCCCTTATTTTGATATCAAACAAAATAATTAATCACCAATAATGAATTAACTTATTTATAATTTAAAAAAAAAAGATTCTTGTCTTGTCAGGTACAAGGAATAATTGTGAAAAAACATGTTCAAACTTTTACCAGACTGACAGACAGACAGATAGAGGGACAGTCAGTGTGAGTTTATGTAAACTTTGTCTGAAGTGTGTGTTTCATCAACCTTGGGTTCCGGGTCAATGTCTTAATAAAAAAAATTAAATCAGATCTCTCAAACGCACAGCGAGGAGTTGTGAGGTGGGGGTGAGACACCTTTGTTGCACAAAGAACCAAGCCCATTTTTTTCAATGTATTATCAGCCCAAAAAGCCTCACAGTGCAATGAGACGAAAGAGATACGATCTCATCCTTAAATGCTTCTGTAGAAAGTAGATCTACCAGGGACACATCGTCTTCAACGTAGCAGTCGTCTGCTAGGCTTGCAGCGTGCATGTTAACGAGTCTTCTGTTTGATTGGGTCCACTCATGCTTCAAATGATAACATCTTTAGATCCAACGTTTGAACATTTTCTCCCATTGCTTCGTATCGCGCCCCCCCCCCGACTGTGTTGTGTTGGGACCTCCCACCGAAGCTTTATCCCCACCACAGTAAGTAGTGGTAACGCTTGCGGAAGTTCTTCGCGTGAAAGGTTTACATAGGATAGGAGGTGGAAGAAATGAATAAGATGAGATTTTTTTATGCTGCTAGCTGATATTTCACGCATTGAGATCTGACTTTGCAAGTAAATATAGACCACACGAACCCATTGCACAGACCATATAGTACGTTATGGGTGATGAATACAATTAAGCTGTGGCTACTTAAAAGTGTCAATTTTATTTAAACCCAATTAAAACAGAACTACATACAAGCAGGACATTTCAAAGTGGTTATACTATATTGGCTATGCACATTGTGATCTGATTCAAAAGTCGACTTTTTCTTTGGACGAAGGTGTCATGTGGCCAGCACAACGGCCTTTACTTTTACCCAACTAATGCCAGGTACCCATTAGAGCTGGGTGGACTCAAAGGCTCGCGAAAATCCCGAAATTAAAAATCCCCAGTCATCACCAGGATTCGAACACCGGTCCCCTGTTCGGAAGCCAAGCGCTTTACCGCTCAACCACAGCGCTTGTTCAATCAGTTTAGAATATCTTTATTTCGGCCACGGATTAGACCAACAAAGTGTTCATATTTTACTGTTGTGGGTCCTTCTAGTGTATAATTGTTTTTTATTCTTGATAAATTGGCTATTATCACGTGACAAAACGTGACATAGGTAGTCAATAACAACGAAAGCTGCTTGATTACACTTTTGTTCTTAAAATCATTGAAATCTTGGAGTAAAGCTCTAATAAACCACGAAAGCGCAAAGGAACTAAGAAGTCATAGATACTTTTTTTAAAGACAAAACTTATTAAAGGAAAGAACCGCTGATTACTGCCATTTATCTGAAAATCACAGGGTTTAGCTCCCTTTCTGCTTTATAAAACAAAATTAATTAGTACTAAATGATGAACAAGTTGGTTGATTTTTGGATTGATTCGTGTCTTGTTATCGACTTTGAATAGTTATGTACATTTTTAACTTGATCCGAGAATGGGAAGTGGGAGAAAAAAAACGTGTCAAAACGAAATGTGGGGAGTAAATCCATATATACATCCATATATCTTATTTAGTAGCATTTATTCCCCTTATTTCGATATCAAACAAAATAATTAATCACCAATAATTAATTAACTAATTGTTGTTGTTTTTTATTATTATTGATTCATGTCTTGTCAGATACAATGAATAATTGTGCAAAGTTTCAACTTGATTCGAGAATGGGAAAAGGGGAAATAAAACCTGTTCAAACGTTTGACCAGACAAAAAGACAGAGTTGAAATAAGCTTTGTAAAAAAATAGACTCTGTAATAAATGGGTCAAATAGTAAATCAGTGCTCATTTTATTTTATAATTTTCTTTCTAATCCTTTCACGGTAAATTTAATATTTGGATACATTTTCGAGTGTATTTACACATGACGTAGGGTTATTTCTGTGACCCGGTACAACTCACATTGTGATATTCAATTGATGAATGTTCTAAATTAAATTTTTAAATCATTACTATTTCACGGCCACGATTAGATCTTGTGTACGTCTAGAATTAGAACTGTATAAAAACTTCGCAACGCCAGTGGACACAAAACTACCAGATTATGCATGGCCGTCTGTTGTTAAACCTTGCAAAATTTTTCAAACATAATAAAGTTCTTTCCTGGAAAAGCGCTAAAATAATAAGTCTGTAGTGGTACCTTACTACCTTTGTACTTAAAGCCTGTACTTAAGGAGGGACTACTGTACAATGGTCTACTTTCCAAAGTAACGATACATTCGAAAATGCTGGCCACAGTCTAAATGGCTCGGTCTAATGTATATCTTGATGATTTTTACTGTAAAAAAATATGTTGACTATGTTAAAAACAAATCAAGCACAATATGACTTTTTTTTAAATACAAAGCGTGCCAAAGGAAAGAACCACAAAATCACTGCCATGTATCTCAATACTACATGAATAGGCTCCCATTTTCTATATAAAACAAAATTAATTACCACTAATTTATTAACTAATTGGCATTTTTTAAATTCATGTATTGTCATCGATTATGAATAATTATTCAAAATTTCAAGTTAATCCCAGTAAGGGAAGTGAGAGAAAAACGTGGACAAAACGTAATAAGGGAAATAACTGCACACATACAGCCACATCTCTCGATAAGTAGCATTTATTTCCCGTTTTCGATACCAAACAATATAGTTAAGTACAAATTAGTAATTAAATAATTATTATGATGTGTTTTTTTTTAATTAATTGTGTAATAAAGTTAAAAACTTGATCCGAGTCCCGAGAATGGATGTGGAAAAAATAAGGTGTACACAAATTGTACCAGACAAAGTGAGTTGAACTAAGCTTGTCAATATTCCCCACTTCTGATATCTGAGACTCGCTGAGCCAGCACTACCCGTCACTAACATCTCTATTAATAGAATACGTCCTTTCACACTGTTTTAGCCCAAGTGCTAACATACAAGAGGGGACTTATTTCTGGTGTACAGTTCAGCTAACGGAGTTGTTATTCTTGTATGCCCCTAACAATCCTCTTATTCATCTATTTCCTTGAATGCAATGTTTTGAATGACGGTGCGCCCCCCCCACCCCCTTCTTTTTTTTGTTTGCTTCTAAACTGAAAAGGGAACACACAAAAAAAAGTCTGAATTTAATGTTTGAAATTCACGTAAACACATAGTTTCTCTTTCCTTTTTTAATCTGATTTTTTGTTTGTTTACATTAGATTCACGTGGATATTTTGAGTGTGGCGACTGACCTGTTTATTTTGAATACCAGATATTATTATATAATACCGTTTTGGATCTCTCACGCTGAGGGTATAGGGCAGACAAGAATAAATTAAAACAACAACTACAAAAAAATCTTTTTAATAAAACTTTTTTTTTACATATGACTAGACATAACACATCACGTATAGTCTCGTGGTTATGATATGACATGGAAATGCAATGGGATAAGCACACTCTCCAGATAATGTGTTCCTTATTTAAACTGAATCAGTTTCTGGTGTGGCAATATAGAGCAATCAAAATAGTACGTGTGTTATTGAATGTATAGCATATGAGCTTGTTCGAGCCTCTGCTGTTATTGGAGATTTTCAGGATAAACTAAACAATGTCAAGGACTGTAAATTAAAATTCAATGTTGCCAACTAAACATCGAAACAAAACCACAACAAAAGAAAGCCACAAACGGAAGAGTTTGGACAATGTGATTCTGTAATGCTAAACTGTGTGCACCTCAAAGTTCTAGAGAAGTCAATCAAAGCATTTCTTGTCACCACTACAACATTTGCGGCCGCAGTGGGCCCCGCACTTTTATAGGCCCCGTGCTAATTCTAGTTGTAAATTATTAAATTTAACCATTATAACTTAAAACAGGGTTTACGCGGCCTTCTGATTTCTTAGGAGTATGGAGCTTAAGTACATCTCCTGAAATTGCAAAATAAAAAAAAAAAGGTAATGAAATCTACTGGAATTATTCAAATCTTCTGACAACTCATAAAAATCTCTTGAAAAATAGACAAAATTGTCATTTCGGGGTGTCATTCAATATCGAAAAAGCGTATCCTAAAGGCGATAAAATTAAAAAACGTCATTGTCAGTTTTCCTTTAATTTAAATGTAATAATACCATTATAAAGAGAGCGAATTTTAACCAAAACCGGATATTCCAGTACTTTATGTACTTCGATATTCGAAAGCAATCTAAATCTAGAATTAGAATGAAAATACTACATCTATCTTTACATATATCTAAATCTACACAGATTTGATTTAATATTTTCTTTTTTCATCCTCAACCCTACCCAGACCCACGCAATCCATTTCGCATAGGGTTCCGCAATTGTTAGAACAGGTTCTGCCGAAACAGCATGCACAAGATATACAGCATACTCCCAAGAACAGAGTATTCACACACACACACACACATAAATGCATATACTTGTCATCTACAATTTTATAAAACACTGGCATCTGGATCTTGTTCATTTTTTCTGACAGCCAAAGGGCAGCGAAGGTGTAGCGTTGATGTAGCATCGCAGAGAGAAACAAACGGATTCTTGTTTTTTTTTGTTTTTTTTTCAGTTATAATGTTTTAAAGAGAGTGTATGTCTTTAAAAAAACGGACATTGGCCCAGCGACGAGTGCTTGGGTTATATAAAAGTCCCGACTCCAGACTGTTTTGTTAGTTGATTATTTTGCACATAAAGGGAGCTAAATGGTTCACTCTCATGCTGTAAGAGTACAAAGATAATACCATAGACATATATCTAGACTGAAAACCGGAAACAAATTTTTATCCGCGATTGATTGATTCACAGACCTATATATATATATAGATAGATATATTTTATGTACGTAACTCTTTTTCTAGTTCTAAGAGAAGTGTTTTTGGCAATGCAATCTGCTATCGAAAAAAAAAAAAGGAAGTGAAACTGGTGTAGATATTTCCAAAACTAAAAAAAGCTATCTAATTAAAACAAGGTAACAAGAAAGTTTGTGTGGAAAAACAAACTCAAAATCGGCCTCCGAAGTGGTCCACCCAGGCAGGTAAAAAGGCAGGTTTCTATATTTTCAGAAATTATATCAGAATGAAATTATATCAAAGGCAAATGACAGAGAAGAATGGAGAAAGAAGGTTGACGGTTGAAGGGATTGGTGAAAATGAATGTGAAGTTAGATATGAACCTGGCCTGATTTCATGTAATGATTATCTTATTGATCTGATTATGTATTGGGTCAATCTCCTATTTAAAGCCTAATTAAAGTTTGAAAAAGGTAGTAGTTAGTATGACAACTTAGCAATACATTTGTAAAAAAAAATAAAAAAAATTGACAAAAGATCTAAAACCGTTTGCATAAATGTGTTAAAAATATGGTAAATAGTTATCTCCCTTACTAAATAGCCTCCTGTGTTTGTTACTATTAATAGTGAATAGTTGTAAAAATGGTTTATTTTTATGAAAAAAACTGCTGGCATAGTTGACTTAAAAAATTAAAATTTTTCACTTAAAAAAAAAAAAAAGTAGCCTTTGCATCAGAACTTTGAAAGGTCTAAAATATCATGATGTCGGATTTTCAATATCTTATTGTTGTTTACGAGATCTAAACGGGACGGACGGACGGACAAACATTCCATTCAAAACTAATATCGTCTTTTCCCCTTCGGGAGCCGCTAAAAATTGTTGTGGAAACGTTACTAGATTAATATAAAACAGAAAGAAGTTTGGAAGAGTTGTGTGCATTTGGTGTTTATAATAGACATAGGCCTACTCAGTTCTCTCCATCAAATCAATATGTATATGGATTTGGGATTGTCAGGACTCCCCCAAAGTCTACGTAACATTAGTGGGTACCTGATTACATATGGGAAGTAAAGGTCGTTGTGCTGGCCCTTGTAACCGTCGGCCATAGAAACAGATGAGCCTTACATCATTGGCAACCATAGATCGCAAGGTCTGAAAGGGCTGTCTTTATAAGAAAACTTGACTGGGGTTCTAATTAATTTATCGGCTGTATGTTTATCAACTAACCTGCATCAGATTTGAGTGAAATGATCACTTCATTTAATAATTGAGACTTGTTGGTTTTGTGTGTTTGAGATTTCATGGTACTTAGGATTGCTTCACCTTGAGTTGTTGTTTTTTTTACTCAAAATGTGTTGGTCGACCATCTTACTTAAGTTTCTACTCTTTTTCGTTGTCTACCCACTTTGTGGCTACCTCTTCTTATCAGTCCCTCACTCTCTTTTTTTTCGCACTATTTCTCTCTCTCTCCATCAATCTCTCTCCAAACAGTCTTCTGGAGACAACCTCTATATGCTATCTCGGTCTATTTCTTTCATCCCTGTCTTTCTACCGTCTCTCCGTTCGTTTACCGTGTGATTGTCAAAAGAGTTGAGCCGAAGGCTATTCGAACTCTAGGCGTGTGAGCCTGCTTGAACAAACCGTTTTGTCTGGAAGAGGTCCAAGTCAATGTCTATGTAAAACGTTGATATTTCCGATATATTCGGCTCTCCGAGCGCATGGACTATAATGCATGGCCGAAGGCCGAGCACACGGGAAACTCCGCCATTTTCCTATGTCGTACCAAGCTAACCGTGGAGGACTCGCCATTACTAAAGCGGTCCCTTGAGGAACGGCGCATGGATTATCGACAGGGACGTGGAAGCTCTCGTTCAACTCCGCGCCGTGCAATGGGAAAGTTCTCGTATTTCCTTGGACACTCCCACAGGAGTTTTGTTTTGCTATTCATTTAGCCTAATTACTTCCTCAAGTTAATCGTTTCCACCCGAGTGCCACGTTGAGGCAGAATAGCACGAAATTAGAAAGGATAACAAACTCACGTATCTTGTTTCGTATCCTAGTTCAATTTAAAAAGAAAAAATATTGTGTAGCTGTCATTCCATTCAAATGACAGAAGTTCTAAGTCTTACAAAATGCTGTTTGTGTGTTTAGTTAGCATAATAAAGTAAAGCCTATGCCAGAGGCGACCTTAAGAGGTGGCGAGCAGGGAAACCGCCCCATGCCCCGCGCCTAAGGGGGCCCCGCGATAAAGAGAATCTTTTGTCCCCGTCAGCCCAATCGTACAAATAGATATTCGTGACCATGATATGTCTGTAATGACACTCGCCCTGACCCCCCCCCCCCCCCCGCACTGCCAAAGCTATCTCTGGCTATGCATTGAAGACCGATCAATATATATAATACACGAGTGTGTGTATCAGTATTTAGGTGTGTTTGAAAATGGAGGCGGAGGTGTGTGTGAGAATTATCTGACCAGTGTTAATGTGTGTGACGTGTTAAGGACAATAAAAGAAAATGGTTGGGAAAAAAACAACACATGTTATTGCCCCTATTCAATCTTAAAAGATATGTTCACATTAACAAGGTTCGTTTTGTGGCTGCCAAGTACAAATTCTTATCGATCTAATTCTATTTTCTCTTGACTGGGCAAGCCTGAGGAGGCGCGATGGCTGAGTGGTAAAGCACTTGGCTTTCGAACCAAAGTCCCGGCTTTGAATCCTGTTGAAGACTGGGATTGTTTAATTCCGGGATCTTTCGGCGCTTCTGAGTCCACCCAACTCTAATGGGTGACGGACATAAGTTGGTCGTTGTGCCGGCCACATGACATCATCGTTAACCGTGGGTCATAGAAACAGATAACCTTTATATCATCTGCCCTATAGATCGCAAGGTCTGAAAGGGAAATATGATGCGAGCCTGGAATGAATATGACTTATCAGATTGAGACTAGGTAGTGTAGATAGGTGATCTCCCCTTGTCTCCTCGTCATAACTTTTTATGACGTAAATTGTCTTATCTCGTCTGGTACATTTCACGCCATGTTGCTAGACTGAAGCAGGCTCTATTCTGTTCAGCTCTTGTATTTCTCCTTGTGTCCGATATTGGATAGCCTTATCGTTGGCCTTGGTAGATATTATATATAGAATATCTTTACCCCTGTTTAGGGTGAGTTTTATTTCATATTGTAAAGTTATTTTTTAATGGATTCGATCATATTCGTATTTTGTAATTAGATTAGAAGATTAGAAGAATCTGTTCTTTATCTTTTCATAGGGTCTCAGTCTTAGGTTTCAGCAGTGAAATCGCAAGTCTCAGTTTTAGGTTACAGGTCTGAGGTTTTCATCTGAGGTTGTCTGTCTGATGTTTCAAGTTTGATTTACGAGTCTGAGGTTCCAGAGTCCAGATTGCGGGTTGCTATATCCAGACCTGGTGGGGCTTTGTGAAGTTGTGAGCTTTGATGCTACTATGGACTTTGCCTATTGATTGTCGGTGAACAGTTTCTTGGATAGAAGAGATTTGGATTGTCATAAACATTTGTATAGTAATGATCCTGATTACAGAATCTGGATCATTGATAAGGTTAATATTATTTTTCTTAAAATACTAAATGAGTATTTAATTAAACCATATTATACTAGATCTTTATGTACTTGTATTTGTTATCATTATCATTGATCATATATCATTTTCATTGTATAAATATCATTAGATTAAATCTATATTTTTAATTGAAATCATCATACACATTGTTTATTAGTTTATGCACAACTGGGTGTATATGTTTTGACTGTCAGGCTGAATTCGGGACTAAAAGTAATATATGTTATAAAGTAATTAAAACACATATACACATTACAAATTCATAATGTTTTAATACCTAAACACATTAATACTTAGTAATTAATACAATTAAGTCCTGACACAGATATTGTTGTCTTTACAGACTCCCAATCCACTCTTCGAGCACTTAACAGCAGCACATCAAACAGCCCAAGAGAGTTGACAACACTAATAGTGATAATACACCAGATGATGACAAAATTAAACATCAACACCACATTACAGTGGATCCCTGGACACATTGGCGTCATGTGAAATGAAAGGGCAGATAAGCATTCTAAGGCAGGATCATCTATGGAACAACCAGATAGACCTGTTAACTACCTCACCCTAAGGTCAATGTTAATCAACAACCACAAGGAGGAGTGGCTCAACCAATGGGCAACAGGAAACACAGGCAGAGCCATGTACAAAGAAATGAACATGCCTAACAAACTGGACAGTATTAACTTCCTCCCCCGCAAAGAGCAATCTACAATCTTCCAACTAAGGACAGGACACACACATCTGTTAAATTAGCATTTCAATAAAATAAATTCCACACGACTCCCCCTTTGTAGACACTGCACCTACCCTAATGAAACCGTAAACCATATCCTCTTTAAATGCCCCTTCCTAATCCACCTTAGGCAGACCCCACTTCCACTACAGCCCAACATAACCAACACCCTGTACGGCAGTGCTGAACAACTGAAGAAAACAGCACACCATTTTTCCTTGGCACGGTCTGCAAAGGAGCTGACAAGCTCAGCAGCAAAAAGCTGGCTAGAAGAAGAAGAAGAAGAAAAGCTTCCTTTCCCCTCCCCTCTCTGTATTTCAAATTCTGAAATTGATTTTATTGTACACATTCTAATAGTTACTTGATTTCACGTTTCTATCCGTCGTTTTGTTTTGGTTTGTTCAGCCTCGTTTTATGAAAAATAAAATGTGTACAATATTTGTAGGCAGCAGTACGATTCGAAACCAACAATATACATCACTATTCTTTTTTTTTTTTATTCAGTACTGAAGAGATGACATTGCCAACAACACATAAGACACTAACATAGGTTTACGGTTTACACAACAGTTCACGTTCAAATTGTTCATAAACTGTCTACTTTTTTTTTTCCTAAATAGTAAACCTCAGAATTCGCGCTATTCAATTTTAGCTTTATCATCATAGGAATCCTTGGGCCTTAGGCCTCTTTTCTTTGCCTCTTTTTGGGGTGCTTTATATGCCTCTATTATGGGCCCTCTTGGCTCTTTTATGAGCTTTTTTTTATTTTATTTTATATAGGTTTTTATTTGTAAGTTCTCATATTTTAACAAGTATTAAATCATAAACAATTGAAAAGTGATTAACCTAAAAATATAATAATAGAAATATTATTTAATATCAAAGACATACTACCTAACCATTGAAACCACTAGAGACAGAAAAATGATACAAGGATCCTCTACCCCAGAACAATCAACACAAAATCAAATATCCCTGACCCCCAACACCCCATTTCTGGAATACTGCCTGAGTATTGTACAAGCATATGAAAATCAGCGATTCGATTGGGTGTTTCAAAATACCAAAACGCATTTGATGCGACACACTTTATATTTAGTATCGGCTGGTCCAAAAGTAGGTGGAGAGTATGACGGATAGAATTTTATATCGGTTAGTGCATTTATTTTCATTTTAACTTTGTTTTCCCATTGATGTTATATAACAGGGCCACCTACTCTTGGACCGCCATGTATACATGTAGGTATAAACTTTGGATTGGGGCAGTGTCCAGTAATATTTGCACGCGTGTGCGCGCATGTGTGTGTGTGTGGGGGGGGGGCTCCCTTTTCGGTGATCATTTCCCTGTAACGCCTACACAATGGTCGAACTTCTGTTCTGAGGTCATGCTTTGGTTTGATTGTTTTTGGGGTCCAGGTCAACGGGGAGGTAAAAAGAAAAGTTCGAATGAGGGCTCGTCATTGTTCTTGCCTCACCCCTGTGGCCTCCACCCCGCCCTACCATTGCGCCAAAGTCTCTGCTTCTGGAAATAGTTCACAGCAAACATGTGAATCTCCGCCCGAGTATTGACACGGGTCAAACTCTATCCCCCCTCCCCCCCCCCCACCTTTGCACTCACACTGGTTTAGGCTCCAGGTCCCGACATTTCTTCACACCTTGGTATTGACTGGTGGATACCGACAGGGCGTAGTGGAGACAAAGACATGCCGAGAAAGAAAATGGAGCGAGGTAGAGTGAGAGAGAGAAAGAGTGAAAAGAAAGAAGGAAAAACAGTAAATGTGAGAGAGGAAAAACTGTATGAGAAACATAGAGAGATAGAATTAGAGAGAGAGAGAGAGAGAATTACAGAAAGAGAGAATTAGAGAAATAGAGAAAATTAGAGAAAGAGAGAGAATTAGAGAGAGAGAGAGAGAGAGAAACAAGGGATATAATGAGAAACTGAACACGGTAGCCAAAATGCTAGTGTATAACAAGTAGGGCCTACAACGCCGCATAGTGAGCACTCGTCTTTATGGTACTGAGAGCTGGTCAACATAAATGCATCAAGAGCATCGATTAAACAGTTTTTCACTTATCTCCTGGCGGGATCGTGTTTCCAAGTCGGAAGTTTTGAAATTATTCCAATACACTAAATATCTATGCTTTTACTATAGAAGTTTTGAAATTATTCCAATACACTAAATATCTATGCTTTATTTTTAGCGGTCCCCGAAAGGGGAAAAGACGCTATTAGTTTTGTGCGAAATGTCTGTCCGTCCGTCCCGTTTAGATCTCGTAAACTAGAAAAGATATTGAAAATCCGACATCACAATTTTTTAGATCATTCAAAGTTCTGATGCAACGGCTACTTTTTTTTTTCTTCTGAAAGCGAAAAATCTAATTTTTAAAATCAGTTATGCAACCAGTTTTTTAAAGAGAAAAAGCTAATTAGTATGCATTATAAGTTCAAATAAAAGAAATAGTAATCTTGTATATTTCGTTTTCGTTAACTTTTGTTTTTTTATTGCGAAATTTTTTTCTTTTTTTTTTTTGAGCATTCGAATAAGAGATTGAGCCTTTTCAAAACAATTACATCAATTATAAGACTTCAGTTAGGCCAGGAGAGGCGCGGTAGCTGAGCCGTAAAGCGCTTGGCTTCTGAACCAGGGGCCCCGTGTTCGAATCCTGGTGAAGACTGGGATTTTCAACTTCGGAATCCTTAGGCGCCCCTAAATCCACCCAGCTCCAATGGGTACCTGACATTAGTTGGGGAAAATTAATGGCGGTTGGTCGTTGTGCTGGCTACATGTTAACACTTGTTAACAGTAGGCCACAAAAACAGATGAACTTTACATCATCCGCCCTATAGACCAAAAGGTCTGAAAGGGGAACTAGTTAGGCCAGGTTCACATCTAACTTTGCATACACTTGCACCTATCCTTTGATCTGCTGTACCATTGACCGTTGGGGCACTACACAAGATCTGTCAACCTTCTTTCTCCATTCTTATCTCTCATTTGTCTTTGATATAATTTCATTTGGATGTTCTTTCTGAAAATATTGAAGCCTGCCTGGGTGGACCACTTCGGGGGCCGATTTTGAGTTTGTGTTTCCACACAAACTGTCTTTGTAATCTTGTATATATATATCACTTATTGATAGATTAAATACCTTTCGGGATCAACGAAGAGGAGCTCTTTATTGATTAGAAATGGACAGGAAGCTGGTCCTAGATATTTTCCTGCACTTTGGTGGTTGATGCACCAGTCACGCCTCAGTACACCGTCAGATGTACGTTACACTAAATATAAAATGTCAGGCGAAGTTTGACTTTAAAAACTTGCTTCATACTTTTACTATTATGCAAGCTGGGGAGAATGCGGGTGGTGGGTCATTGTATTTATCACCAATAAGTGACCAGGTAGCCCAACTTTTGGGCGGTTGGCCTTTAAGTTGACCATAATAAGGGGATGGGTAGCACTTTACCGTGGCTGGGGGGCTTCTGTCACTTGCAGGGCGTCAATAACAGTTGGGCTCTTTTTGACAGCCAGTAGCCACAGTTCAAAACCTCATTTCCTTATCTGTCGAATGCAGATAGATCTACTATCTACTAGGAGTTCCGGGTTCCTGTTGACTTAAGAGTATCACGTCAGTGTCCCGCTGTGCGATCAAGTCAACGTTGACACCAAGGTAGAGTGCTGAAGTAACGTGTGCCTGTCAAGTGGACAGTCCCGTTGGACAGCTATGGTGTGGGCGGGACTGTACAGTAGAAAACTGCAACATACCGCGAGGTCAAGGTCGTAGAGCACTCTTGTCATCTCACTGCGTTTAGTGTTGCTATGACAACACACTCGCCGTCATGTAAACATTAAAAACGTTTTCGATTTTTTTTTAAAGAATGAACTTGAGAAGCTTAGGATTTAAACCTTTGAAGGAAAATGGATTTAAAAACAACAACTCAAGCACGATTAGTACAGTTTACAACCCATCTTTAAATACAAACACGAGTTTTAACAAGAGTTCTCTTACTCGATTTAAACCAAACAAAAAATATATAGTTTATGCACACTTTATATGAGATTTTAACCCCAATCTGGAGTGTTTATCATTTAGTTGGCAACAGTGATCTTTCAATAAGGCGCCCTTGTCATTGTGTATTTGAAAACCTTTCTCAATCTTCTTTTCCTTTGATTACGTTCTTCCTAATGTATCCTTTATATAGTCGCTACTTTCTTTACATCGCTTTCTCTTCTTTGTATTTTTCTTCCATTCTGTCGCCATGACAGTTCTTTATGTTGCTTTTTTCTTCCATTCTGTCGCCATGACAGTTCTTTGTGTTGCTTTTTTCTTCCATTTCACTCATAGTGTAAATATAGAAGAGATAACTTTGATTTACTTTTGGTGTGAAACTGCCCAGTTATATCACAGACTAATATACAAGTCAAAGCTGTTAGCTTATCACAACGAGCGAAAAATCTATAACCTTTGGTCAGCTAGCAAGGTGTCTGTTGAAAGGATGGCTTAGTGATATCAGCCGGATGGAGGACAATCCTAACTTGAAAGTCCTCCTTTAAGGACAACTGGTGACAGGCTCAAGAAGAACTGGTCGTCCCCACCTCCGATATGTTGATGTATTCAAACGGGACCTCAAAGCAGAGGACATTAGCGTCAACTACCTGGAAGACATTGTGACTGAACTCTGTGGCGACCAAGAAAGCTATGGACAGCGAAAAAACATCGGCCTCA
The DNA here is from genome assembly GCA_036873155.1 of Biomphalaria sudanica. NCBI lineage: Eukaryota > Metazoa > Mollusca > Gastropoda > Planorbidae > Biomphalaria > Biomphalaria sudanica. Next base: position 926,306 of record JAZGLO010003812.1, on the reverse strand, counting down.
GCTCTTGAAGAAAAGCCAAACGAAAAATGCCTGGCTCTTCTATCACCAAAGCGAATGCCAACCCAACCTGCTTTATATATGGACGGGAATGTTTCTCGAGCATAGCGCTTCAAAGACTTATGAAAAAATGTTCCCATGAGATGAACCATAGTCTTGCTACCTAGCTGCGAGATTAGCCATAGTCTTTTTTCGAGATGAACCATAGTCTTGCTACCAACCTTCGAGATGAACCATAGTCTTGCTACCAACCTTCGAGACGAACCATAGTCTTTCTTCGAGATGAACCATGGTCTTGCTACCTAGCTGCGAGACAAACCATAGTCTTTCTTCGAGATGAACCATAGTCTTGCTACCTAGCTTCGAGACGAACCATAGTCTTTTTTTCGAGACGAACCATAGTCTTTCTTCGAGATGAACCATAGTCTTGCTAACTAGCTGCGAGACAAACTATAGTCTTTCTTCGAGATGAACCATAGTCTTGCTACCTACCTTCGAGACGAACCATAGTCTTTCTTCGAGATGAACCATAGTCTTGCTAACTAGCTGCGAGACAAACCATAGTCTTTCTTCGATATGAACCATAGTCTTGCTACCTAGCTTCGAGACGAACCATAGTCTTTTTTCGAGATGAACCATAGTCTTGCTACCTACCTTCGAGACGAACCATAGTCTTTCTTCGAGGTGAACCATTGCCTTGCTACCTAGCTTCTCGACGAACCATAGTCTTTCTTCGAGATGAACCATAGTCTTGCTAACTAGCTGCGAGACAAACCATAGTCTTTTTTCGAGATGAACCATAGTCTTGCTACCTAGCTGCGAGACAAACCATAGTCTTTCTTCGAGATGAACCATTGTCTTGCTACCTAGCTGCGAGATGAACCATAGTCTTGCTACCTAGCTGCGAGACAAACCATAGTCTTTCTTTGAGATGAACCATTGCCTTGCTACCTAGCTGCGAGATGAACCATTGCCTTGCTACCTAGCTGCGAGATGAACCATTGCCTTGCTACCTAGCTGCGAGATGAACCATTGCCTTGCTACCTAGCTGCGAGATGAACCATTGCCTTGCTACCTAGCTGCGAGATGAACCTTAGTTTTGCATTAACTGTTGGAGGCTATCAGAACTACGTACTACCTTTTTTTTTAATTCCCATTTTTTGTTTAATTGCAAAATCCATGTCTGTGCCTGACTATCAAATAAAACATACCAACTTCCACCGGTTCCGCCCACAAATCCGCCCCTTTAATTTCACGTCCTTGGGCGTGTGTGTGTGTGTCTGTGTTGCTGTGATTGCACGTGTGTCGAAAAATGTGTGGGTGATTTCCCTTCCCCACCTCTCTCTCTCTCTCTCACACACACACACACATTTTTGTTCCTCCATTGACGAGACAGACATATTGACAAAGTCAGAAGCTCTTGAATAATACAAGCCAGTAGTCAGACATAACTAACTGGAGGACAAATCATGTGCTAGTTCTGTAACTGGCGTACGGAATATATCATATGTAGCTATATTTTTATATTTTAAAAAATAATATTTTAATACAATGCAGATGGCTGACTGGCTGTGAAAGTGTGAAGTATGCGCTTCAGGTTGTCGTCGCGGTGGTTTCCAGTTTGAACCCTGCCCGCAATCACCCCTAACCATCATGCAGGAGAAATTAATCTTTAGTAATAAGAAGTCAGAAATAAACAATTCAACTTTTCGATCTCTCTCTCCCTCCCTCCCCCTCTCTCTCTCTTTCTCTCTCCCTCCCTCCCCCTCTCTCTCTTTCTCCCCCCTCCCTCCCCCTCTCTCTCTTTCTCCCCCCTCCCCTCCTCTCTCTCTTTCTCCCACCCTCCCTCCCCCTCTCTCTTTCTCCCCCCTTCCCCTCTCTCTTTCTCCCACCCTCCCTCCCCTCTCTCTCTCTTTCTCCCCCTCCCTCCCCCTCTCTCTCTTTCTCCCACCCTCCCTCCCACTCTCTCTTTCTCCCCCTCTCTGTCTTTCTCCCCCATCTCTCTCTTTCTCGCTATCCCCCTCTCTCTCTTTCTCCCACCCTCCCTCCCCCTCTCTCTCTTTCTCCCCCTCTCTCTCTTTCTCCCCCTCTCTCTCTTTCTCCCCCCTCTCTCTCTCTTTCTCTCTCTCCCCCCTCTCTCTTTCTCCCCCCCTCCCCCCCTCTCTCTCTTTCTTCCCCCTCCCCTCCTCTCTCTCTTTCTCCCACCCTCTCCCCCCTCTCTCTCTTTCTCCCCCCTCCCACCCCCTCTCTCTCTTTCTCCCACCTTCCCTCCCCTCAATCTCTTTCTCCCACCCTCCCTCCCCCCTCTCTCTCTTTCTCCCACCCTCCCTCCCACTCTCTCTCTCTTTCTCCCTCCCTCCTTCCCCCCTCTCTCTCCCACCCTCCCCCTCTTTCTCTACCCCTCCCTCCCCCTCTCTCTTTCTCCCTTCCCCTCTCTCTCTCTCTTTCACCCCCTTCCTCCTCCCTCTCTCGTTCGCCCACCCTCCCTCCCCCTCTCTCTCTTTCCCCCACCCTCCCTTCCCCTCTCTCTTTTTCCCCCACCCTCCCTCCCCCTCTTTCTCCCCCTCCCCCTTTTTCTCCCTCCCCCTTTTTCTCCCTCCCCCTTTTTCTCCCTCCCTCCCTCCCCCTCCCTCTCTTTCTCCCTCTCTCCCCCTCCCTCTCCCCCTCCCTCCCCACTCTCTCTCTCCCTCCCCCCCTCTCTCTCTTTCTCCCCCCTCCCTCCCCCGTCTCTCTTTCTCCCACCCTCCCTCCCCTCTCTCTCTTTCTCCCACCCTCCCCCCCTCTCTCTCTTTCCCCCACCCTCCCTCCCCTCTCTCCCCCTCCCCCTCTTTCTCCCTCCTTCCCTCCCCCTCCCTCTCCCCCTCCCTCCCCACTCTCTCTCTCCCTCCCCTCTCTCTCTCTTTCTCCCCCTCCCTTCCCCCTCTCTCTTTCTCCCACCTTCCCTTCCCCCTCTCTTTCCCCCATCCTCCCTCCCCTCTCTCCCCCTCCCCCTCTTTCTCCCTCCCTCTCTCGTTCTCCCCCTCCCCCTTTTTCTCCCTCCCTCCCTCCCCCTCCCCCTCCCCCTTTCTCCCACCCTCCCTCCCCTCTCTCTCTTTCTCCCACCCTCCCTCCCCTCTCTCTCTTTCTCCCACCCTCCCTCCCCTCTATCTCTATCTCCCACCCTCTCTCCCCCCTCTCTCTTTCTCCTACCCTCCCTCCCTCCCTCTCTCCCCCCTCCCCCCTCTTTCTCTCCTTCTCCCTCCCCCTCTTTCTCCCCCTCCCCCTTTTCTCCCCCTCCCTTTCTTTCTACCTCCCTCCCTCCCCCTCCCTCCCCCTCTCTCTCTTTCTCCCCCTCCCTCCCCCCTCTCTCTTTCTCCCACCCTCCCTCTCCTCTCTCTCTTTCTCCCACCCTCCCTCCCCCTCTCTCTCTTTCTCCCACCCTTACTCCCATCTCTCTCTTTCTCCCACCCTCCCTTCCCCTCTCTCTCTTTCTCCCCCTCCCCCTTTCCCCCCCTCCCTCCCTCTCTCTCCCCCTCCCTCCCCCCTCTCTCTCCCTCCCCCCTCTCCCCCACCTCTCTCTCTCCCTCCCCCCTCTCCCCTCTCTCTCTCTCTTTCTCCCCCCTCCCTCCCCCTCTCTCTTACTCCCACCCTCCCTCCCCTCTCTCTCTCTTTCTCCCACCCTCCCTCCTCTCTCTCTCTCTTTCTCCCACCCTCCCTCCCCTCTCTCTCTTTCTCCCACCCTCTCTCCCCCCTCTCTCTCTTTCTCCCACCCTCCCTCCCACTCTCTCTCTTTCTCCCTCCCTCCTTCCCCCCTCTCTCTCCCCCCTCCCCCCTCTTTCTCTCCCCCTCCCTCCCCCTCTTTCTCCCCCTCCCCCTCTTTCTCCCTCCATCCCTCCCCCTCTCTCTCCCCCTCCCTCCCCTCTCTCTCTCTCTTTCTCCCCCCTCCCTCCTCCTTCTCTCTTTCTCCCACCCTCCCTCCCCTCTCTCTCTTTCCCCCACCCTCCCTCTCCTCTCACCCCCTCCCCCTCTTTCTCCCTCCCTCTCTCTTTCTCCCCCTCCCCCTTTTTCTCCCTCCCTCCCCTCTTTCTCTTTCTCCCTCCCACCCTCCCCTCTCTCTCTTTCTCCCACCCTCCCTCCCCCTCTCTCTCTTTCTCCCTCCCTCCTTCCCCCCTCTCTCTCCCACCCTCCCTCCACCTCTTTCTCCCCCTCCCCCTTTTTCTCCTTCCCTTCCTCCCCTCCCTCTCCCTCTCTCTCTTTCTCCCCTCCCCCTTTTTCTCCCTCCCTCCCTCCCCCTCCCTCCTCCCCCCTCGCTTTATCCCACCCTCCCTCCCCTCTCTCTCTTTCTCCCACCCTCCCTCCTCTCTCTCTCTCTCTCTTTCTCCCTGCCTCCCTCCCCTCTCTCTCTTTCTCCCACCCTCTCTCTCTTTCTCCCACCCTCCCTCCCACTCTCTCTCTCTCTTTCTCCCTCCCTCCTCCCCCCTCTCTCTCCCCCCTCCCCCCTCTTTCTCTCCCCCTCCCCCTTTTTCTCCCTCCCTCCCTCCCCCTCTCTCTCTTTCTCCCACCCTCCCTCTCCCTCTCTCTTTCTCCCTCCCTCCCCTCTCTCTCTTTCTCCCTCCCTCCCCCCTCTCTTTCTTTCTCCCTCCCTCCCCCTCTCTCCCACCCTCCCTCCCCCTCTCTTTCTCCCTCCCCTTCCCCCCTCTCTCTTTCTCCCACCCTCCCTCTCCCCTCTCTCACTTTCTCCCTCCCTCAGTCCCCCCATCTCTCTCCCACCCTCCCTCCCCCTCTATCTCTCTTTCTCTCTCCTCCCCCTCTCTCTTTCTCCTTCCCTCCCTCCCCCTCTCCCACCCTCCCTCCCCCTCTCTCTCTTTCTTCCTCCCCCTCTCTCTCTTTCTCCCACCCTCCCTCCCCCTCTCTCTCTTTCTCCCACCCTCCCTCCCTTCTCTTTCTCCCTCCCTCCCTCTCCCCCTCTCTCTCCCCCTCTCCCTCCCCCTCTCTTTCTCCCCCCTCTCTCTCTCTTTCTCCCACCCTCCCTCCCCCTTTCTGAGAGTAATGGCAACGATTGAAAGGTGTTCCCCTTTCATTCACAATACGTTGTTTTTTTTTCACGTTTTTTGATGTTGTTTGTTGTTGTTGTATGTTTGTTGTTGTTTGTTTGTTGTTAAACCCAAAGACTGTTGTTACTAAGTTCATCTATACTAACATCAAAGTCATTCTATTCTTACTAGATCGCTGTACACTTACGTATGAGATTCTAGGTGAAGTTACTTTTCAAAAAGTTATTGTATTGTACAAGTGTCTCCCTTGAAAAGTTTAAGTTGATGGGCGATGTGTTGATAAATGTAGATGGTGGCCGTGAGATCGGGCATACAACCAACAACAGAACAATCAAGAGATAGATTGAATAACTCCAGCTGATAACTTCAAAACAATTTAATGAATAAAAAAAAGGGGCACAGTCTTCGTGGTCTCTATCTATCTCACAAGTCGGTCGTTCTTCTCCCTTGTCCTTTGGCTCTTTAGTTCCGTTCTTACTTTTTAATCATCCGTCACGTCACTACGGAAAAACCCAATTAAACCCAAACTTCTACGCGTCTTTCTAGTGTGTTTATTACAGACTGAAGGGCTGCCTGGCCTCGTGGTATTCGCCTCAGACTGTCATCATAATTGTCTTGGGTTCGAACCCTGCTGTCCACTTCTGACGTCCTGCAGGACGTTTGGGCTGAGAATCATCGTCATTTGTAAAGGGACGTCCGAAATATGTCAAAGGAAATCTGTGAAGAAACGTTTTGGAGTGTAACTGAAACGATAATAATAATAGTAATAATAATTAATATTAGCATTATAATAATAATTATAATAATAATAGTAATAATTATAATAATAAAAATCTTAATTATCTATAAGGGAATTTTTTTTTACAATTTGTGCATTACACCAAACAAAACATTATAATTATAGATTTATAAGAAACAGTTAAACAATGCAAACATATTTTTTGTTCGGATAAAGCTAATGCTGTGGGGGACCTTTGAACCGGTCAGTTATAATATGGTCCAAAGTAATATTCTTGGCCTCTATTCTCCAAATCATTTAAGATTACCGAATATGGCTATCTATGAAGGGGCCTAGAGGTTCGAAACCCGACTCGAGCAGGGTTGTGTTTATTGAGCGCCAAAAGGCAGTACGGAAAACCTTCTCCCAGATACCCCTTACCCTTACTGGTCCACAAATGACATTAGACCATAGCGCTCTGAGCATGCTATAATCATGAAAGTAGTGCTATATAAAAGCTATATTTATTAGTATTATGAGTAATTCGATGACCTGTTTTTCTATAAAAAAAATTTACGTTTAATGATTATGTACATGAATGCATACACAGATAGCCTTACTATGCATCAGTTTTTTTTAGTTCATATGGTCCACATGCCTGGCTGCTATACCATGTATCTACAATTCGTTAATCCTATTAAAAGGATACGTCTATTAGAACATGTCCACAACTGTAATTTTAGCTTCAAGCATGTCGTTCGTGGGAGCCAGCCTAATCGACGGAGCACTGGTTTGGCCCAACGTCTTGTGTACTAACTTGAAAGTCAGAGGTGCAGAAATGACCCGATGATGTACACGCCACCCCAGGTCTTGGCATAAAACTGATCCACCCCCTCCCTTCTCCATAACGTGATCACAAAAAAAATATGAAATAAATATTATTGCTGTTCCGTCTCATACCCACGCGCATGCGCGGATACGTTTAGATATGAAGCTCACGGGTTTGTGAGGGGAAAGACTATTCCGTTCACTGTGAGTTCAGTTAATGCAGTTATTATCTCTCTCTCTCTCTGTCTCTCTCTTCTTTTACTCTCTGTCTCTCTCTCTCAATTACTCTATGTCTCTCTCTCTTTTACTCTCTCTCTCTCTCTTGCTCTGTCTCTCTATCTTTTGCTCTGTCTCTCTCTTTCTCTCTTTTACTCTCTGTCTCTCTCTCTCATTTACTCTATGTCTCTCTCTCTCTCTCATTTACTCTATGTCTCTCTCTTTCTCTCTTTTACTCTATGTCTCTCTCTCTTGCTCTATGTCTCTCTCTCTCTTTTACTCTATGTCTCTCTCCCTCTCATTTACTCTATGTCTCTCTCTTTCTCTCTTTTACTCTATGTCTCTCTCTCTTGCTCTATGTCTCTCTCTCTCTTTTGCTCTATGTCTCTCTCTCTCTCTCTTGCTCTATGTCTCTCTCTTTCTCTCTTTTACTCTCTGTCTCTCATTTACTCTGTCTCTCTCTCTCTCTCATTTACTCTATGTCTCTCTCTTTCTCTATTTTACTCTATGTCTCTCTCTCTTGCTCTATGTCTCTCTCTCTCATTTACTCTATGTCTCTCTCTCTCTTTTACTCTATGTCTCTCTCTCTTTTACTCTCTGTCTCTCTCTCTCTCTTGCTCTATGTCTCTCTCTCTTTTGCTCTATGTCTCTCTCTTTCTCTCTTTTACTCTCTGACTCTCTGTCATTTACTCTATGTCTCTCTCTCTTTTACTCTCCAACTGTCTCTATCTCTTTTACTCTCTGTCTTTCTCTCATTTACTCTCCGTCTGTCTATCTCTCTTTTACTCTCCGTCTGTCTCTCTCTCTTTTACTCCCTGTCTGTCTCTCTCTTTTACTCTCCGTCTCTCTCTCTTTTACTCTCTGTCTTTCTCTCTTTTACTCTCTGTCTCTCTCTCTTTTTCTCTATCTCTCTGTCTCTCTCATTTACTCTCTGTCTGTCTCTCTCTCTTTTACTCTCTCTCGCTGTCTCTCTCTCTCTTTTACTCTCTCTCTTTTACTCTATCTCTCTCTCTCTTTTACTCTCCGTCTCTGTCTCTTTTACTCTGCGTCTGTCTCTCTCTCTTTTACTCTCTCTCTTACTCTCTCTCTCTCTTTTACTCTCCGTCTGTCTTTCTCTCCTTTACTCTCCGTCTGTCTCTCTCTCTGTCGCCATAAATATCGTAGTCTGCTTAGTGATTGGATTTCGAGAGTCACTGTAGAACATTGCACTTTGAGAATTACTGTAGAGTGTAAAATATTGCGCTTTGAGAATCACTGAAGAACATTGCTCTTTGAGAATCACAGTAGAACATTGCACACGCTGAGAATCACTGTAGACCATTGCGCCTTGAGCCAGCGCACCCCCCCCCCCACACACACACACTTGCCTTGCATCTCGTGCACGCCCCCCCCCCTCTCCTAATTGCCAAATTACATTATGATGAAAGGCTCAGTCGTCGAGCCCAAGCCCTCCCCCCCCCCCCCCCACCTCCATATAGATGTTGAAGGTAGGGGAGTTAATGGCCTACAAAGTTTGAAACTACACAGGATTAGTTTTTAAGCTTTCATTTCCCTTCAGCCCAACGGACTGACGATCATTGTGAGGAGTAGAGCAGTGTTTGGGATGAAAATCTCTGTATATATAATTCTCTACGTCACCCAACCATGCGGGACACCACGTACACACGCCGACTCTCTAACCCTCGATAAAAAAAAGTCATGGAAAGATTTATTTCTGAAAGTCGGACTTGAGTTACCCCACGTAACTTTCGCGGCCACAGAGAGCGCGGCTCAAAATAAAATAGGGATGGGGGAGAACAAGTAATCTTCTCTGTATATATAATTTATCATTGCGCAGTGTAGAACGGGGCACTGCCCTGTTGGTGCATATTTTGCCCTGTTCCGGACAAATTTGGATGTCCGTTGCCGACACTGTGGAGAGTCGGTGGAAACAGTGACGCATCTCTTGCAAGAGTGTCCGCAGCTTCGAGAGCTGCGAGGTAGTTTGTCTGCAGAGTCACTTGACCTGTATGGGAGCTTGAAGGCACTACGCCTAACAGCAGAGTTTCTCGCCAAGGCTCTACGGGAGGACTGATCCTTCCAGCCTTGCCACCAATTGGAGTTCACCTAAGGTGTATATAATTCTCTACGTTGCCCAACCATATTTTAGCCTTTCCCATGACAATTAATAAAGCACAAGGCTAAACGATCAAAAAGATACGCCTGTATCTTCCAAAACCTGTTTTCAGTCTTGGACAATTGTATGTTGCTCTCTCCGGAGTTCCTTATTTTCATTTACTCACAGTCATTTGCCCAGACCCACCCCATTTGGACAACTGCTCTTTTTGGGAAGTGTTCACCCGTCACTAAATAGTTGCGTATGCTACGCCGCGGGTCGGCTAGTAATAAATAAAAACTCAATACAATGATAATGCTCATGTCCTCCCCACTACGATATGAGCATCCTCGCATGTTCATTCAGATGCGGATTTTTACTAAGTTTATATATCAACTCACTCTGTCTGTCTGTCTGGTAAAAAAAAAGTTTGTATGCGTTATTTCTCGAACACCCAATCTCGGATCAATCTGAAATTTCTCACAAATATTTCTTTTACCTGACAACACAAGAATCAATAAAAAAAAATTAACCTAATAACCATTAATTAATTATGGTCATTAATTATTTTGTTTGGTGTCTCGAATAAGGGAAAGAAATTGTACTTGACTGAGGTGGTGGTATAAACTGAGTTAGTCCACTTTATAGATTGCCGCTCTAAATTGTAATAAGCAATATATAACCATTCTCTAGTCATAGGTACCTCATTAGCAGAGTAGTTAGCACGTGTGCCGAGGAGGCGTGAGCCACGAGTTCGAATTCAGGTCGTTTCTCTTTAAAAAAAAAAACGATTGCGGTAAAATCCATCTAGATCTCCCTTTCTCTCCCCCCCCCCCCATTTTCCACAACTGGTCCAGATAAGTGATATGATCATAGTGTATTGAGAAAGCTAGAAGCATGAAATGGCACTAAACCAAAAAAAAAAATAAATAATAAATAGGCCAAAATGTTGTTGGTCTAGATCTATGCCTCCGGAACATATGTAGTCCCATTCTGTTGTGTCCGGTTTTGAGGTGAAACATTAGAATGTTCAGTTGAAATAGTTTTTACCTTTAATAACGTGAAACGCATAATAATAGTCAAAGACTCAATAGTACACATTATAGCTATCAATCATGTGCCTGGTTCTTCTAGATCTTTGTATGTCTTTTGCCACTGGCAACGTAATTTCCCCTAAAGGCACGTCACACAGATTTATACATGTCTATCACTAGTCCTTGATCTACTCGTGTGGTGACTTCGTTGAGGTGTGGAGGGGGAAGGGGTTTAAACTCATTATCTCCCTTTCTCGCTCTCATACGCCTTGCGTAAAGCTCTGACGTAGGTGTGACGATCTTACCTATCTACGATTTTTTTTGTTCAGACAACCAAAAAAAGGTCACTTGGCGTGAAGCTCATTAAAAATGGGGACAATTTTTTATTCAAGCCAATGAGTTGTTCGAAGGGCACGGGGAAGGGGAGAGAAAAGGCTCAGCCGCTGACAGCCTACTTTGCCGCAGTTGTCTGTCCTTGTCCTGTCTCTTTCACTTCCTTTTGACTCTTCACACTTTCAGCGCCGCGTCTCTCACGCCCTTCATTAGAATAATCCTCCCGACCTCGCCCTTTACGTGGGGCGCCACGCCCTTTTTTTGTAAGCCCCAGGGGGGGGGGGGTTGAATGGTTGGCGACACTTGACAACTTTTGAAATGAAAGGAAAAAAACGTTGACGGGGGGGGGGGGGCTCAGACGTGCACATGATAGCAGACAATAACTTTTACTGAATTACAGGAGGGATCAAATTAATCGAAAGTTTTTGGGCATGCGTAGATCTATGCGCTTAAAGGAGAATCAGGGTGCGCGCCTAGAACTCAGCTCGGTATCACATTAATACGGATCTTAAAGATAGCAGGAGGCGCTGTGACTGAGCGGTAAAGCGCGTGGCTTCCGAACCGAGGGTTCCTGGTTCGAATCCTTGTGAAGACTGGGATTTTGAATTTCAGGATTTTAGGGAGCCTCTGAGTCAACCTAGCTCCACATTAGTTGGGGAACAAGTAAAGGCTGTTGGTCGTTGTGCTGGCCACATGACACCCTTGTTAACCGTGGGCCACATAAACAGATGACCATGGGGTTTTTGACCTTGAAACCGTCCTTCAATAAAAACAAAAAAAACAACCTATAGACAAAATTTAGTCACCTTATTCCATGTAGTAAAATACAAACAAACAAAAAAACCCAGGAAAAACTGTCTCGTATACCACGAGGTAAGCCAAACGGGTTCCCTGAAGGTATCGAAAGTCTACAGTCACCTAATTACATAAGCGGGGAATGAGGTTAAAACCCGTTCCTATAAACAACAACAACAACAACAACAAAAAGCTAAAGCCAAAGTACAGTCAACTAATTGCATGCACTTACCCAAGGAGTTCTGGGGGTTAACTTCACCTATTTCATTGTCTACTATTCCCAAACTCCATGATCGCAGACAGTGATGATGTTTTGAGTATGTTCAGCCGCCTCTCCTTTCAAACAAAAACTAAACCAAAAGTACAATTACGTAATTTTATGATCGTAGAGAGATGGGGGGGGGGAGGAGGGCTCAACCCCATCGCCTAATAAAAGTCACTGTGCTGAGAGCTCCATTAATAAATTTAAAAAGCAACCGTCTGAGAAAAAGCTAAAGCAAACTAGTCATTTGAGGTTGAAATCTACTCCAAATGAAACATTGTACAATTTGATCCTTTTTCTTTTTTACTATTTGCTTGGCTCCATTAATAACAAGGTTACAAAGACAGTTTGTGTGGAAACACAAACTCAAAAATGGCCCCCGAATGGGTCCACCCAGGCAGGTATCAATATTTTCAGAATGAACATCAGAATTCAATTCCATCACAGACAAATGACAGAAAAGAATGGAGAAAGAAGGTTGACAGATCTTGTGTGGTGCCCTAGCTACAAACCAAATGATAGGTGAAAGTGAATGTGAAGTTAAATGTGAATCTGGCCTGATGTCTTATAATGAATATCTAGTTGATGTAATTGTATTGTAAAGGGTCAATCTCTTATTCAAATCCTAAAAAAAAAAACAAAAAAAAAAACAACATTTACTTAAAAAAAAAAATTCCTTTAAGTGTTCTATACCAGGGGTAGGCAACCTTTTGAGTCGGAAGAGCCAAAAATTATCATTTACAAAATTGTAAAGTTTTTAAAGAGCCACAACATTTTTTCTTGCCAACAATAAATAGTACTCACACACTCTTTTTAAACTTTTTATTCCTATATATATATAGTGTTTTTCACTACAAATTAGATAATATATATGGCGTTATTAGATAATTATTTTAAATCCGGTAACAACTAAAGCAGTTTAATATTTACTTACAACACCAACTTGAACTTCACTAACAAACAATTGAGCAAACCAATTCAATTGGAGCGATGGCTTTGCAAGGTTTAAGAAAGTTTGAATAGATTAGGCTCATAACTTGTTTTTAGTTTTAAACACGACTCTAAATTTTCATTAGTAAGTTGGCTTCTTACTTTACTTTTAATTATATTTATACAAGAGAACGCTTTCTTGCACGAATATGTCGATCCAAAGATGTAGCAATCTGGAAAACTATTCAACTCATCAACTCGCGGCATTTCTTTGAAAGCTGTTCACCTTTGTTGCGTGATGTACACACATTTCTGGACCTCCAACACTTTAAAGTTGATTTTCAACTCTAAATTTTCCACCCCACAAAAATTTACTTTTTAAATCAAGCAATTGCATTTCTAGAGATCCAGTATCAATTTCAAATGGATCAATGTGGATTGCGTTACTGTTTGTGTTGAAATGGTGTACCAGGAATGCTAGAATAGTTTTGTTGGTTTTGAACTGCTCAAATTTATCAAGAAATTTATCTTAGATTTTTTTATAACTGTGCTGAAGTAATTCGTGTCAAAAATTGTACAGATTTTATCGCAATACTGTTTTAGAAATTGAAAATTAAGTAACTTGCCGCTCTGAATATCTTCTGCAAAAATTTTTGTACTTCAAAACAAACCAATTCGGCTGGGTTTTACTTTCCTTGCAGCTTTAGATTCAGCTCATTTAATTTCGATGTTATATCCAAATGCTTGCAACCATTGTCGTTCTCTAATTCCGGGTGATTAATGCCTTTATCATTTAGAAATGTATTTATTTCATTCAAGCACAAAGCAAAACGTTTCAACCTTTGGAAAGCCATCGCACTTTGTTGGGAAGAAGGAGGTCGGGATACTGAGTCTCCATTTCCTTTAAGAAGTCTTTAAACTGACGACGGTAGAGTGCTTTTGACAACATGCTGTTAACAATCTTGATTACCAAATTTATGACCTCAACTATTTCGGCCGAAAATGTTTGGGCACGTAAGAATTTCGCGGTTTATTTTGCTGCGAAGAATCGTTGTTGCCCCTTTATTTTTTCCTGTCATACATCTGGCTTCATCAGGTTTATTGAAACGATTTTATTTAAAGCGATCTTAATGTCTTCAAGTTATTTTTGCACGGCATGCGCTATATCTTCTCTTCTTGTTTGTCAAGAGAGTGGTAGCAATCCTAGAGTTTCTTCTGTTGGACCATTGGGAAGACATATACCTGACAAAATGGACAACTTATGCTGTGTCTTTATGTCACAAGACTCGTCTATAGCAAGTGATAAGACAGAAGAAAGTTGGATATCTTCCGCTGCAAATATGTAACATTTGAAGACAATTGAGCTATTTTATCTTGTGCTGTTTAAGCTGATAGTGGCAAATCTTTGATTTTTTTTCAAAATTTCTGGTTTGTTTTTGAAGTCATGAATCAGTTCTTCAGATGCATGTATGAAGCAGTCTTTCACATACTCACCATCTGTAAATGGTTTGCCTTTTTCCGCAATTTCTAATTTCTAGTTGTACCGCAAAGCTCGCCATATTAGCATTACTTGTACATTGCTTCTATCTTTGAGAACATAATCGCTTCTAACTCATTTACTTGAAACAACAAACTATTCGTAACAGCCAGAGCGAGTGGTGAAGATGCTAATTCGTCTTGCGTCAAAGCGAATTAAAACCTACATAGAAACATCCGACGACGGCCGAGAGCTTCCGACGACTGACAACAGTGACGACGCTTGTAATGGGGAAGGGCGTGGTGTAAAGCGAGTAATAGTGGCTGATAGACATAATCAGTGCCTAATTCTCGTTAAAATATTCAGAACTATATGAAAAAATGTTTCGATAAAATAAATAATATTTGCGTATGGAACTAAAGAGCCGCAGCTTCACACCCAAAGAGCCGCATGTGGCTCGCGAGCCGCAGGTTGCCGACCCCGGTATTCTAGAAGAGAATAATTATAGTGCAGTTCACGCGATAATATGAAAAACTACTTATTAATTGTTGTGTTAAATTAGGTCTAACTTATATGCATACTAAATAAATTTGTTTCTCTTTAAAAAAAGTAAACATTATTTTTGGGTAAATGTAGTAGTTAGTAGGACAGAACTTACATAACTTAGCAATATACATGTAAAAAAAAATTTCTGACAAAATTCTAAACCATTTGCATGAATATGTTACTAATATGGCAAATTGTACTCTTCCCTACTAAAGAGCCTCCATTGTTTGTTACTATTAATAGTGAATAGCTGTAAAAGTGGTGTATTTTTTAAGAAAAAACTGCTTGCATAAGTGATTTAAAAAATTAGATTTTTAGCTTTTAGAAAAGTAGCCGTTTCATCAGAACTTTGAATGGACTAAAATATTGTGATGTCGAATTTTCACTATCTTTTCTAAATGGGATGGACGGACAGACATTTCACACAAACTAGTAGCGTCTTTTCCACTTTCAGGGACCGCTAAAAAGCAGTGAATAGCCGATTTGATATTTGACTGCAATTTTTGTTAGAAGAGTAGCAGGGTATTGCACTTTTGACACCTCAGAAAATGCATCTTTTAAGTTCTGAATACAGGAAATAATGCTCAGCTCATAGCGTAAAACTTAAGTATATAGAAGTGTGTGTGTGTGGGCGGAGAGAAAAAGAAACAATACCCCCCCCCCCCCCAGCAAAAAAAAAACAAACCTTTCTACGTTCATGGTAGTATGTGTAACCAAAACCATATCAACAACAATGAATGCATAGATTCTTGCAGTCTGCTACCTCTCTGACGTCATAATGCTGTATACGTCATCACACTCAAGAAAGCCTTCTCACCGAGCCGCAGCGTTCAACCTCGGTAAATGTACTAAGTACCTAAAGGGCTTTATCTTGCGGGTTTGATCGGCGCCTTCACGGTTTGATCAGAGGAAAGGGGAGAGAACTCCCTCGTCATAAACTCGGATGAGTGTAGCATTTTGAAGTTATTTTCTCATTGTTATTTTTGCGCCAGAACCACGGAACGCCTCTGCGCTCAACAGCAAACATACTGAAAAGATTTAAAGCACGCTTAAAGAATGATTGCACACATGTACATGCTTTGTATACCTTTATAATATTTACTTTCTGTCGTTTGCCTTTTTGTTCAAATAGTTTGTATGCCCAGTAAGCCTCATTGAAGACAGGCTTGTATGAATTGGACCTGATATGAAAGCCAAATAGTTTTGCTATTTATTCTGTTCCTGAAATGAATCTAGCTCATTGAAAGCTATTAGCAGAATTCATTATTTTCTAATAGATTCGTATTTTGCGAATGCTTTTTTTCGCCCCCTTCTTTTTTTTTCTTTGAAATGCCCGGCCTGTAAGTTAAGTGTTCCTATTGTATGCCCGCTACCTCTAGGGTAAGTCAGGCGTGGTGACGTTGTGTAGTTGGCAGTTTGGTGTGCCACTTTGAGAGCTAGGTACTTTTCTTAACAGATTGTACAGTGTAAGTTAGCAGGGAAAGAACTCTGGGGATGATTATTAGCAAGTGTAGTGAAGCATTGTCTTTGAATCTGAAGATTAAGGATGAGTGAAGTATTTCACTTGACCCCCAAAGCGACCTACATATTTTGTCATATCTGCTGCACACAAGCCGTTATCCTCCTTGGAGTTTCTAAGTTCTCTTTTCATCGTCTGTTCTTGTCTTCGGCAATGTGTGTCCTGCGACCTATGTTGGAGCGCTCCAGGTGTATTGGTAAGCGTGTTACTTACTTAGACTTAAATCCATTCGCCGTATTGGGCTGCAAGCTGTCTTCATATAGATCTTGCTATGTTTAAAGCCTCTTCCCACCTGGTGTCCAATGCTCTGAAGTCCTCCATGTAAGTGTAACGCCAAGTTATACGAGGATGTCCCTGTTAGCGCTTTCCTTGTATTGGCCTCCATGTCATTGCAACTCTTGGTAATTCAT
The DNA here is from genome assembly GCA_036873155.1 of Biomphalaria sudanica. NCBI lineage: Eukaryota > Metazoa > Mollusca > Gastropoda > Planorbidae > Biomphalaria > Biomphalaria sudanica. The sequence continues at coordinate 910,113 of JAZGLO010003812.1, read as the reverse complement.
TCTGTCGGAGGACTTGTCCAGCAAACCTCATGCGACGTTCATTAAGTGGCCGAGTCCCAGTTTGGTATAGGATTTCTTTGCTTGAGACCCAATCTTTGTAACTGACTCGTAAAATGCGTCTTAGTTATATTTGTTGAGCCACATTTAGTCTTTTCTAAATTTTGTGAGTTTTAACTTAAAGATTTCTCTTATAAATATATATATATATATATATTTATTTATATTTATAATTATATATAGTGCTTTTTGTGTGACGGTACGCACTGGCGTACAGGCACCTTTTTCAATGTGGGGAAAATTATTACTTTTCTTGTATTTTACTGTTATTATTAATTTATTAGTAGTTAAAAGTTAGGCAATACATCACTGAGTACCGGCACCTATTTTTTTTTTTTTTTTTTTTTTACAAAAAAAAAGCACTGTATATATATAATAAATTATACCTTTTATATACTTTCAGGCTTATAGCATGCTATGATCCAATCTCATTTGTGGACCGGTGGGGGAGGGGTATCTTGGGTTCTGATTCGGGAAAAGGTTTTTCCGTGCTGCCTTTAGGCGCTCAGTAAACACAACTCTGCTCGAGTCGGGTTTCTTCATAGTTAGCCAACTTCAAGCGTACTTAGCCTCTCGAACACGCATCCCATAGATATATAGATATATGGGAGGGGGGGTCGGGAAAAGATGCTACTTTGTTCTATTCAAGGAGAGGAGAGAGAAAGAGAGAGATGGAATAAAAGAGGACGGGAGACTGATGTTCAGCAGACTAAGGAGAAAACACATGAAGTATTGAACGTTGAACATTCATCATTCATTAGACAGGCCACAAGAAAATGTTGATAATTCTTTAACATCTTGCGATTCAATTTATATTTGGTATATGTCTTCACTGACATTAAATCTGTCAAATATTGATCAAAAATTAAAGTTATATAAAAATTTAGTTTCTGTGTTTTTTTTGTGTGTTTTTTTAAAGCTTTTATTAAAATCTGTGTTTGAGTTAATTGATGCGCTTGCGCTTATAGGGTAGGCTGGATTTAGCTGTACAACTGAACAGACCCTCACCCACTAACAGCGATGTTACGGTGTGCCCATGGCTGCTTAGTGTCCATAAAGCAGTGTTTCCCAAACTTTTGACCTATGTGTACACCTTTTATAATTTTGGTAATGCTGAGTACCCCTCGCCCCCCCCCCCTCCCTTCCCCAACCACCACACTTTATTAGCAGAACATAATAAATGGGTATTTAAAAAAAAAAAATCAGCATAGTTAATGAGGTGCGCAGCCCTCCAAAGTCTTTCCAAACCCCTGGGGGTACGCGTACCCCACTATGGGAAACCCCGCCACAAAGGATCCATGGAGAGTATCATGGTTTTGTCGTCTGCTAAGCTTTGGGAGATACCATTTCACTGCAAGACATTTGAGAAGGACTCAGGAAGGGGAACAAGAGGAAAAGGATCTATACAAAATCGTAACTTTTGAAACGAAGTTCAGATTACTGTGACTAACTTTTAGTATTAAATTCCCCTGTTGATTTTCCATAGATGGAGGCGAATCTATAAATATCAAGATTTATTTGTTTTGGTGTATCCAGTGTACAGATTATGGAAGTATTGATAATCGAATTAGCTAAGTCCCTGTGCTGGAGGAATCTAATTTATAAACTCTGTCGCTTGTAGTACAAAATAGTATTTATTTTTTTGGTAACAGTGATTTTACAATACGGCGTCCTTGACATTGTCTACACTTTTTTCATTTTCTTATGTTTTTCCATAAAGTTTCATTATATCGCCACTACATTTTTTCTTTTGTTTTTCCTTCTTTTTCTCTTCGACTGAATTGTAGGCTATTGTTTAATGAACGTAAACAAGATCCTTAACCTCAAAGTGTAAACAAAGATCAGATTACTATTAATTTGGATTTAGTATGAAAATCCATATAAAATAGACAGTGTTATAAAAGAGATGGACCTGGAAGTTAGAGAAGGCATTTCTGTTGACAGTGAATTTAGTCAAAAGTGACATCAATTGAAAACGCTCGCTAGCGCTTGTTTCCTCCATGTCACCCAATGACTGATGCTGCAAGTCGTTTCACCATTTTTTTAAGTGTCTAATATTTTCCTTTCTTTTTTTTTTTATCTAATAGAAAGGATGGCTTTATGTGTGTCATTATGCAGTGACGGTACTGCGTTTGTGAATGCATACACAAATAACTAGATAGATTCTCTGGTTTAAATCTAGTTTTGTATAAACTATAAATCTAGTTTTGTATAAACTATAAATCTAGTTTTGTATAAACTATAAATCTAGTTTTGTATAAACTATAAATCTAGTTTTGTATAAACTATAAATCTAGTTTTGTATAAACTATAAATCTAGTTTTGTATAAACTATAAATCTAGTTTTGTATAAACTATAAATCTAGTTTTGTATAAACTATAAATCTAGTTTTGTATAAACTATAAATCTAGTTTTGTATAAACTATAAATCTAGTTTTGTATAAACTATAAATCTAGTTTTGTATAAACTATAAATCTAGTTTTGTATAAACTATAAATCTAGTTTTGTATAAACTATAAATCTAGTTTTGTATAAACTATAAATCTAGTTTTGTATAAACTATAAATCTAGTTTTGTATAAACTATAAATCTAGTCGATGTGTCTCCTACTTGTCCGTGTCTGACACATTTTTGTAAATAAATTGTCTCCGCCCACTTTCTAATCGCCAAAGCGTTACGTCATGTAGCAGCAACGCATAACAATGGTATATCCCCCCCCCCCAACCTTCCTTTTTTTTTTTAAATATTTATTGTGGACCTCTAGTCGGTCCAACCAAGCGTGCGATTTCATTCCATCCCCAGCCCGTTCCGCCCCATAAGTAGAGTAATAGGTCGTCACGGGTGATCTAAACTTCCTTATTGGCCTCCAACGGTTCTTAAACATGTAAGCTAGTCGGTGCTTGATACTGGAGATTGGGTACAAATAGGAGGGGTGTCGGATCGTAAGTGGCGCCCCCCCCCCCCCCCATGTTGACGTTAATATAATACATGGTATCCTAAGTAGGCCTATGATACACATTAGTGAAATATTATACATCTTTGAAAACAATTACACATTTAGATATATACATTAGCATTACTGTAGACTCAAAAAAAACAAAGATTTACTGCTGCAGGGGTAAACGACATATATATGCAAGGAAATACATGCATGTTTTTCGTCGGCAGGGTTACATATATGCATGTTTTTCGTCGGCAGGGTTACATATATGCATGTTTTTCGTATTTTCTATAGCATTACTGTAACACGCGTTGCTGAAATATAATAAGCATTGTCGTTAATATAACACATAACATTAACCCACATAAAAATTTTGAAACATAAGAAATCTGCTATCAAATTATGTCGCGTCATGGCGTGGCAATTATTTTGTGTCACTCGTAGAAGTCTAGAAGATGACAGTGGTTAAAATGTTTATAAAATGTTTTACATGTTTCGGATGTTCCTTCAGAGTTGAAGATAGTTTACTTCCTAGTCCAAACCTCCCGCAGGACGACGGGGGATGGGAGCGGGCAGAGTTTGAACCTTCGACCGTCGATAAATCCGAACGAAAGTCCATCGTGCAAACCGCACGACCAGGCAGCCACCCATTAGGTTAGTATATTCCAGGCATGTTTACATTTAAACAAAGGTGCTTAACACATATCTATGTAACATATGTAATAAAAATTTGCTTAACCGATATCTCTATGTCATACGCGTGACAAGAAATGCTTAACCCATATCTAGATCTGTATGTCAAACATGGGTCAAGAAATGTTTAACCCATATCTAGATCTATATGTCAAACATGGGACAAGAAATGTGCTATTTAGATTGAGTCCTAACACGACTGAGATTTAAAACACATACAAGTTTCTTGGGATAGTCAAATGTATTGGAGCTCCTACAGTGTGGAGGGGGGGTAGCTTATTACGTCATGACTCAGAGGCAGAAGTTTTCTGGATTACTTCTGACGACAACGAGTTGATCTGACAGAGTATCTGTGCAATGTGAATAGCCAAAACGTCCACAGATTTAGACATTCCGTTGGGTCAGCCATTACCTTAAGTCGACACGTCCGATACACGCGCTTCGCTTGTAGGCAAATAATCAAAATGTTTTGTTGTTGTTGTTTTTGTTCATGTGTGCTGTTTATAGCTTTCACCTACTGACTACACATAAACCCGATTCTATCTCTTATATACAGCTATTGGTTTAAAATTTAACACAAACAAAAAACAAACTCATAAATTTAGAGCTTTTTGAAACCTTCCCCTCCCCCTTTCTTCCCAAGCCTCATTTTCTGGTTTCATTGGATACTCAGAGGATGTAAAATGAGAACTCGTGTTTGAATGTTCTTAAGTAATTGTGAACTTTGTGTTGAAATAAAAAGCAACTTGTTTAAATTTAAACAGAACAGTTTTGTTTTCAGTTGTATACATTTTTTGTCGTCTTTTTATTGTATTTCCTTGCATATCTCTGTACTTGAAGTCTTTTTATTGTATTTCCTTGCATATCTCTGTACTTAAAGTCTTTTTATTGTATTTCCTTGCATATCTCTGTACTTGAAGTCTTTTTATTGTATTTCCTTGCATATCTCTGTACTTCAAGTCTTTTTATTGTATTTCCTTGCATATCTCTGTACTTGAAGTCTTTTTATTGTATTTCCTTGCATATCTCTGTACTTGAAGTTTTTTTTATTGTATTTCCTTGCATATCTCTGTACTTGAAGTCTTTTTATTGTATTTCCTTGCATATCTCTGTACTTGAAGGTTTTTTTATTGTATTTCCTTGCATATCTCTGTACTTGAAGTCTTTAATGTGGATGTATTCGGGACAACTTTCTACGTGACATTTAACACTGTGTGGAATAGTTAAGGGATCTTCTTTTTATGGCATCCATAACCCGGGCATGCTACCCTGCCTCATAGTGGCGCCCGGGTGGAAACGATCGTTGGAGGAAACGATTAGGCTAAAGGGTAGCAAAACAAGACTCCCGTGGGGATGCCCAAAGGGGTGCGAGAGCATCCTCATTGCACTGTGCTGAGCTGTAAAAAAGGTCCCACAACCTTGTCACAGTCCAGGCGCCGTTCCTCAAAGGGCCGTTACATAAATGGCGTGCCCTGCACGGTTAACCTGGTATAAAAAAGGAAATGGCAGGGATCCCTGTGCACGCGGTCTCTGGCCGCGAGTCTGACACCCCGCCAGACAGAACAAAGTACACTGTTCTCTTTCAGGCCAGTGAAAGGGACCTCTTGTTCACTTTTGCTGGCCTGGAGTTCCAAGATCCGAAGGCTCAACTCTACCAGGCAGTTTCAAGAAGAAGAAGAATGGCATCCATAACAATCATTGTTGCTAAAATTAGCATAGCTTTTTTTATATATTTTTTTTTTCATTACTATTGTTAGCCCACTTAAGGAACCTTTGCTATAGTTTAGTTTATGCTATCCTTATAACACATCTTAGTTCCCTTCTCTGTATAAACAAAATACCGTTCCTCGACAGAAATTCAATGGGGAACCACTCCTGATGAAATGCTGACGAATACGAGTGCAAGAAAACCTGAGACGTCTTTTGTGTACGCCGCCTGAAAATTGGTCTATCTGTATGGAACTCTCGATACTTTACAGACAGATGCTAGTGTTCCGAAGATTACATAGGTATGTTGTACAATGTTTTGCCGAGCCTTGCCCAACCCTTTCCGGGGATAGGGGAAGGCGTAGTCTAGTGTTTGTGTGTTGACATGGATTACCTGTGAATTATAAATTATTACATCACCCCTACCTTCCCACCCACTGTTTTATAAACATTCTCACGTAGGCCGCACTCAGATTACATTTTAAATGGGTTGTAAAGATAATTATATGCACATGTCCAGAATCAAAAGCAGTATTCACGGAACCGGATTTACTTGTTCAGCAGACGACATCGGCCACGGAGCGCCAACCATCACAGTGTTTTACGATTTAAAAAAACCCTGGACTGGATACAGTGCACTTCCTTCAATACAAAGCAATGGCGCGGGTATCACAACATTCAGGGACAATGCTCTCACCACTACTTCATGCTTCTTATCATGGCGGGAGATTTTTTTAAAGGATATGAAGCAGTGGCGTATCTAGGGTGGGGGGAGGGTGTCCAAATTTGAAAATCCCTCCAATTAATTATTATTTACTAGATCTCTTAACAATAAATCATTCGTTCAATACTGGTACTATAGTAGTAACTGTAGTACATATCTATATGTCCGTGCCTTTGTGTAAATTGTGTCCTTTTTTTAAAATATAACTTTTTGTTATTAATAATTTGAATTCTCACATTAAAATAGATGTAAAGTAGACAAAGGCGATACTCATGATCCCAGTAATCTTCAAGGCTTGTTTAAAAAGGCTTGTGTCCCCTGTTTTACACATCGAGTAGAACACTGGACTTCCCAATAATTTCAATAAAGCATTCTAGACTTTAGACTATAGCCTACGGAGAATAATTTTTTGCGTAGCTTCCGGATTGCGCTTCGTAAGTGCATGGTGGTCATAGCTTACCTTTACGTCAACGTAGCTTATTTTTACATTGTCAGACCCTGCATTTACACAATAGTAGCTTATCCTTACATTACCTTACATTGACACCACTTAGCTTACCTTTACAATGTCATGCCTTACATTTACACCGTCATAGCTTATCCTTACATCGTCGTATGTTACATTTACACCCTCATAGCTTATCTTTACATTGTCGTACCTTACGTTTACATTGTCATAGCTTATCTTTACATCAACGTAGTTTACCTTTATATTATTATTATTATTTTATTATCAAAACTTACATTGTCTTGTGAAGTTGTAGTTTCGGTTAGCGACGAAAAGTTGTTTTACGACGGGAAAACTTTACATAAGTGTTGTTTGGGAGACAACGTTTAGTGGGGGCCACATTGTTGAAAATAAACGTGAAGTGTCAGACCCTCAACTGACAGTGGGGTGCCCAGAATCATATATAATTACTAGCTCCCCCCTCCACCCCAATATTCCAAATCAGAATGTAACGTTCCAGAAGGCCTAGGGGAGTAACTGAGACTTTCCTATTCTCAAGATTCGTCGTGACACGACAATAAATGATTGAAGAATTTCCTGCCTTGTCGCGCAGACAAAACCGACACCAACAGTCTCCTTGCCATCTAGATCCTGGTTATACATTCTTTATGGAAACATTTCAACGATACATAGACCTTAAAGAAAACATTTTCAGGTGCATGATAGCTCAGTATGCCTGTGTTGGGAGAGAGAGTCGTTAAGCCCACTTCGCGCAGAGCTATTGCTTGCAAATAATCGTGTTACTAATCGGATTTGTTGAATCAAGAATCTCTTTTCTCGTAGGAACATTTTTACAAAGCTTATATTAGACTGTCTGTCTGTCTTGTACAATTTTTGTAGACGTCATTTCTGCCACACCCAGTCTCGGATCGAGTTGAAATTTCGCATACTTATTCATTGTACCTGACAAAATAAGAATCAATGTAAAAACAAACAAACAAACAAAACAACAAGGACCAGTTCATTATTTATTATTATCTAGTGTTTATTTGGTACTAAATGAGGGGGAAAAATGTGCCCGACAGATGTGGCGGTTTAACTTGAATTAATCCCCTTTATACTTTGTGTAGATAATAAGGTCTTCGCTTAAAATTTTGAAACTAACAATAGATAGGTAGGAAACCTTCTACTTTCATTAGCACTTTGCTGGCACAGTAGTTAGTGTATTGGCTTGAGGAGGCATGAGCCCTCGAAGCTTGAGTTTGAAATCAAGTAGTACAACTTTTAAAAAATGCAATAAAAAAGAGATTACTGGTCTAGACATGTGAGTGGACCAAAGCGTATTGAGAAAGCGAAAAGCAGGAAATCGCGTAAACAAAAGCAATTAGTAAAAATATTTATTTTTGTTAGTCTAGAATCTAGAAATATTGCATATTTAATTACTTGACTGACCCAAATTAATTGATAAAATTACTCTTTATATATGCTTTTTTTTTTGGGGGGGGGGGGGGTGAGACTCCGGAAAAGGGAATAGCCGAAGTTAGTTTTGTGTAGTCTGTCTGTACGTCCGTCCGTCCCGTCTAGATCACAGAAATTAGAAAAGATATTGAAAATCCGACGTCATGTTATTATAGACCTCTATCAGTTCTGATACTTTTTTTTTCTTTTCTGAAAGCGCATTATTTAATTTTAAAGTGTATATATGCACGCATTTTTTTTGTCATTAAATGCACAATTTTACAACTATTCACTATTAATATTAAAAAATAAAAAAAACATGGGGGGGGGGGGGGAATATTTCAAATGGATATCATTTTCATATATGGCCTATATTCTGTAAATATTTATGCTAATTGTTCGTCAGGGTCGGCCCTATGGTTTAAAATTATTTTTTTCTATTTTTATTACGAAAATAATTATGTTTTGTTATATAAGCTAATTAATTATTTTTTGTTTAATGTTTACTTTTGTTTTAAAAAAGAATAAATGTATTTAGTATGTATATTAGCTGAAATTAATTTAAAGCGCCATTTAGTAATCAGTGTTTTATATTATACACTTGCAGTGGAATGTACTCCACACATACATGTATTTAAAATGCAATAATAATAATAAGATTAATTTATATTGATATCTCCGCATCATATGGTATCATGTCGTCACATAGCCTAACAATTTAAGAATATCAGTTGATATGATAAGATATGGCCTCTTCCAGTCGCGAACTGACTATGGATCATCTCATTGAAATGAGATGAATGCCTGGGCGTTAGTTGTGGTCGGAACGATGTCGCCCGAATATCGGTTAAACTTACATTTTTGTATATTCGGACGTAAGGTTTTGGTTGTTAATAGTTTATTAATTCTGATATTTTTGCTGAAAAAATTAAAAGCTTCTTTTTTTACCAGCCTAAATGGACCACTTTGGGGGGGCCGAATGTGATTTTGTGTTTCGACACAAGCCATCTTTATAAGCTTGTTTATATTTTTTCTTTAGATCGAGACGTAGAATGGTTGCCATATAGGTAGAATACAATTCCTATATGTCAAAGTGATTCCCATTATATATACATTGACATCGCCAACTTAATTATAGTCTTTATTATGTGGTGTAGCTAGGGATTTCCCATCATTTGGGGACCCGGGGGGGGGGAGCTTGACCTTTTTAGAGGCTCCTGCGTTTTGACATTCGACATCATGACATGGGATAATGGCGTCAAGTTGGGGGCCCGGGAAGATTTTCCAATTCTCCCCCCCCCCACCCATTCCCCCACACAAACTATGCCACTGTCTTCATGACTTTGTTGAGGCTGTTTGACTTGAGAGAAGAAGCGTGTAAGGCTGAGGCCGATGTCTACTGAATACTAACTTACTTAGCCTACTAAAATTATACATTCCTTCGTAGGATGACTATTGGGTCACTATTAAACAGATTCTCTTTTCATCCTATGGCACAATCTCACCCCATACTGCAGATCTTGTACGTAGGCAACTGGTTGAAAAACAAAAGTAAAAAAAAGCGATTACTTAAAAAAAAAAAAGCATTTTCATAAAAAAAAATATTTTGTTCCCAGCAAGTCTTGCCATGGGCTAAAAATAACACAAAATTATCTACGCATTTCGCAATTTTATTTAGCACCCCTCTTCAAATTTATTGCCCCCAAGGCGCATGCAGTAGCCCAGCAGACATTCTTGAGGAAACAGTGAAAGTATAGCCATGGAAATGTGCGGGGTAATCTAAATATAGTTTCCTTGCTGTATGTCTTTTAGACTATCTGTGCGGTTTCCATTTTGTAAAGAACCAAACACTTGAAACGGTCTTCTAAAAGTACATTGAAACAACAAACATTACAATATATATTACTTTTACTTCAGATGAAATTAAATAAATGTAGCAGACTTTAGTAATAATATGAAAAAATGGTATTTCGAACAAAATCAAACTCACTTCAAAAACACGTCTTTTCTCTCTGGCATTCTGGTGTCGTCTGGCCTACCCTAAGACAGCTGACGACAGTGCCACTTATCTCGCTTCATCCACATTTCGTAGCCTCTAACCCATTGCACCGTCACCATGGAAACACACACATGCACTAACATCATTGGTGGTACCCTTTAATTGCCCCGTATTTCTGTTCTGTTTTCAATAGGTCCTGGAAGTAGGTGTTAGTATGAGATCCTCTGTTATAGAGCAGCGGCAGCACTTGACCTAATAGTCCTGGCCACACGATGTCATGTAAGATTCATGCTGTGGACTAGAACATTTATATCAACACACTCGGGCGCCAGTTTTGGCTGTGAGAGTAAACTTGGAGCAAGGGCGTGGCGCCTCTTGATGGTTGCTGCCTTGTTTACATCTGTCCCCCCCCTTCTCCTCCTTGTTCACAATTTCACGTTAAAACTCTCCCTGCCCCCCCCCCCTCAAATCTCTTTTGGCCTCTTGTTTGCTGTCTGTTCACCTGGTGCAGGCAGGGCACCGCCCCTACCAGATCGTGAAAACAAAGTCTTCACTGGACACTCACGGGGCGAAGGGGGATGGTCGCCACCATTGATTGATCTGCTCCTTCGAGGTTTTTTGTTTCTTCTTCTTCACGTTACATTTTGGTGTTTCTTGGATGAAGAGTCGACCCTGCTGCTAACGTTCACTTGGACTAGAGGTAGATATCTAAGACAAACTTTGGTTTCTCGCTAGTGTTTCGTTGTCCTGTTTTGTTGTCCTGTTTTGTTGTCCTGTTTTGTTGTCCTGTTTTGTTGTCCGATGCTTAGAATCATGTGTTTGTACTTTCCAATTTAAATGGATGCAAACATCCGTTAGACACGATGAAGTGATCCAATCATCAGTTAGACACGATAAAGTGATCCAATCATCAGTTAGACACAATGAAGTGATCCAATCATCAGTTAGACACGATGAAGTTATCCAATTATCAGTTAGACACGATGAAGTGATCCAATCATCAGTTAGACACGATGAAGTGATCCAATCATCAGTTAGACACGATAAAGTGATCCAATCATCAGTTAGACACGATAAAGTGATCCAATCATCAGTTAGACACGATGAAGTGATCCAATCATCAGTTAGACATGATAAAGTGATCCAATGAAATGTTAGACACGATTAAATGATCCAATCATCAGTTAGACACGATGAAGTGATCCAATCATCAGTTAGACACGATGAAGTGATCCAATCAAATGTTAGACACGATGAAGTGATTCAATCAAATGTTAGACACGATAAAGTGATCCAATCATCAGTTAGACACGATAAAGTGATCCAATCTTCAGTTAGATACGATGAAGTGATCCAATCATCAGTTAAACACGATGAATTAATCCAATCAGATGTTAGACACAATGAAGTAATCCAATCAAATATAAGACACGATGAAGTGATCCAATCAAATGTTAGACATGATGAAGTGATCCAATCAAATATTAGACACGATGAAGTGATCCAATCAAATGTTAGACACGATGAAGTGATCCAATCATCAGTTAGACACGATGAAGTGATCCAATCAAATGTTAGACACGATAAAGTGATCCAATCAAATGTTAGACACGATGAAGTGATCCAATCATCAGTTAGATACAATGAAGTGATCCAATCAAATATTAGACACGATGAAGTGATCCAATCAAATGTTAGACACGATGAAGTGATCCAATCATCAGTTAGACACGATGAAGTGATCCAATCAAATGTTAGACACGATAAAGTGATCCAATCAAATGTTAGACACGATGAAGTGATCCAATCATCAGTTAGACACGATGAAGTGATCCAATCAAATATTAGACACGATGAAGTGATCCAATCAAATGTTAGACACGATGAAGTGATCCAATCATCAGTTAGACACGATGAAGTGATCCAATCAAATGTTAGACACGATGAAGTGATCCAATCAAATGTTAGACACGATGAAGTGATCCAATCATCAGTTAGATACAATGAAGTGATCCAATCATCAGTTAGACACGATAAAGTGATCCAATCATCAGTTAGACACGATAAAGTGATCCAATCATCAGTTAGACACAATGAAGTGATCCAATCATCAGTTAGACACGATGAAGTGATCCAATCATCAGTTAGACACGATAAAAAGATCCAATCATCAGTTAGACACAATGAAGTGATCCAATCATCAGTTAGACACGATGAAGTTATCCAATTATCAGTTAGACACGATGAAGTGATCCAATCATCAGTTAGACACGATGAAGTGATCCAATCATCAGTTAGACACGATAAAGTGATCCAATCATCAGTTAGACACGATAAAGTGATCCAATCATCAGTTAGACACGATGAAGTGATCCAATCATCAGTTAGACATGATAAAGTGATCCAATCAAATGTTAGACACGATTAAATGATCCAATCATCAGTTAGACACGATGAAGTGATCCAATCATCAGTTAGACACGATGAAGTGATCCAATCAAATGTTAGACACGATGAAGTGATTCAATCAAATGTTAGACACGATAAAGTGATCCAATCATCAGTTAGACACGATAAAGTGATCCAATCTTCAGTTAGATACGATGAAGTGATCCAATCATCAGTTAAACACGATGAATTAATCCAATCAGATGTTAGACACAATGAAGTAATCCAATCAAATATAAGACACGATGAAGTGATCCAATCAAATGTTAGACATGATGAAGTGATCCAATCAAATATTAGACACGATGAAGTGATCCAATCAAATGTTAGACACGATGAAGTGATCCAATCATCAGTTAGACACGATGAAGTGATCCAATCAAATGTTAGACACGATAAAGTGATCCAATCAAATGTTAGACACGATGAAGTGATCCAATCATCAGTTAGATACAATGAAGTGATCCAATCAAATATTAGACACGATGAAGTGATCCAATCAAATGTTAGACACGATGAAGTGATCCAATCATCAGTTAGACACGATGAAGTGATCCAATCAAATGTTAGACACGATAAAGTGATCCAATCAAATGTTAGACACGATGAAGTGATCCAATCATCAGTTAGACACGATGAAGTGATCCAATCAAATATTAGACACGATGAAGTGATCCAATCAAATGTTAGACACGATGAAGTGATCCAATCATCAGTTAGACACGATGAAGTGATCCAATCAAATGTTAGACACGATGAAGTGATCCAATCAAATGTTAGACACGATGAAGTGATCCAATCATCAGTTAGATACAATGAAGTGATCCAATCATCAGTTAGACACGATAAAGTGATCCAATCATCAGTTAGACACGATAAAGTGATCCAATCATCAGTTAGACACAATGAAGTGATCCAATCATCAGTTAGACACGATGAAGTGATCCAATCATCAGTTAGACACGATAAAGTGATCCAATCATCAGTTAGACACAATGAAGTGATCCAATCATCAGTTAGACACGATGAAGTTATCCAATTATCAGTTAGACACGATGAAGTGATCCAATCATCAGTTAGACACGATGAAGTGATCCAATCATCAGTTAGACACGATAAAGTGATCCAATCATCAGTTAAACACGATAAAGTGATCCAATCAAATGTTAGACACGATAAAGTGATCCAATCATCAGTTAAACACGATAAAGTGATCCAATCAAATGTTAGACACGATGAAGTGATCCAATCATCAGTTAGACACGATAAAGTGATCCAATCATCAGTTAGACACGATGAAGTGATCCAATCATCAGTTAGACATGATGAAGTGATCCAATCAAATGTTAGACACGATTAAATGATCCAATCATCAGTTAGACACGATGAAGTGATCCAATCATCAGTTAGACACGATGAAGTGATCCAATCAAATGTTAGACACGATGAAGTGATTCAATCAAATGTTAGACACGATAAAGTGATCCAATCATCAGTTAGACACGATAAAGTGATCCAATCTTCAGTTAGATACGATGAAGTGATCCAATCATCAGTTAAACACGATGAATTAATCCAATCAGATGTTAGACACAATGAAGTAATGCAATCAAATATAAGACACGATGAAGTGATCCAATCAAATGTTAGACACGATGAAGTGATCCAATCAAATATTAGACACGATGAAGTGATCCAATCAAATGTTAGACACGATGAAGTGATCCAATCATCAGTTAGACACGATGAAGTGATCCAATCAAATGTTAGACACGATGAAGTGATCCAATCAAATGTTAGACACGATGAAGTGATCCAATCAAATATTAGACACGATGAAGTGATCCAATCAAATGTTAGACACGATGAAGTGATCCAATCATCAGTTAGACACGATGAAGTGATCCAATCAAATGTTAGACACGATGAAGTGATCCAATCAAATGTTAGATACGATGAAGTGATCCAATCATCAGTTAGATACAATGAAGTGATTCAATCATCAGTTAGACAAAATGAAGTGATCCAATCATCAGTTAGACAAAATGAAGTGATCCAATCATCAGTTAGACACGATGAAGTGATCCAATCATCAGTTAGACACAATGAAGTGATCCAATCATCAGTTAGACACAATGAAGTGATCCAATCATCAGTTAGACACGATGAAGTGATTCAATCATCAGTTAGACACGATGAAGTGATCCAATCATCAGTTAGACACGATGAAGTGATCCAATCAAATATTAGACACGATAAAGTGATCCAATCATCAGTTAGACACGATAAAGTGATCCAATCATCAGTTAGACACGATGAAGTGATCCAATCATCAGTTAGACACGATGAAGTGATCCAATCAAATGTTAGACACGATGAAGTGATCCAATCAAATGTTAGACACGATGAAGTGATCCAATCAAATGTAAGACACGATGAAGTGATCCAATCAAATGTAAGACACGATGAAGTGATCCAATCAAATATTAGACACGATGAAGTGATCCAATCATCAGTTAGACACGATGAAGTGATCCAATCAAATATTAGACACGATAAAGTGATCCAATCATCAGTTAGACACGATAAAGTGATCCAATCATCAGTTAGACACGATGAAGTGATCCAATCATCAGTTAGACACGATGAAGTGATCCAATCAAATGTTAGACACGATGAAGTGATCCAATCAAATGTTAGACACGATGAAGTGATCCAATCAAATGTAAGACACGATGAAGTGATCCAATCAAATGTAAGACACGATGAAGTGATCCAATCAAATATTAGACACGATGAAGTGATCCAATCATCAGTTAGACACAATGAAGTGATCCAATCATCAGTTAGACACGATGAAGTGATCCAATCATCAGTTAGACCCAATGAAGTGATCCAATCATCAGTTAGACACAATGAAGTGATCCAATCATCAGTTAGACACGATGAAGTGATCCAATCATCAGTTAGACACGATGAAGTGATCCAATCAAAATATTAGACACGATAAAGTGATCCAATCATCAGTTAGACACGATAAAGTGATCCAATCATCAGTTAGACACGATGAAGTGATCCAATCATCAGTTAGACACGATGAAGTGATCCAATCATCAGTTAGACACGATGAAGTGATCCAATCAAATGTTAGACACGATGAAGTGATCCAATCAAATGTTAGACACGATGAAGTGATCCAATCAAATGTAAGACACGATGAAGTGATCCAATCAAATGTTAGACACGATGAAGTGATCCAATCATCAGTTAGACACGATAAAGTGATCCAATTAAATGTAAGACACGATGAAGTGATCCAATCATCAGTTAGACACGATGAAGAGATCCAATCAAATGTAAGACACGATGAAGTGATCCAATCATCAGTTAGACACGATGAAGTGATCCAATCAAATGTAAGACACGATGAAGTGATCCAATCAAATGTTAGACTCGATGAAGTGATCCAATCAAATGTTAGACACGATGAAGTGATCCAATCAAATGTAAGACACGATGAAGTGATCCAATCAAATGTTAGACACGATGAAGTGATCCAATCATCAGTTAGACACGATAAAGTGATCCAATTAAATGTAAGACACGATGAAGTGATCCAATCATCAGTTAGACACGATGAAGAGATCCAATCAAATGTAAGACACGATGAAGTGATCCAATCATCAGTTAGACACGATGAAGTGATCCAATCAAATGTAAGACACGATGAAGTGATCCAATCAAATGTTAGACTCGATGAAGTGATCCAATCAAATGTTAGACACGATGAAGTGATCCAATCAAATGTAAGACACGATGAAGTGATCCAATCAAATGTTAGACACGATGAAGTGATCCAATCATCAGTTAGACACGATAAAGTGATCCAATTAAATGTAAGACACGATGAAGTGATCCAATCATCAGTTAGACACGATGAAGAGATCCAATCAAATGTAAGACACGATGAAGTGATCCAATCATCAGTTAGACACGATGAAGTGATCCAATCAAATGTAAGACACGATGAAGTGATCCAATCAAATGTTAGACTCGATGAAGTGATCCAATCAAATGTTAGACACGATGAAGTGATCCAATCAAATGTAAGACACGATGAAGTGATCCAATCAAATGTTAGACCTAAGTTTAGATCTAGTAAGAACCCAAAAAAACAGCTTCCTGCAAAATTTATCTTTCAATCGCCCCTGAGATTTTTTGAGTTATATTTAGATCTACTTCAAGATGTTATTGGGCTCTAAAATAATGTGTCACGGAACAACTTGTGTTGATATTGTTACGAATCTCACTATCCAGGCTCTCTGCACCATACACCATACTGCACCATACACCACCAACGTAAAGAACTTGACAACTCAGGGCTCCAGAGTAACGTAACACTTTAATAGTTGAATAAATAACAGCCAATACTGTACAATTGGCAACACGTACACTGTACAAATATCTCTCCGATAACACCGTACCGCCGTATCAACTCTTGCACTGGCCTCTCCGTCTCGTTCCGGGCTTGCACTGGGTTCAACAGTTCAGGACTGACTTCACACACGAGGCTCGTTGTGTCGGACTCGATCACAGACCAAGATCAAGACGCCAGTCGTCTCAACTGTACTTGACAGTACTCCGCACTGAACCGTCGTAATGCTCCGTACAGAACCACACCGCTGAACTGTGCTGTAGTCGACCGGACTGTAGTGAACCGGGCTCTGAACCGTCTTGACTGGACACCTCCGCTCTTTATTTAGGGTCCCTACTGGCCTTCTAGAACCGGACGGAACATCGCTCGACGTTTCTAGCTTCGTCACATGACTACATCTCTCGTGACGCCCCTGAGCTCTGTTGACGACGGCGATCCTTCCCGAACCGTCCTGTTGACACTCGACTCGGCTGACCGTCGTAACTCGTCACGGTTGACCGCTCGTCTAGCGCTGGCCTGGTGCGATTTGCGTCGGCTGACTACACTCACACCACTACCCCCATCTGTGCCACCACCAGGTTTATAACAATATTAACGACAAGCGACGCGTTTTATTCTACGACAACCATACTTATATTTCCCTTTTCAATTAGTAACATTTTAAATTAGTAACATTTTAAATTAGTAACATTTTAAATTAGTAACATTTTAAATTAGTAACATTTTAAATTAGTAACATTTTAAATTAGTAACATTTTAAATTAGTAACATTTTAAATTAGTAACATTTTAAATTAGTAACATTTTAAATTAGTAACATTTTAAATTAGTAACATTTTAAATTAGTAACATTTTAAATTAGTAACATTTTAAATTAGTAACATTTTAAATTAGTAACATTTTAAATAGTACGACCAAAAAATGCAGAAAGTTAAAAAATATAAAACAACTCTCCTTTCTTTTTTTCTGTCTTGTATTTTGTTATGTACAACACTCTGTATCATGTACAACACTCTGTATCATGTACAACACTCTGTATCATGTACAACACTCTGTATCATGAACAACACTCTGTATCATGTACAACACTCTGTATCATGTACAACACTCTGTATCATGTACAACACTCTGTATCATGTACAACACTCTGTATCATGTACAACACTCTGTATCATGTACAACACTCTGTATCATGTACAACACTCTGTATCATGTACAACACTCTGTATCATGTACAACACTCTGTATCATGTACAACACTCTGTATCATGTACAACACTCTGTATCATGTACAACACTCTGTATCATGTACAACACTCTGTATCATGTACAACACTCTGTATCATGAACAACACTCTGTATCATGTACAACACTCTGTATCATGTACAACACTCTGTATCATGTACAACACTCTGTGTCATGTACAACGCTCTGTATCATGGTGACGAATTGTTAATACTTCAAAGAATGGAAGGAAACGTATCTTCTGTCGTTGATAATTATCTTTGAAAACATTTCATAGAGAAATAGAAAACTGAAGCCCTGAAATAAAGCAAATCGTTTGCAGTCATTTGATGTTAGGGGGGGGGGGGGCACCCTGATCCTTGAAATTCCAACTTTGACGATAAAGATTGAAACGAGATCTCGCTATTACCTTACTGCCCCCCCCCCTCTCCGATGTCTTATGTTTAAAGAAAAAAACAAAGCGGTGGGTTATTTTAACGAGATCCGAAACTCTATCCAGGAATTTAAGTCAAAAACTCCAGTCCGACAACTCCCAACCACCTCCATTCTTTCTTTTTTTTTTCATTCTCCCTCCCCCTTCCTTCACTTGTATTAATATCGACTTCATAAGTTCATATAACATAGACTATCATAGACCATAGAATTTAGGATTTTTTTTTATAAACAATCCTTCTTTTTATTGTGTTCCGGTTCTGTTTTGCGTTTTTAAAACGTAATATTTTAAAACTTAATATTACTTCAAAATTAAAAAAAAAAAAGAAAAGAATAATTAAAAAAAAAAGGAAATGCTAAATATAATACAAATGGTTATTTCAAAGCATATAAACTCACTGTCTGTCTGTCTGTCTGTCTGATTAAAAGTTAGTATACGTTATTTCTCTCACACCATTTCTCGGATCAAGTTGAAACTTTGCACAATTATTCATAGGCATAGACAAAAAATGAATCAATTATACAAAATTAACCTTTAGTCCATTATTTACTAGTAAATAATCATTTTGTTTGATACCAACAAGGGACATTAATCTTTCAGTATTCACAGATACGGCTAAATATATAGGGTTTCGTCCCCTTAAATAATTGAACACGTTATCTCTCCCACAACCCTTCTCGGATCAAGTTGAAACGATTATTATTTGCACCTTACAAAACATGAATCAATTAAAAAATTAACCAATTAGTCAATTAATCAACGCTATTTCACATGACTGCACAGTTGAAAGTATGTAATATTTTTCTTCCATTTATAGTGTAATTTTTTTAAAAATTTGTTTCAACCATTTGAGTAGCATCGAAAAAGATAAGACTCTACTAGTTTATGTGATCTGTCCGTCTGTCTGTCACGCTCAGATATTAAATAAAAATAGAAAAGATATTTCGCAGCTTCTGCTATTATCACTTTTCAAAGTTTTCGACTATCATCAAAGTTTTCGACTATGTCTTATGAAAGTTTTCGACTATCTCATAGTTTGAGTATCGCTGTCCTAACAGGTACCCTGGTGGGGGGGGGGGGGGTAGCGTGGTGAAGTGCGAGGCTCCCAGGTGACGTCACCTGCTGGGATTGATTTGGAGATCAGTGCGAACAGGAGGCAAGGACTCGCCGGTGTTATGTCTCAAGTTTAGGCGGGAAATCTTATTTGTGCACACATGGCGCAGTGCACATGGCGAGTGCATTAGTGTGTGTGTGTGCATATGAGTCTCTGTGTTTTTGAAAGGGTTGAAATAAAGGGGAAGTAGTTGTCTTCTTTCTAGTATTTAGATCTAATTATTAGAAGTTATACACTAATAGATCTAATTATTAGAAGTTATACACTAATAGATCTAATTATTAGAAGTTATACACTAATAGATCTAATTATTAGAAGTTATACACTAATAGATCTAATTATTAAAAGTTATACACTAATAGATCTAATTATTAGAAGTTATACACTAATAGATCTAATTATTAGAAGTTATACACTAATAGATCTAATTATTAGAAGTTATACACTAATAGATCTAATTATTAGAAGTTATACACTAATAGATCTAATTATTAGAAGTTATACACTAATAGATCTAATTATTAGAAGTTATACACTAATAGATCTAATTATTAGAAGTTATACACTAATAGATCTAATTATTAGAAGTTATACACTAGTAGATCTAATTATTAGAAGTTATACACTAATAGATCTAATTATTAGAAGTTATACACTAGTAGATCTAATTATTAGAAGTTATACACTAATAGATCTAATTATTAGAAGTTATACACTAGTAGATCTAATTATTAGAAGTTATACACTAATAGATCTAATTATTAGAAGTTATACACTAATAGATCTAATTATTAGAAGTTATACACTAATAGATCTAATTATTAGAAGTTATACACTAGTAGATCTAATTATTAGAAGTTATACACTAATAGATCTAATTATTAGAAGTTATACACTAATAGATCTAATTATTAGAAGTTATACACTAATAGATCTAATTATTAGAAGTTATACACTAATAGATCTAATTATTAGAAGTTATACACTAATAGATCTAATTATTAGAAGTTATACACTAATAGATCTAATTATTAGAAGTTATACACTAATAGATCTAATTATTAGAAGTTATACACTAATAGATCTAATTATTAGAAGTTATACACTAATAGATCTAATTATTAGAAGTTATACACTAATAGATCTAATTATTAGAAGTTATACACTAATAGATCTAATTATTAAAAGTTATACACTAATAGATCTAATTATTAGAAGTTATACACGAATAGATCTAATTATTAGAAGTTATACACTAATAGATCTAATTATTAGAAGTTATACACGAATAGATCTAATTATTAGAAGTTATACACTAATAGATCTAATTATTAGAAGTTATACACGAATAGATCTAATTATTAGAAGTTATACACTAATAGATCTAATTATTAGAAGTTATACACTAATAGATCTAATTATTAGAAGTTATACACTAATAGATCTAATTATTAGAAGTTATACACTAATAGATCTAATTATTAGAAGTTATACACTAATAGATCTAATTATTAGAAGTTATACACTAATAGATCTAATTATTAGAAGTTATACACTAATAGATCTAATTATTAGAAGTTATACACTAATAGATCTAATTATTAGAAGTTATACACTAATAGATCTAATTATTAGAAGTTATACACTAATAGATCTAATTATTAGAGGTTATACACTAATAGATCTAATTATTAGAAGTTATACACTAATAGATCTAATTATTAGAGGTTATACACTAATAGATCTAATTATTAGAAGTTATACACTAATAGATCTAATTATTAGAAGTTATACACTAATAGATCTAATTATTAGAAGTTATACACTAATAGATCTAATTATTAGAAGTTATACACTAATAGATCTAATTATTAGAAGTTATACACTAGTAGATCTAATTATTAGAAGTTATACACTAGTAGATCTAATTATTAGAAGTTATACACTAGTAGATCTAATTATTAGAAGTTATACACTAATAGATCTAATTATTAGAAGTTATACACTAATAGATCTAATTATTAGAAGTTATACACTAATAGATCTAATTATTAGAAGTTATACACTAATAGATCTAATTATTAGAAGTTATACACTAATAGATCTAATTATTAGAAGTTATACACTAATAGATCTAATTATTAGAAGTTATACACTAATAGATCTAATTATTAGAAGTTATACACTAATAGATCTAATTATTAGAAGTTATACACTAATAGATCTAATTATTAGAAGTTATACACTAATAGATCTAATTATTAGAAGTTATACACTAATAGATCTAATTATTAGAAGTTATACACTAATAGATCTAATTATTAGAAGTTATACACTAATAGATCTAATTATTAGAAGTTATACACTAATAGATCTAATTATTAGAAGTTATACACTAATAGATCTAATTATTAGAAGTTATACACTAATAGATCTAATTATTAGAAGTTATACACTAATAGATCTAATTATTAGAAGTTATACACTAATAGATCTAATTATTAGAAGTTATACACTAATAGATCTAATTATTAGAAGTTATACACTAATAGATCTAATTATTAGAAGTTATACACTAATAGATCTAATTATTAGAAGTTATACACTAATAGATCTAATTATTAGAAGTTATACACTAATAGATCTAATTATTAGAAGTTATACACTAATAGATCTAATTATTAGAAGTTATACACTAATAGATCTAATTATTAGAAGTTATACACTAATAGATCTAATTATTAGAAGTTATACACTAATAGATCTAATTATTAGAAGTTATACACTAATAGATCTAATTATTAGAAGTTATACACTAATAGATCTAATTATTAGAAGTTATACACTAATAGATCTAATTATTAGAAGTTATACACTAATAGATCTAATTATTAGAAGTTATACACTAATAGATCTAATTATTAGAAGTTATACACTAATAGATCTAATTATTAGAAGTTATACACTAATAGATCTAATTATTAGAAGTTATACACTAATAGATCTAATTATTAGAAGTTATACACTAATAGATTGGAAAAAAAAGTTATATTAAACATTTAAGTGAACTTAGAAGGAAACAAATTCAATAGTTTTATTGATTTTTTCCCCAACTACCTTTTGCTAACAACCAATGGTCTAGCAGCCTTAGCTAATGATGTCTATTTATATACAACATTCCTTTTATTTTATTTTCATCTAGGTACATCGCAATTTTTTTTAACAGATGCATTTAGATGTTTAAGTGAATGTTACGCTCACTGGTGTCGCTCTAAACAGTCACGTGCTTCTTGGAACAAAAATGATTAGCCGGCATGAATGTCTTATGTGCAGTGCACTTGCCTGCTCCCCCCCCCCCCCCCTAAATGTTTGAAAAAAAAAGCAAAAGATTAAGTTACATGTTACATTATGATGATTACAAGGGGGGTCCCATATTACAAATACTCTAGGGCTTTAGCAAGTCTTAATCCGGATCTGTCTCTGTGGAGTTGCTTTTTCTGTGTGGTCAACGACGAGCACAATCTCATTGTCTGTGTACTCGAAGAGTGTAGGGAAAATAAGAAGAAGAAGAATCATGTGAGAACCTCTTGAAATACAAACGTTTCACATCAGCTTCAAACATGTTATCTCCATCAAGAGTCCATATTGACCATTGATGGTAACATGGAACAGATCTGTTAGTCAACCATCAAACCCTGGTTGCTTTGCTTGTCCTGCCCGCTCCACTGGTTTCTATATACCCCGACTCTCCCGGACTGCGATAAGGAATCACATTGTTCCTGCTCTGAAATGACACAATGGAAATACCTGCTTGAGGTGAGGTGTATTACAGGGGATTTCCCTCCTCTCCGGATTAAAAAGTTCTTCAGGTCAGTGAAGGAAGATTCCAAATGTTTTTAATATCTTTTTATCTACCTATTCCCCACTTTCGATAGTATCTAATTAAATTGAACTCGCCAGAATGTAGTTCAGTGCTAGTTGTTGTTATCATTGTTTCATGGGAAAACTACACAATGTAGAAAACACTTAAACTTTCTTCTTCCTCTCTCTCTCTCTCACTCTCTCTCACTCTCTCACTCACTCACTCTCTCTCTCTCACTCACTCTCTCTCTCTTACTCTCTCTCTCTCTCTCTCTCTCTCTCTCTTGCCCTTTCTCTCTTATTGACCAATAACTTTAATTCGAACACAAAATTTTAATTAATAACGACTCCTACGTATCAATACGACCTTCATTAAACCATCGTTTGCTATTTACTGTTTGCAGTTGGTAATTGTATAATTGTTGTATATTTTCTTTTTGGTTACTTTTGCTGTCTATTTCAATAACGGACGGAAAGAGAAAGCGAATAAAAAGTATTGCTATACAAACTATTAACTTTAAACCCAAGCCCGCCATATTGACGAAGAGAATGCATCCAACATTGTCTCTCTGAAGCCACCTACTTTTGTTGGGAAAACGAGACTTGTCCCCAAAGTAACAACAGTGTTGTCTGATTACTTCCCTTATTTAGACTCTCTTTAATTAGCATGCAAAGTTATATAAGGGAAGGGGGAGTTTTTATTGGAAGAGTTATCAGATATCTGACAGGCCCAAAGTTCCTCGATTTATAATGATATCGCCAACACGGTGACCAGTGGTCAGCTAGAACTCCGAAATCAATGAGAAGAAACGTTCACGTGGACATTGAGACAGTTCCAGTGACAGCTGTGTGTAGAGTTTCAAGTTAGTCTAGTTGGTCTGCTTTCTGTTTGGAAATATAAGTCTGTAGGAAGTCTTCTTTCTCTTCGAATTTCTGTTTGGAAATATAAGTCTGTATGAAGTCTTCTTTCTCTTTGATATCTGTTTGGAAATATAATTCTGTATAAAGTCCTCTTTCTGTTTTAATGATTTCTGTTTGGAAATATAAGTCTGTATGAAGTCTTCTTTCTCTTTGATTTCTGTTTGGAAATATAATTTTGTGTGATGTCGTTTTTTTCCCTGAGGTTTTCTCTAGTGCCCTGCTAAAGTTTTTTCCAGACTTTCCCAGTAGTTCTGGAATGACCCATATTTCTATTTTTGTGGGCAACAAACCTTCAATAAAAGAAATGGCTCCCCATTTGTCATTGATATCATGCGATGAGTCAGAGAGAAAGAGCCAGTGTCGACAAGTTGTCTGATAAGAATACCCCACCCCCCCCCTTTTATTCTCCCTCGCCCCCTATTGTTTTTTTTGTTTTGTTTTTTTCATACTTGTATTTTAATTGATCTTTACCCTTCACTTTTGATTCCCTCCAACCAACTCATTAGGTTGAAGCGTACTTTATTAGGAGCCAACGTGGAGCCTATAAGCGCCATTTACGAGAACCGTCTACTCTCTTAAACTGTGTCATTCGTCTGACACTTCCTCTTCCCCGTTCTCCCACTTTTCTTTGTTTAATCCACTTCTGACACCGTTTAAAAAAAAAATTGGGGGGGGGGCCTCTATACCCTCTAGCCTGCTGACATCTAAAACAGGATCCTTGTTCTCCAAAAATGGAGTAGAGAGAGAGAGAATGAGGAGGAGGGGGGAGGACTGCACATGTAGTAGGTTATCTATCGTTATTGCTCGTAGATATCACACTTCGACACTTGGGGGCCTCATCTTTGCTCGTAGATATCACACTTCGACACTTGGGGGCCTCATCTTTGCTCGTAGATATCACACTTCGACACTTGGGGGCCTCATCTTTGCTCGTAGATATCACACTTCGACACTTGGGGGCCTCATCTTTGCTCGTAGATATCACACTTCGACACTTGGGGGCCTCATCTTTGCTCGTAGATATCACACTTCGACACTTGGGGGCCTCATCTTTGCTCGTAGATATCACACTTCGACACTTGGGGGCCTCATCTTTGCTCGTAGATATCACACTTCGACACTTGGGAGCCTCATCTTTGCTCGTAGATATCACACTTCGACACTTGGGGGCCTCATCTTTGCTCGTAGATATCACACTTCGACACTTGGGGCCTCATCTTTGCTCGTAGATATCACACTTCGACACTTTGCCTAATCTGATGTGCGTGTGTTTGTTTGGACTACACCATTGTTGTATCAATTTTCAGGATCGTTGTTGATATCTCCTGGCCTTCATCTTCTAGATTCACAAGAGGGGAATGCCCTCTTCTTCTTGAAGGGTTAATCTCTTAAGGAGGGAATAGAACACCAAAACAGCCCGGGATGTCATAAATGCAGAAAGCTCCATAAAGCAGAATTGAAGGTCACTTGACAATAATTTTTAATGGTTGGCAGTAAATTAGCTTCATGCGTGCTTTCGCATTTCAAAACGAGGTAAATTCTGTTTTAAGTGGAGTGAGTGGATGTGTGGGCGAGACCACTTGACCACCTAACCGAAGAGGGATCGAGTTCGAATCACGATGAGGACTAAGGATTCGAGATGTATGTTAGTTGAGCTTCTTAAAAAAAGTTATTCCCCCCCCCCTCCCCATCCCCCAGATACCACAATGCTTGCTTTCTTGTGGGATTGAAGGAACTCCGAGTCTGACTCTTTCTCAACTTACTTCTGCTGTTGTCGGCCAAGTCAGCCAGCGAAACCAATTACTTGGCAGAATTTAAGTCATTGATTAACATGCATGACTAGACTGACCTAGGGACATCATGTTCTTTTTTGAAGTAAAGTCTGTATTTTATAAGGTAAGATCAGAAGACATACTTGTTGTGAAAGTATTTTGGTATGCGTGTGTATGTCGTGGAGGATGAGTGTCACCCTTAAGTTACGCCCCTGTTCTGTACTTGTCCAGTGGTTGAATGTTTCAGCCTAGCAGGGGTAACGTGGTGTAGGTTGTGAGACTGTAGAACACATCCTCTACGATTGCAGGGTACTCAGTAACACAATCGAAGATACTAGTCTTGGAACAGATGGAACTGGTGCATGCTGGGGTCTCGCCCTGTACGGAGACAAGCAGACCCTAAAGAACACTGCCAGATACCGTGCTGTAAGGGATTAATCCCAGTACGAGCCTTAGTGCGTGGAGGCTTACAAATGGTGTAGGTTTTGAGGTAGAAAATAGATGGTAAATAAAGTGCTGCAGATTACTATTAAATAAACTATTCGAGTTTGGTACTTCGATGAGATGTTTTTTTTTGGTTCATTATCAATTAGGAAGTCATCACAGTACTCATTTTCATTCTCGCGTTCTTCCACCTGGTTCTGTAACCTTACAGATCGTTTTTATTTTTAAAATATTTGATCTTCTCAAGTGTTAATCCAATTCCATTCCAAGCTTTTCTAAGGCACTACAGGCCATTGGTAGAAATATATTGGCTCATTGCAGGCCAATATTAGAGAATTAAGTGGGTCATTGTAGGCCAATATTAGAGAATTAAATGTCTCATTTTAGGCCAATATTATAGAATTAAGTGGCTCATTGTAGGCCAATATTAGAGAATTAAGTGGCTCATTGCGGGCCAATATTAGAGAATTAAGTGGCTCATAGTAGGCCAATATTAAAGAAGTAATATTTCCACTTTGTATTATAAAAAGTAGGAACCAAAACATCCACCTTGAACCATTCGTATGGAACAAAACACCCACAATGTATTCATAAATAAGAGCAAGAGAGGAACGTATTCGTCCACTGTGCACCAGATAACTCAAGATCCAGGATACGTTTAGCAACATGGTGCCAAGATCCAGGATATGCCTTAGCAACATGGTGTCAAGATCCAGGATACGCCTTAGCAACATGGTGCCAAGATCCAGGATACGCCTTAGCAACATGGTGCCAAGATCCAGGATACGCCTTAGCAACATGGTGCCAAGATCCAGGATACGCCTTAGCAACATGGTGCCAAGATCCAGGATACGCCTTAGCAACATGGTGCCAAGATCCAGGATACGCCTTAGCAACATGGTGCCTACATTTCAACGAACTCTTCCTTTAAAAAAAAACAAAAAAACATTTTTTTTTACCTGTCTTTCTGTTTTACTTCCAAGTTTTTTAAATTTCCTTCCAACTTTCTGTCTATCATCTAGAACACCTTGGCCCATCCCTCTCTGCGATGGTTCTGAATTATGTGTACATACCTGTACCTCCCACTCCCACACCTCATTAGAAGGCCTCCCATCCCTCCAACCAAATCTTAAGTTTGTCTTCTTTGTACCTCTCTCACTCTCTCTCTCTTGTTTGTTCTATTTCTCTTGCTTTCTCTCATCTCTCCACCACGCTCATATATCCGTCTCACTCTGACTAAACTAGATCTTACGAGTCTGATTGCTACGTGAAGCTGGTCTGCATTATGTGGTGCTCAAATCGTCTCCACAGTGAGACATATAGCTAAAACAGTGATGCCCAACCTAATTCGATCTGCGGACCATTTTAATTTTCGACACTCATGTCGCGAGCCACATGACCGAAAAGATAAAAAAAAAAAACGAAATGAAATTCCCCTGAAATTAGGACATAAGAAATCCGTGGATCTAGTATTTACATTTATTAATGAACTATTTGAAGTATAGGCTACTTTTACGCGCCCGAAAATGGCTTCATTTCTCTACTTAAAATGTGATCAACATCGTAGCTAGCTTTACAAAACAAATATGATGGCTTATTGTCATGTTCCACCCACACAAAACAAGCAAAGTTCCGTTCACTTTTCCTGGTAGATTCTACATTCAGAGCCCCTTTCGTTAACATTAAAGGTCATGGTACCATTAGAGAAAAGTGAGGGCCCTAACGTGAAGATAAATTATCAACTTTTTGTGTTTTTCTTTTTAAGGGCGATTTTCTACACTTTGTGCCGACATTTCGGCGGACCGAATTAACCACGTCGCGGGGCGGATTGGACACGCGGGCCGTATTTTAAACATCGCTGAGCTAAATGATTGTATTTTATCTCCAGGGTAGTTAGTCACTACGTACTTTTAACTGTGTACTAGCGTGTACTTCCTTATGATAACAACTTATCTTGGTTCACATACAGTCAATACAATTCTCAGACAGCGTCCATAATGTGTACTATTGTGTACATATCGGACTTGCGTACATATACACGCTACAATAACAATTATCTATCTATCTATATCTATATCTATATCTATATCTATCTATCTATCTATCTTTCTATCTATCTATCTATCTATCTATCTATCTATCTATCTATCTGTCTCTCTCTCTCTATATATATATATATATATACCACGACCGGAGGGCCCCTAAAAAAAAGTGCCTACTTTTGTCTCTGTAAGAGAACGAAGCTTTTTTTTTTTTATATAAAATCGGGTAAACCCGTTTTCACATAATTATGAATAAGTCGGCTGTACGGGTAAACCCATTTTCACACTCTTCTTTTATTTTTGAGGCAAAATAAAAAAAAAAAAAAACAAGTGAAGGAAACATTTTCCAAGTTTGACATAGATCTAAATCCAATCCACAGTACATGTTATACTCAAACTAAGGCCCGCGGGCGCAGGTCATATCCAGCTAGTAAAGATATATATATGTATATAATCATCGATATTTATATATATATTTATATATATAATATATATATATATATATATATATATATATATATATATATATATATATATATATATATGTATATCACATGCTACATCTTTGGGCCCCAAGGAAACCTTAAAATCATTGTCACATCACAGGGAAAAATGATTATTTATTCTTAAATAACGGGCATAAAGTTAAAAGTTAAATATAATTTTTCAATCCTTATAACTGTTTCAAAACATAAGATGACAAGCCTTAGCATGTTGGTCCCTTTTAAAAGAATTATTTTTTTTTTTTAACAAAAAGTTTTTTTCGAACAATCAGATCTAAAACAGCTTGGGGGGGGGGGGTTCGGTCGTGGAGACGAAAGGCGAGATCTGCATGGAGGGATGTGTTGAATCAAGCCAGAGCCCTCCATGGGCTGTAGCGCCACAAGGATGGATGAATTGCTACGAACAATAATGATTTGAAATTAAGGTTTATTATTTCCCTAGCTCTATTCCTCTGCGTGGTATATCCGTTTGACATACCAGGGTATTCGAAAATCTTATTTGTCATTGATGTATGTTCCTATAAAGGGCTCCATATAGCGTGGGGCTTCATCAATTCCAAATCCGGCATTGGTATTTCACATATCGAGCGTATTTTAGTATTCACAAAGACACTCTGTTCCAGTCACCTTTCCTAACATATTATCTAATATATAAAGCACATAGTAAGGCGTATGTATATGTGTATGTCCCGCATAGAAATTAAAACCCTTTGACCAATCTTGATAAAACTTGACATAAATGTTCCTTAAGTCATGGCAGGAACCGTAGTGTAATTTTTAATGTCCCACCACAACCGGGGGAGGCCCTAAGAATAAAAAGAAAATACCTTAACTTATCTCTATTGAAGAGTGAAACGTTGAGACAACTCGGGTAAACCCGGCCCGCAGCCCGACGGGTCATATTCGGCTAGTGTATACATATGAATGAAACGTACATATGAGATATACTTTTTGGTAGTGAGTAGGGGCGGAGACATAAGTGAGTGAAGAGTCTGACTTACAAACAGATATAGATCGATATGGAGGTGTAGATTTACACATACGGAACGCCTATATGGAAATATGCATTGCACACACTGACACAGGTACACATGTATGGTCACTACATCTATACTCACATACAAGTAACACAGCTTTGTACCCACGTTCTCACCGAGATCACGTGATTTGTCGCTCTTCATTAACTGTCAGGGTTATTTCCCCCCCCCTCCCCCGCTTTCTTTTTAAATTCTTCCACCCTAAGCAAGCTGGGCCTGGCCAGGTAAGTATGAGATAATTCACAGAACACGATTCGGGGGATGGGTGGGAGATGGGCTCGTGCAGATAAAAGGCAGGAGGGTGCTGTGAGAGGTGGCGTATTCGTGACCTTGCTCACTCCTGATGTTTTCTTGTTTTTTTACTGAACATGTTGCCTTGCACTAGGCCCATACTCAAATTTTTGGGTTGTATATCTACCCACTCCTTGATTTGACTTTCGTCTGGATGTGAACCTCCGTCTTAAAGACCCCCCCCCCTATCATCTCTCTTTTCTCATTTCATTTTCTTTCTCCCCTTTGTAAGCGCTCTGGACTCAGTGGTCAGGGGTTCGATCGTGACACCCCCAACCCCGACATCCTACTGGGCGTTTGGGCTAGAATGTAATAATTTTCAGTTGAAAAGGACTCTCTTTCCAACTCTGTTACTTCTAGTTCTACTGACTCTCTTTCCAACTCTGTTATTTCTAGTTCTACTCACTCTCTTTCCAACTCTGTTACTTCTAGTTCTACTGACTCTTTTTCCAACTCTGTTACTTCTAGTTCTACTGACTCTTTTTCCAACTCTGTTACTTCTAGTTCTACTCACTCTCTTTCCAACTCTGTTACTTCTAGTTCTACTGACTCTTTTTCCAACTCTGTTACTTCTAGTTCTACTCACTCTCTTTCCAACTCTGTTACTTCTAGTTCTACTGACTCTCTTTTAGATCACTCTATCTTAATTATAAGTTTGTCTCGACATTGGCCACTTGACCCCTGTTGTGCACTCATAAAAATTGATCTAACGAATGTGTGCCAATATATTGACTATGTTCGAGAGATTTGATTTGGAAAAAAAAAAAGATAATGTGTTCAACGAATGCTGCACATGACACACAAAAGTGTGCATTGACGTCATTTCTTACGGACAGATTATAGACTGTCTTGAGTTTAAATCTCTTGAGAATTTATGCCAATGATAAGACTCCCGTCCACTGGCTTAAATGAAAGCAACATATCTGTCTGAGCTGATTCTTAGCAGATGCAAATTCGTCAAAGCTATTTTTTAAAGAAAGCTCTAATTTAAGACTTATAGAGAGAGGCCGAAGGTCGAGCCCACACATACCTCAATTTCCATCTATGTACCATCCACTGCCGGTATGATACATCGTGACAGGCTGGTAAGGCTTTCTTTCATGCCCGTCAAGTGAAAGCAAATGGTTTACCCAAGACACTCTACGGAGTTCCTTTTGCTTCTCTATTGCCCCCATCATTTCTATTCATGAACGTTTCCACCTAAGGTTTCCCACTGTCAGTGTGTTCCGTCAGTTGTACAGGGCAGTGCCTTGAGGATGAGCAGGGTGATGCGTAGGAAAAGTCTGTCCAAATTTTCTGTTTAAAATCCTAGACTTTGAATTGACTATTCAAGCAACGTCATTATCATACGTCTGCATTTTGCCCAGAAAACAATAACGATTATCTTCTCTTTCTTGGCAAACAGCACAACGGAAGTGGGTTGAAATGATTTAGTATTTTGCAAGTACAGATCTCTCAGCTTTGTTTGTGTGTGCTTTTCGTTCTCCTTTGACAAAGTTTATCATCAACTCTGTCTGAAACAAACCTCGGACCACGTTCTTTCTCCCACTTCCCATTCTCAAATCAAGCTGAAACTTAGCCCCAATTATTTATTGTCGAGGACAACACATGAATCAGTGCAAAAAAAAATATTAAACAAATAGTTAATTAAATAATGGTAATGTTTGATATCGAAAAGGGAAGTAGTTCTTACAGTATTGAGACATATTGCTGTAAATTTGGAATTATTTCCCTTAGACAAGCTTTATTGTTTTTTTTAAAGTATATATATATATATATATATTAATTAGCTTGTTGCTTTTTTTTTTGTTCATATTTATTGGACTCTTAAATTCTCATTTTTTTCACCCATTCGTCTTTCAAATTTTTTATTAGTCTACTTTTTATTTGTGTTAAGTAATCGATTTACGACCCATTAATTATTTGTGTTAATTGATTAATCCGACACGTCCACTCGCGCTGAATATGATCAGATGACCTACATCTTACGGACAGGTTATAGATTTGCGACACAAGGCCTTGCTGACCCATTTCTGGTCAGTGTTAGATTTGACCTACACGAGTCTTCTAGTCAATGTACACAGTAGGGCTTGCAGTCAACACGATTCAGTGTCTCTGCTCTGGATCTGTTTTCGCAACATTACAACCATCCCTGGATTAAACGAACTGCTTCGTTCTTGTAGCATGCTATCACACACACATTAGGACGTGCCGTATTGGAGCCTGCAGGAGTGGCCATGTCATCCCCATATGTAAAGGTTTATGTAGGAATCATAGGCGTGACAAAAGGGCCGAACAAAAAAAAAACTGTAAACCATCTTCGAGTAGGAAAGATATACATATTAGAAGCTATGTACCGGAGGCCAAAGGTCGGCTGTGATACCATAGATATTCGAAGTTATGTATCGGAGGCCAATGATCTGTGAGAGAGTTAAAACAAGTGGCTTGGCTTTATCTTGTCTCAGACCTTATTCTTGCGTCGTCCTATGTAACTTACATTTCATTCTGAAACCCTGTTCTAATGAATGTTCGTTTGGTGGAATCTTGATCTCTTCTCTTCCATCGTGTCTTCAAGCAGCTCCTCCCCCCCCCCGCCCTTTTTTTTCCACCCACCTGATCTATGCGTGACCTCCGTGACCCCTATGTCGAAGGTGCCGATCTATCACAATGAACGGCAAGTGCCCATACAGTTTGGGATCAGCGGCATCGCAGGCTCCTGAATTTTTCTCAATGTTGACTCCTTATGCGTTTCCCAAGTTTGGGTATTGCTGCAAGAGATTTGATTTCAGAGTATTCCTTCAACTAGAAGGGTTTCTCAATCTGTGGGTCGCGACCCCCTTGAGGGCCGATTGACCATTTGCCAGGGGTCGCCTAAGACCATCGAAAATATGGATTGGTATTGTCTACTCTTCTATTGCTGTATGTGTGTGTGTGGGGGGGGGGGGTCACGGCAGAATGGGGGATTGTAAAAAGGTTGAGAACCGCAGACAAGGCCAACAAGCCCCTCCTGCCCGAAGGTTTCTTGTTTAGGTACCAGTTGCTCGCCTCTGCCCCTTCTCCTGTCAGCGGTTCCGTCGGACCCAATATCCGAGCCACACTTGAGGCCAGGAGTTGGATTGTTTGTCCGAGGCTATTTAAGACGCATGCCATTTTATAGACGATGGAGCGTTTCTTCTGTGCACCGTGTTGTTGTCTGATGCTACTGCAGTTCGGATGGAACTCAAACACTTGTCTAGAAGTCTTAAACTTAGTGTGATTTTTAAAATTATTTCAACCATTTCGCCTTTTGAGATCTAAGGTTCTTTCCATCATATCCAACATAGAATGTACTCTACATTAGAGCTACATGGATTAGGAGAGAGAGGGGAGATACACTCTGCAGCTTGCTTGTGATAAGTGGAGAGCAGGAGATTTGAACAACGGTCACCAAGTCCATCATTCCACGCTCTACCTGGTGTAGCCACCTAGACGTTCTGTCAGTTCCAAATCTTCTTCACGGCTTTTTTTTTCTCTCCCCCCCCCCCTCCCGTGTAGATATTCAGCTATTCTGTGGTGGTAACCAGTGTCCGCGTGACCTCGCGATCCCCCCTCCCTCTTATTTTCCTCTTTGCGACTGTCTCACTCTCTCTCTCTCTCTCTCTCTCTCTCACACACACATACTAACTCTCACGTTCAATGTCAGTGAGTCTGACCCACTTCCGCCGCCCTCCCCCCACAACGCATCACCAAGTTGTTGGTCAAAGTGAGTGTCTCCAAAAGTGTCCCACTTTCTGTCTGCCTCGTTTTTTTTTAAGGCGTCCTCTTCCTCCCACACGTGTCCGTCTTCCTCGCCTCACATTCACAGAGCACTCACTCTCTCTCTCTCTCTCTGTACTTGTCTCCCTCCCACTCACTTGCCAGTGTTCCTCCTCGTCCTGTGAGCGTATTGTGTTGATTTGTTTGTAGCAATGTGAATGAAGAACACGGCGATTGGCACTACGTGATAGATGAACAGAAAGTTAGAAAAGAGAGAGAGAGAGAGAGAGAGACAGAGAGAGAGAGAGAGAGAGACAGAGAGAGAGAGAGAGAGAAATTATGTGAGTGCTCTCTGAATGAAATCGTGTATTCTCTTTAAATCATCCTCATCTTTTTCAATCATTCTCTCAATCACACATTCTGTGTTTCTTTCCTTCTTCTTCTTTCTCATTTTTGTGTTGGAGCGTTCAGATGACTAGACCAATATAGGAGATGAACTGTTGGAACGTTCAGATGACTAGACCAATATAGGAGAGGAACTGTTGGAGCGTTCAGATGACTAGACCAATATAGGAGAGGAACTGTTGGAGCGTTCAGATGACTAGACCAATATAGGAGAGGAACTGTTGGAGCGTTCAGATGACTAGACCAATATAGGAGAGGAATTGTTGGAGCGTTCAGATGACTAGACCAATATAGGAGAGGAATTGTTGGAGCGTTCAGATGACTAGACCAATATAGGAGAGGAACTGTTGGAACGTTCAGATGACTAGACCAATATAGGAGAGGAACTGTTGGAACGTTCAGATGACTAGACCAATATAGGAGAGGAACTGTTGGAGCGTTCAGATGACTAGACCAATTTAGGAGAGGAACTGTTGGAGCGTTCAGATGACTAGACCAATATAGGAGAGGAATTGTTGGAGCGTTCAGATGACTAGACCAATATAGGAGAGGAACTGTTGGAACGTTCAGATGACTAGACCAATATAGGAGAGGAACTGTTGGAACGTTCAGATGACTAGACCAATATAGGAGAGGAACTGTTGGAGCGTTCAGATGACTAGACCAATATAGGAGAGGAACTGTTGGAGCGTTCAGATGACTAGACCAATATAGGAGAGGAATTGTTGGAGCGTTCAGATGACTAGACCAATATAGGAGAGGAACTGTTGGAACGTTCAGATGACTAGACCAATATAGGAGAGGAACTGTTGGAGCGTTCAGATGACTAGACCAATTTAGGAGAGGAACTGTTGGAGCGTTCAGATGACTAGACCAATATAGGAGAGGAATTGTTGGAGCGTGCAGATGACTAGACCAATATAGGAGAGGAACTGTTGGAACGTTCAGATGACTAGACCAATATAGGAGAGGAATTGTTGGAGCGTTCAGATGACTAGACCAATATAGGAGAGGAACTGTTGGAACGTTCAGATGACTAGACCAATATAGGAGAGGAACTGTTGGAGCGTTCAGATGACTAGACCAATTTAGGAGAGGAACTGTTGGAGCGTTCACATGACTAGACCAATATAGGAGAGGAATTGTTGGAGCGTTCAGATGACTAGACCAATATAGGAGAGGAACTGTTGGAACGTTCAGATGACTAGACCAATATAGGAGAGGAACTGTTGGAGAGTTCAGATGACTAGACCAATATAGGAGATGAACTGTAAGAGCGTTCAGATGACTAGACCAATATAGGAGATAAACTGCGCAGTGGTTTCTAAATCAAGGAGCTCTTCATATAGGTTTCTTTCTATGGGGGTGTTTTGGGCCCAGTGTCTTGTTCGGGCTTCTTGATAAAGAATGCAGTTTTGAAGGAAAAGGTCAGCATTGTGTGGTGACACTCCACATGGGCAGATTTCACTAGTTCCAATTTTTAGCTTCCGGAACATATGTTGTCTCATTCTGTTGCGTCCGGTTCTGAGGCGAAAGATTCGATTTTTGCTTGAAATGTAGCATCATATTATACCTGGACAATGGACGTGGTATTGTGGTGAGTTTCTGCATGTACAAATCAGTCTTGTTAGTTGTACAATAAGTCAACTGGAATACATTGCATTGAATCAGTTGTTTTGTTACTGAGCCTAATTCAACGTGAGACCTTCCACTACAGTCTTGATGCCATTCCCCCCCCCCCCTCCCCTTTAGCGCTCAAACACAAAGAACGAAAGACAAAAGAAAACAAACAAACAAGAAATAGAAGTAGAAGAAGGAAGAGTAGTAAAGAGATAGAAAGAAAAAGTAAAGTATGAACAAGTATGGACGAATATATGAAGTTAGGACAGCCCAAGGAGGACTAAAGACATAAAAAGAGAGACTCTAGTCTGGTCTAAAGAAACACTCAACTCTTAATAAGGTGAATGGGACAACAAAAAAGAGAGACGTAACCAGTTACAAAAAAAAAAAAAACGAAAGAGAGAGAGGGGGGTAATCTTCATTAGGAGGGCTATGTCGAAGGGGTGGGGTCGCTGCGGGAGCTTTCTACTTAATCCTAGGGAAAAGCTGGAGATTAGAAAACGCCCCTACGTAAGTGCTCCTTACTCCCCCCCCCCCACTCCACGTTTATTTTAACCATCCACCATATTTCGTGATTTCTTCGGGTTTTTTTTTCTCTCTCTACCTAGTCTCACCTGGATGTCCCCTCGGCCTCTTCTCTCCTCACACTCGCCCTCACACACACACACAGACACACACAGACAGACACAGACAGACAGGCTTTACTAAGTATCTGCTTGCTTTCTATTTCAGGATATCATTCTTTTTTTTTTTTCTATTTCCCCTTTTTTTCCTCTTTTCGACTTGTACACTCCTATCTCCACTTTCAATATATGTAACTTTCTTTTTGCACAAACATCGTCAGTCACTTCTTAGAGTTATTGGCTTCATTTACAATGTAGGTCTTAATTGTCTCTCTCTCTCTCGCTCTCTCGCTCTTTCTCCATTCATTCTTTTCTCGTGTCCTTCTTTTTCTCCTTTTTTCTTTCTTTTTTTTGTTACCCATCTCCCTTTTCTCTCTCTCTCTCTCTCTCTCTCTCTCTTTGTTTTCTCTCCGGCCTTTGGTTTCTAACTTTCTGTCTCTCTCACTTCTTCATCTCTTTCTCTACATTCTTCCTTTCTCCCTCTGCCTTCCATTCTCCCTCTGCCTTCCTTTCTCCCTCTGCCTTCCATTCTCCCTCTGCCTTCCATTCTCCCTCTGCCTTCCATTCTCCCTCTGCCTTCCATTCTCCCTCTGCCTTCCATTCTCCCTCTGCCTTCCATTCTCCCTCTGCCTTCCATTCTCCCTCTGCCTTCCTTTCTCCCTCTGCCTTCCTTTCTTCCTCTGCCTTCCATTCTGTCTCTCTTTTTATCCTTTCATTTCCATTTCTTCTTCCCGCAAAACAGCAGGTTTTCTGTACAGAGCTTTTGCTAGTGAGGATTTGAACCTCTCAAGTCCCCACTCAAAGGGAGTTTGGTGATGATCTCTCCTCCATTTCGTCTCCCTCCCTTCATTTCTCTTTCCATTTTCTCCCTCTTTCTCTTCCTTCCTTTCTCTTCCTTCCTTTCTCTTTTCCCTTCTCTTGCTCCCCTTCTCTTCTTCTGTTTATTTCTCTCCGTTCTCTCTCCACCATGTCCCTCTCTCTCTCTCTCACTCTTTTTCCTCTCTTTCTGTCCCCTCCTCTCCCTAGTTCTCTGCATTAACTCAGTATCCACTTTATTTTTTGTTCTCCCAGACCTCTTTCTTCACTTATCTCTGTTCTCTTTCTGGTGATAACCCTAATTGCAAGAAGTTCACGTACTTATAACAAAGACTTAGCTTGTTCTTACATATTAAGATTCTGACAAAAAAACTCGTGAAAAAAAAAGCTTTGTGTGTGTGTGTATGGTGTGGACGTTGGGTGGTAGAAGGGGAGGTGTAAGCTGCCCCCGCCCTTCCCAGTTTGCTGTATTAATTAGATGTCTTGATCCGGGTCCCAAAAACAAAGCTGCCTTCTTTAATATACGTCTCATCGGGAAATCCCGAGACTCTACGATCACTCTGGTTTCAGAAGTGAGGCTCAGTGTGGTTGTTAGCCAACTGTTTACGGTGTATTTGTTATAACAAACCAGAGGCGTAGCTGGGGGGTGGGGAGAATATGAAAATCCCCTCGGGCCCCCATTTTAGATGGGGTGTTTCAATGAGTGTTTTTTTTTTACATTAAATATTAAATATTACGCAAAAATCAGGGGCCCCCAAAGAGGTCAAGCCCTCCGGGTCCTCCAAATGATGGCAAATTCCTAGCTACACCACTGTAACAAACCATATGGCATGTCAAACCAGATGAATGTGTTCTACTGCTGGGTGTTCATTGGTGAAATATATGTCCCCTGAAACGATCAAATCTGATGTCCTGTAGGTCATTAGCAGGCCTAATGGGGGGGGGGTGGGTGTGTGAGTCTAGAGAGAGAGGGGGGGGAGTGGATGAACGGGAGACTGACGACCTATAAAAAGATAATGGGGATGTGAGGAGGAAGGTTGGACAAAAAGGGATGAGGGGGGGTTGCGTCACTTATAAATTATAATGTTGGTATCACATTTCTATTTCCTATTGGGAGAAGGGGATTAAGGGGGAGGGGGAGGATTAAAAATATATTATGTTGAAGAAACAATGGCGCCCATTGTGTCTCGTAAAAAAGTCGCCACCAAAGTTAGTGTGCTTCTTGGATAGCTTGGAAGGGAAATAAATTGTGGGGAAAAGGGAGGCGGGGGAGGGGGGGTGCAGATATTTACTGCAGCTGTACGCCGGAAGAAAAAAATAATAAAGTTGTCCCCCTTTTTTTCACAAATATAACCAAAAAAATCTGAAGGTAACAACCGATGTATGTTTAGTGTTACTGTTATGTCCCTTTATCATTGTTGTGATATAAATTAAGGTAATCTATTGAGAATATATGTCCTTATAAACATGGCCACTAGACTGAAGACAAGATGGCTGAATACAACGACTTCCTAGGATGCTTGAGGAAAGCCGTAGAAACAGAGCAAAGTGAATCATGTATCAATTTAGTGAGAAACAATCGCGCTAGGATTTTGTGTCTCTGTCTAATGTGTCGGACTATTGAGATGATGTTGACAGAGGCCTCATTAGTGGCCGATTGGTAAAGCGATTGGCTAGCGAAACGATGGGTTCGAATCTCAGTGAAGACTGGGAACCTGACATTAGTTGGGGAAAATTAAAGAAAGTTGGCTACATGACACCCTCGTTAACCGTGGGCCATAGAAACAGATGACCTTTACTTCATCTGCCCTATAGATCGCATGAAAGGAGAAATTTACCTTTTACTTTCAATAGAATGATAGTGGAATTTTTTTTTAAAATGAAAACATCCTGTGTTGGTGTCGAGTTGAAAAGTGCGTGTCAATAAGACTCCATACTTCCACACAGGTCAATACATTTCCTAATCATTTCCTTTAACTTTTTCACTCACACACACACGACTCTTTACTTAAGACTATCATGCGCAACACACACACAATAGTAAGCCCTTACTTAAGACTATCCTACACAACACACACACACAATAGTAAGCCCCTACTTAAGACTATCCTTCACAACACACACACAAACACGATGTTAGTTGTAGTTTGTTTCTGTGACCTTTTGATATACAACATACCACGCGCGCACATACACCAACACGTAGATCCCAGCGCCATCGACCCTTGATCTTGGAACCTACATTTATGAACGCCACTGACCACGTTTGACCCTATCTTACTCTCCCCCCCCCCATTTACAGCATCATACTTATTGTCAACTCGCAACGTCCACCCCCTTTTTCATCCCCCACCACCAACAAAAAAAAATTCATCTCTCTTAAAAACTCTAGCTAGATCTCTCTCGGCAATCTTCGCTTCTGTTCTAACACACCCATGTCCGTAGTCCGTTTTTTCCCCCCTCTCTGTATTATACCCCCTCCCCTTGCCCCTACTTTACTCTGCGCGCTCCAACCCCCCCTCCCCAGTCCCGCCTCCTTACACTCCCACCACCCCGCCTCCTCTCATGTCTATTATTATCTCGTCCGTTAGGCAAATGGACCACTCCTAGACACACCTACCAGTCGGTGAGAGACGGAAAGAGAGAGATACAGAGAGAGAGAGAGAGAGAGAGGGAGAGAGAGAAAAAAAAACACTTGGGCACGGCCCAAGTTTGTGTGTGTGTGTTTGCGTGTTGAGGTCCTGCTCTAAATATTAGCCTACTTCAACTTAGTAGGGGATTCACTTGAGTTCAGTTCGTCAGTTGGATATAACGGTATTCCCATTATAGTAGAGGGTATTTGTTTTAAGAGGCGACGACAGGGAGTTCTCTAGACGTGTGGACGGTGTGACCATGTTCCCAGTGTTATGGTGTGTAGCGTGACATTGTTAGGACAGCATTAGGTACAACAGCAGACTCTCTGCTTCTGTTAGTTTGGTGTAATTACGTATGTGCTGATTTCCTTTGGATTATTTGTGATTATTTTGTTATTTATGATTATTTTCCTTAATTGGACTGGATCACTTTATTTAGGAAGATTTTGGCCCCAATACAGTGTCACGCTTTATTCACTTTGTTATATTGACTTAGATGAAGATCTAGAATCTAGATTTAGGTTTGATTTTAGATCTAGTACATTAAGTTTTGGTAGATGTAAGAACTTAGCTTCAATTCAATGGCTTCAAGTCTATAATGTTGATATCTAGATCTATAGTCTAAATACAAGTATACAATTAGCCGAAAACACCGTCTCCCCACCCGCTTTTTAGTCAATCGTATTATGATTTCCCATTGTTTGTATTCTTTTCTAGCGTCGTTAGCTAAAGATATGTCATTAAATTTTATTAATTATGTTTAATAATTCTAGTGATACTTGTTTTATCTAGATCTATAGGCTTATTATGGATAGATTTATCAACTCTGATCTTCGTAGCGAAGCATATAAAACC
This sequence comes from Biomphalaria sudanica, assembly GCA_036873155.1. Taxonomy (NCBI): domain Eukaryota; kingdom Metazoa; phylum Mollusca; class Gastropoda; family Planorbidae; genus Biomphalaria; species Biomphalaria sudanica. The sequence continues at coordinate 868,851 of JAZGLO010003812.1, read as the reverse complement.
TTAGGTCTGGAACCCTGTTCTTTCTTAACTAAGAGCTTGTTGTTTACCTAGTATCTAGATCAGCGGTGCTCAACCTTTGAGTCTCGGCGACCCCTTTTTGCAATCTCCCACTCTGCCGTAGGCCAATTTAGATTGTTTATTTATTACTTTCTTTTACATTTATTTTTTGGTCACTGTTAGTGTGAATGACTGATGTAAGTTATAGGCGGAGATAGTTCCATAAAGAATGCAGCCGACGCATTTAAACCAAGGCAATGATCGGTCACTATATTAAACTGTTTGTATGGTCCTGTGTGACTGTCACTGACGCGTCAAAGAGAACACTCTCCTGTCACTCATACTCATTTGATGGTAGGCCTAGAAGGAGATGGCGAGCTAGCCTTGGTGTGGTCAGTTTTCATTGACCACTGGTCACTGCGTGGTTATAAAGTAGAATGCAATGCCTATCTTACCGAGAATGTGATTTTAGCTGTAGTCTCTTTACTCATACCTGTGATTTAACTCTCTCTCTCCGTAATTATTTTTTTATTTGTGTCTCACTACCCTGTTATGATTAAACTTCAATAACTTTTTTGTATGTAATCAGGAAATGTTATTTTGGGTATATAATGGACCTCATTCACCAATCGTAAACAAACAATATTTAGCGACGTGATTCTCTATCTCTTCTATACAAATTACGATCTAATTTTTAATACACAATGACTATCACGTGACAGTTTTATTTCGTCGTTTTATCAATATTATCAAGTGACTAAATGTTTTTTGTTTACGATTGGTGAATGAGGTCCATTATGGAGGAATGCATGCTCTTTTAATATAACAAAAAAAAATAAAGTTTATAAAATAAAAAATTAATTTAATTTAATGGGATCAAATCAACGTTGGAATCGTCAGTTAGGAGTGAGAGGGTTAAAATAACAATCCACCTTCATTCTATTTCACTTTAGTGTGTGCGGGGATGTGAATATAGAAACACCAATATGTATTAGTGCAGAGCTCACCCCTTGAAATAATATTACGCTAGATAATCTTAAATGGTCCAACTTATATGACATCTAAGCCTACCAATCACCGTTGGCGCGTTTTAATGGCGGGAATGTGGACACGTAGATCTGGGTCTCTTCTCAATAACATGAGCGCATTTTATTTATTTTTGTTGTTGTTGTGGGCGTACTTGTGGAGTAGTGGTGCGTTGTACTTGCTGCTTGGTTGGGACTCTTGAAAGTGTAGCGTGAGTGATGTGAGGATGCCTTGTTGGGACGTGAATGCGTAGCATCGTCATTTCTATCTCTCTCTCTCTCTCTCTCTTCTTTATTCTCTCTCTCTCTCTTTCCTTGCCGTATAATAACAGTAGACAATTGTGTTGCTAAAATTAAGATTTAAAAAAAAAAAGGTATGTGCAAGTAGTGGCTATGAATGTAGCTCTGTTAATATTTAGTGGCTTTCTCAGATATCCCAGCATACCAATTTCCCCACCCCCACTGCTCCCATCTCACCTTCACCTGTCACACCATTCCCCCCCCCCACTTTTATCAACCAGAAGCAGAAGTTATAACCTAGTAGTGCAGCTGCTCAGTGTTCTTACGGGAAGGCGGACATTAATATCATATGCTTATTTTTCTATATAAATAAATAACTTTTTTTCACTTAGAAAAAAAAAAAAAGAAAAGACTTTGGAGCTTACATTACAGATATCTAGAACCCCTGAGATACTCAACCCATTACATCGGGCCACTACGCTCCTGTGTGAACCTACCTAGTTCATTAGGAAACGCGGCTACTCCCCCCTTCGTCTACATGTTCCCCCCCCCCCTTTTCAGAACGCGCTTCACCCGTTCTCCTACCGGAACGCCCACCACCACCACCACAGCATCTTCTCGTCTGCCCCCACCCCCGCGTTCTGTTTGGCACGCGCGCAGTACTGTGTTCAACTTCTGTTGTAGTTTTGTATATATCGTTATTTTTACCTTTGCCTAGTTCAGCGGCGTGTCATGTTAGTTACGTCAAGGAGGCGCGGCTTGGGGGTGAGAAATTAGGGGGACGGGAGAGAGGGTAAGGGGGGTGGTGGAAATATGGAGGGAGAAGGTCTGTACTTGTTGGGAAAGGGGAGTTTGTGTGTGTGTATGATAATGAAGTAGAGATGTTACGTATGCAGTCTGAGATGCTGTAGGTTGTGTGGGATGCTTGTAGTATGAAATGTTATCTATTCTGGCTACGCTGGTATCGTGTGGTTAGTACACTTCTTTTCTCCCAGAATTATTCTGACGACACATTGTAGCCGGGGATATTTGATTTCGTGAACAACCAGCAGAAGTCCTCTTTGAAAGACTCGACTATTTTAATAATCCATATATATAGATCATAAACTGGATCAACACGCACACAATACTAAATACGAATTCACAATATCAAGTTCATTTCAACAAGAAATCCACAGAAATAAGAGTCTTCATTCTAAGACTTTTTCGCTCCACACCCAAACTGCTGCCTGACCACCACTTTCCAAACTCAAAATCACCACACATACACACACTATTTAGGCATGGTTTGTTGCCTGATTGATTTCGTATGAATCAATGAGTCCTCTCCTAAGTTACATATTTCGTTCAAATTTCTTGCGGTTAAACTGTGCGGTGCGAGTGATTGGACGAACAGGACGCAGATAGGAGAAATGACGCAATATATATTGCTATAGAGAAAGAGAATTCTGATGCAAGTCGTCATTTATAATGTAAATATTCATTTTATTAAATACCAGAGATAAGGACTTATAACTGAACTGGTTTCCTGGCGTGAATCTGGCTTTGAATAAAACATATATATATATATATATATCGATTAGATTAGTTAAGATTAGATTAGATTAGATAGATAAAATAGATAGATAAGATAGATAAATAGATGGAAAATAGATAAAATAGATAGATAGATTTGGATCGATCGATCTTAAATGGATCACGATGGTCCGGGGTTTGAACCCGACCCGCTGACATTTCCAGCCGACCTGCATAAGTTCTTGGCTAGGACGTAATAATCCTTTGTGAAGGAACTTCTGACACGAAAACAAAACACTGCAACACTACTGTTAAGCACCCATCCTCATGTAAACGCATCCATTCGATTCGTAGATCTACAGACTTATGGACGCAGCTTCTTTGCGTAGATTTTTGCCTCAGTCGCTATTTCTCTGCTGTTGTATGTGTCCCCTGTAACACACACACAAGCACGGCAACGCCCCCTTTCCTCTCGCCGTTACTGTGTGATTTGCTCGTGACACAAGAAAGCTGAACAAATTGGCCACGCCGATGCCTGGTCCTTGCACACACACAAGCTCGAAACACATCTGCGAAGCTCTAGTATATAATTAGAGAAAGCTATTCTCAGATGTAGAGATAAAACAATTCAACTCTTGTTAGCTTTTAAATTTACCCATAACAACTGACTGAAACCTAAGAAACAGAATGTCCTTGGAGTGAGTCTTAACCCCCCCCCTCCTGCCCTCTTTAAGCCCCCCCCCCCTCACCTCCTAAACGACTTTCTCAAGATTGTTAATATTGTTTTGAACACAATTACGTAACAGTCCACCTCCACCCCTTCAAAGCTGACCACGTCCAAGTGTTGTGTTGTAATGACCAGAAAGAAACAGTGTTAAACATGGCTTCACTAATAGGGCAACTGGTTAGGTGGGGGCGTTTGGGCGTGGACGAAATTTCTTACTATCGATTTTAGTTGACAACTTGTGAGAGATCGATTTAACGCCCCCTTTTGTATTCTCTCTCTCTCTCTCTTATTAAACCATAAATTGGATGCGAGATTCTCGAAAAGAGGTATTGAGTATGTAGCTCAGTATGCCAAAGTTAATATGTCGACATACACACATCCATCAGAATGCACGACGTTAGTTTGTATCAACTGTTAGACTTAGGTAATAGTAGGCTAGAAATAGATGCTCTATCTCTACCTCATCACAACTCTTTTTTTCTACACACATTGTGATCACGCAATGTTCTTCCCATTCCTTACAGGAGTGAGCTCGTCAGAGCTACAACGTAACATGATTACGTCATTTTCATGCCATTAATATTGTGTAGCCAAATAAAATAAACAACGAAAGGATTATGTTACTCTCTAAACAAAGTGTTGTAGTTTTATTCTCCCCTATTTTTTTTTAAAATCCTGTTTAAAGAAGAGCTCTTTAGTCTACATACTTTAAATCTAATTATTGTATTTCCTAAAGATGAATATGGGTCATTTGTTAAAGCGTTTTACCTAGTCCATTTATGTATATTTCTATCTAATGGCTTATTTCATATACCCAGGTGTCACTATCTCTAATTATATTATATGTGTCGAGATGTACAATGGAAAGTAATGATTTTATTTCAAACTGAAGTTGCAATGTATTGATCCAGAGGCGTCGCGAGCGTTGGTGTCTTCCGGTGCGATTAGGTAACGGTGTCACTTGCTTTCATCCTTTTACAAAACAAAAAATGTTCCCCAATAAAATCTGTCTTTTTTTTTTTTTGATAGATCATAAAAACAGCTAATTAAGACCATTGATTGATTGATACACAGTTGTAACAAATTTTATGATCATAAAAAAACTAAACAAATCATACTTACTGTTTTAACTCTTTCTCTCCTAACTGACGATACCGACGTTGATTCCAGCAGAATGTGGTAAATAATTACGGCGAGAAAGAGTTAAACAAGATAGTAAATGAACTATTCGATTTTATTTTGTCATTGAATACTAAAGAGAGAACAAAATGGGTCAGTATGGGAATCGAACTCTAGACTTTCGCCTTAGTAGCGCGACGCTCTAGCAGCTTAGCTTGTTTCTGGCATTTAGTCACTTAGTGTCACCCCCCTGGTAGGTGTCGCCAGATGCGGTCTGCGTTGCTATTGCCAGTTATTAGCTGGCAGTTATCTTATAGCTGGGCGTAGATGAGCGTTGCCTGATGTACTGGTATCTCGGCTGTTATCTGAACCCAGTGTCCCATTGCTCTTTATGTCAAGATGTGATTGGAATAGCAGTTCCTGTGTGTGTGTGTGTGTGTGTTTGAGTGTGTGTGTTGCCCTGAGTTCAATAGCACAGTGGACATTAACTTTGCCACACCCCCCTCTCTCTCTCTATTAAGTGCTCACATTGACCCCCTTCCGAGGCACACTTACAAAGCAGTGGTCCCCGTCCCACCGGCTCAATACTTCTACCCGCGTCTTTTGTTTTCACTTCTACACTCTCTCTCTCTTCCAGCTCTCTTCTCTCGATCTTTTTTTTTATCTATTTCTCTCTCTTGTCGCTATCTCTCTCTCTTCCCCCTCTCTTCTCTCGATCTTTTTTTTTTATCTATATCTCTCTCTTGTCGCTATCTCTCTCTCTTCCCCCTCTCTTCTCTCGATCTTTTTTTTTATCTATTTCTCTCTCTTTTCGCTATCTCTCTCTCTTCCCCCCCCCCCCCCCACTTTTTCTCAATGTTACCTCCGTTTTGTTTTTCATCCCCCCCACCCCCCCAACGGTATGGGTCATGTCTGTTTCCACTTCCCATTAAGGTTCTGTATTATTTTTTCTATTGAAATGTTTAAAATAAAATGTTCATCTATGGGCCCAAGCCAAAGTCTGGGAGCGTGCAGCGCTTTGTGTTAAACTAACATGTTTACAGTACGGGCCAGACACGCCCACCGTGTGTTCCCCTTACGCAGTGGAATGGACTTGTTCCTTGTCTTATCACAAACCATCAAAGCTGATAAGTTCCGTGTGCGTGTGTGTACAAAGTGTGTGTGTGTGTGCTTGAATGTAAAACGTATTTCGGGAGGATATTTTTTTTACCTCATTTCCTATTTGTACATAGACTAGTTCCCCCCCCCCCCCCACAACAACCACCACCCCCTCCCCCACTTTGTCCTTGTTTGAAACAAACTTTCTAAATATATCTACTAAGTCTTATAAATTGTTACCTCGAATAATTAGCTCTAGCATTAAAACAGCTCTCAGACGTTTTCACGAATCCTTTGCTAAGAGATAAACTTACTTTTCTGAAGACAGTTTTCTTGTTATCGGGGCTATTTTTTTTTTCTTCACTTCACCCCCGATATCTTGTTTAGGTCTTTATCATGTATTTGCGTTGCGCTGTCCTATTGTTATTTTGAGTTAAATACTAACGCTATACACCCGAATTAATGCACTAGAACACCACAGAAAAACCCAGATTCGTATTTTTTTGCGAAACAAAACAAATCTATAACTTATGTTTACCTAGGGCTTTACGTTAGTGAAAGTAATTTGATAATTGTAGTCAAACTGAACTTCCATTTGATTGGACCAAAATTATCTTATCTTATTAAAATATCTTAGTATTCTTTATTAAGTCTTCGCGTTACGTGTATGTATTGTCTATATGTTACATAAAAGTAATGTTTCGCTTTTCAGACCTTGGGATCTATGGGGCAGATGATGTTAAGGTCATCTGTTTCTTTGGCCAACGGTTAACGAGCAGGGTGTTTTGTGGCCAGCACAACGACCAACCGCCTTTACTTTCCCCAACTAAAGTGAGGGACCCATTTGAGATGGGTTGACTCAGGGGCGCCCTAAAAATCCCGAAATTCAAATCCGTGACTTCACCGAGATTCGAACCCAGTACTTCAGGTTCGGAAGCCGAGCGCTTAACCATTCTACGTGAACATGTTGTTTCCCTGCCTGCGGCGAATAGGGAAGTAGTTGCGCTAGACTAGAAAAGTATCATTCATTAGAAAACAGTTGTGTTTGTGTGTGAAGTCTCGCCTGTCACCATTCTAATTAGTCGTATTCCTCACTGGGTTGGGGGGGGGGGAGTGGGCTTTCTTCTCCGTTGTGGGTAAATTTTCTACAATCTATTTATAGCGCTTTTTATTTCTAGTTCTGCTTTTTTTTCTCTGCCACATCCGCTTAGAATCCACCCCCACACCCCTTTTCATGTGTACAAACTTTGGTTCGTTTTTTTTTGTTTTGTTTCGTTTTTAAAAAAAAACGATTTAAAGAGCAAGCTTGTTTTCTACTTCACTTCGTGAGTTTGTTTTTAATGTGTTTTTTTTTTTAAATCTAATTCTCGATTGGTTGTGTCTAGACCTTTCGAACCCCAATTCTGTTGGTGTATGTAAAACATGAAAAAGTATTAATACTGTTGAAACTAATTAGTATTTTTTTTTTAAACGATCTAGATCTAGAGTCTCATTGTTTAAATGGCGTAGGGGAGTATTTTCATCGAGATCATGTAGTCAGGTGGAGCTAAGCATCATATGTAGGTCGCTTCTGGGCTTCTCTGCGAATATTACGAAAATATCCCCCTAGAAATGTATTATAAATACAAGTCTTAGTACAGGCATAATAAATCCTAACTTGAGAGAGAGAGACACCAAGCGATAATCATCTCTTCAGCTTAAGACACACTCACCCCCGTTATTCACTCGTTTTCACTCACCCACACGTGTAAAAATAAAGTACGGGAAAGAACCGCCAATTGTCTTGATAAAAGCTTTTTATATATATAAAAAAAAAGAAAGGTCTGTAAGAAATAAGAATGTATTCTCTTAAATCTCTACTATCACAATCTCTATTTATTCTCTCCCTTTAAGCTCATTCATAAACATCGACACAGTAGAACAAGAAGAGGAACATTCAAAGAGAGATAACTTCTTTCGCTCACTGCCTAAAATCATGTCCTAAAGTTTAACCTCATATCCCCAGTGACACCCTGAAGAGATCTAGTATGTTCTCTACACTGCAAGACACCACGTTCTCATGCACCGCCCACTGGGATCCTACCTCCTCCCCCCCCCCCCACTTCATATTATCTACTTAGCGCCTCTCCCCTCCCGTTGCCCTTGCGCCCACCCCGCTGGCCTTCATGTAACAAGAGGACCTATTATCATCAGCCGTTTTGCAACTCAGGAGATCTGAAGTGAGCATTTGGAGCAGAATTTAGGGGGGGGGGGAGATGTCAGGATGAGTGCTCTCTCTGCTTACACGTTAGACCAACACCCCCACCCCTTCTATCCTTATCTTCCCCCAACTTGAACTTATGTAATGTTCAACATTGTTTTTGTACACACAAACTTACACAAAGGGCGTATCCATGAGATGGAAAGGGGGTGTCCAAGTGAACCCCCCACCCTATCAGACAAATGACATCTTTTACAGTAAATGGCCGCTGTTCTGTTTGTGATGTCTAACGATATCAGTGCGGCTAGTAACGTGGCCGTGACCGCTAGGATGTGTGTGTGTGTGTGTGCGTGTGTAATGCCTCCCTCCCTCCCCCCCCCTTTTTTTTTTCTTCCCAATTTAACTCATTCATTGCGCTTGTTGTTTCGACTTCATCGCCCAATTCTGAGCCTGGCATGTCAAACATATTTTCTTTACAATACCTCTATCTTCGTGGAAACAAAAAAAAAACAACTTCTGGGTGTGACTTTGATGTCGTTCTCGAAAACGGTTCTAGCGTTTTTCCTAGAAATGTTGCCAGTTGTTGTATATTGTTGGAAAAAGAATGACTAGCTCGTTTGGGATAACTCAAGTTTGTTATAATTATTAAAAACTATAAAAAGAAATAAATTTAAATGTGGCCAGGGAACTAGAAAATATTTCTCCTGAATGGACCACAGTGTACGGTCCGCATTCATTGAAGAGTTTCATCAATTAATGTTCAGGAACATTTTGCGCATCGTCTTCTAAGTCTAGATATAAAGGTCTATCATTAGAATATTATAAAGTCTGATAGATCTTAACATTCGCTTAACCAGGATTTTTCTCCTGGGGTTGGGGTCGGGGCGAGGTAAAAAATGCTCCATTTTTTTTTTTAAATCTAACATTCATTAGCTAGCAAGAGGAAAATAATTGCCATATCAGTTGTACCAAGGAGGTATTGTCTTTTTTTTTTAAAAACATTTTTTTAAAATGTTTTTCTGGATTAATATTTAATATTATGATTATTGAAAAAAGGGGGTAGGGGTGGGGTTGGCCACACTATACAATCCTATTATAAAGTTGAAACAAATAGGAAAAGAACTGTGGGTATTGGTCATACCAAGCTTGCAGCTACGTTACAGTCAAAGTGTATTTTTTAAAATGTAAATTGACTTTCCTAAAAATTGATACAAAACTTATTTGGCTTTCGGACTCAGAATACTATATGTGTCCTTTGTATACCGTACCTTAAATCTATAAATGGATATGTACTGCACCAGGCATATGGAAGCTGTGATACTGATTGACTCCTTACATAGACGCCCTTACATTTACCACCCAGTATCCTACTCAACCCCCCCCCCCCCTTATGAAGCTTTGTCCCGGTCTTGGGGAAATGGCAACGGAGGTCAGAATAACATGTTTCTAACATTAATATTCTCGCCCCCCTCCTCCGCCCTACACCCCCTCCCCCTCTTTCGTTGCACAATGTTGAGTGACCTTTGACATAATGTGACTGAAATGGACTGTTCGGGAAGGGACAGCAGACGAGTTAAAGACCAGGGACAGGAAATTGAACCTTGTTTATTGTGAAATTATGGAATTACAGCTGTATGGCAATGCACCTAGATGTCTAATATTTTTAGTCATTGGTAGAGTTGCATTGTATGATAAATGCATAGGTACAAACACATAATACAATGACATTTTAAACTTTTTTTTTTCCCTCATGAAATATTCACAATGACTGTATGCACAGGTCTCATAATAAATCGGGACGCGACTTAAAAAAAAAAAAAACTAACAAAACCTGTGTATGAAGAAGAAAAAAAAAGCTGAGTAGGCAATGAAAATGTCAGTTGTAAATGGAAGCCTGCAGTTTGGGGTTTTAACGGTCGCTGCTCACAAAAGACTTTGGTTTACTAGCTTTGTTGTGTGCCCCCCCCCTTTTCCCCACCACTGTTTTCTCACTGTTTCGGGTTGAGTGCCACTGGCATGAGTGAGTGTCATGCTGACGTAACGAAACGTGTCACTGTCATTCCATGTCACGATGTCATATCACATGCACTTGTCAGTTGTAGGGACCGCTGGTTAGTTGCGTGGCCAGGTATTGTTTGGTTGTGCTGTACTGTTAAGGTCTTTCCGGTAACTAAAGTGTGTAATAGCTTCTGTGTGTTGAAGGCTGTGTATAAAAGGGCTGTTTTAGTGTGTAGTGGGCTGTGAGTATAGGACTGAGTGTAGTGTAAAGGGGACTATGTAGATGGGTGTGTGTGTAATGGGTTGTATTTTAAGTGGGCTGTGAGTATAGGACTGAGTGTAGTGTAAAGGGGACTATGTAGATGGGTGTGTGTGTGTAATGGGTTGTATTTTAAGTGGGCTGTGAGTATAGGACTGAGTGTAGTGTAAAGGGGACTATGTAGATGGGTGTGTGTGTAATGAGTTGTATTTTAAGTGGGCTGTGAGTATAGGACTGAGTGTAGTGTAAACAGGACTATGTAGATGGGTGTGTGTGTGTAATGGGTTGTATTTAAAGTGGGCTTCGTGTTTTAGTATGCGTTAAATTGTTTGTGTTGCGGATTTGAGTACCGGTAGTGAGTGTGTATAGCAAATTGTGTTTTCTGGGTTGTGTGTTTTGTGTAGTGTATAATGCCTTGTGCATTGTGTTCTGTGGTTTATGAGTTGTTTGTAGCGGGTTGTGCGTAAAATAAAAAAAAAAGGTTGGGTTCTTCCATTGTGTGCGCGTGTGTGTTGTATATCGAAGATCAAGGTTGTCGTTGACGTACGTTTAGAGGTCAGCGTGACGTTGTAAATCTCTCCCTCTGTTCACTTCCTCATTGATATGTATCGATTAAAGATCGAACACTGAACTGATTTATAAATTCCAGGTGTTGATCGATATTCTCAATATTAAGGAAAAAAACAGAATCCTAAAAGAAATATATTCTCTCTAAGCTTGTCAGACTGGCAATGCATTTGTACAAAAGAGTTCACATAAATATCAAAACTTGGCAATGGTGGATTCATATTGACCTCACATTGACATTCGTACTAGCTTCTACCCGGTACTTTGGAACTTAGGGGTAAATTGAGTATGTGTTGGTTGGGGGTTGGGGGACTATCACTAAATATGACTTCAAATATTTTTTTCTTACTTGAAAAGAAATTGTGATTTATTATTTTTTTTAAACTCCGATGTGTGATTCGAATGTGTTGTTTTTAATGCCATGCTTTATCCTTCGTTTTTAATAGAGATAACACAAAAGAATACCAAACATTAAATTGCCATCATTCAGTGAGGATTTGTACAAGCCACTATAAAACTGTGCACCTATATGCCTTTGGATTAGAACTGTGAACCTACTCATTTGATTCTCGATATATCTTCTTTCACAACATTAAGTATCTGCCACCAAATATATAAAGTTAATAAACTAAAGGCGAACTTATTGTCCGAACGTTGCAAGGGAAATAAACGTGAAAAAGATCAGGATTCCAGGAGTTACCTGTTCCTGACTGAAACGCCGTCCGATGCTGGAACACAGCCTACTTTGGCAGATCCCTTCTGGGTACAGGGGGGTGTGGTGTCAGGATTTATCGCGCGAGGGCGCCTTGCAGTTTGTCTTTATGGCGGTAAGTGGACATATTGTCTGTCTTGTATAACCACATTTAAAAAATGGAAGATCTATGCTTACAACTAGATCTATACGTAAAATATGTTCTGTTTCTTTTTCCACTCCCCCCCCCCCCTTCATCATTTTCACTTCTGGGCCATTCATCATCATCAAACTCCATTAGAGTGATGGCTTGAGAGGCTCAAATCATCTCTTGCAAAAGCCCTGGACAGAAACCCTGCTGTCTTGCATAAATGGCCATACAGGTCGAGAATTTTGGGTTTCCCAGACCTGTCGAGACGGAGATCAGCAAGTCCGGGGCAGTCAAAAAGAATATGAGGCACGGTTTCCTCTTCTTCCCCGCAGCGGGGGCACCGTGAATCAAAATTTGGCCATAGCCGCGAGAAATATGAGCCAACAGGACAATGGCCTGTCCTGCACTGTGCTATAATAACTTGCTCAGGCCTGGACAGCCTCCACCACGGGGAAGTGCGGTCAGGGTGCCTCATGCTTTTTGGGACTTGTCCCAGCACTCAAACTACTTTTCCATTTCTGTTTTTTTTTTTTTAAATTATAGCCGGGGATTGATGAAAGCTTACAGCCTGTTCAGTGGGTGGAATTTGCCCTACCTGGTGGGCCAAGGAGTCTGCAATTGTGTTGCCAGTCACTTTTTGGTCAATCCAGATCACAGAGAAGCATACAAATGAGCCTAGATCTGCATGAAACTTAGGCTTTCCTAGCCACAACGTTCTCGACTAGCAGCTCAACGATCAAATAGCTCAGCTACCAAATGTCTCCCCCCCTCTCCTCCTCGCCTCTAGTTTTTTGAAATACTACTTTCGCTACTGGGCAATGCATATCTGTGCCTTAACTTACACCTAGTGATATTCCGTTTTTTTTTAATTCAATGACCACTCCACTAGTCGATTCTCGTTTTGAGTTATTATTATTATTATTATTATGTTAGAAACGAATGAGTATTCATGTATTATTTGTATTATTATTATTATTATTATTATTATTGTTTTTGTTGTTGATTATCTCAGCACACAGTAGCTTATTCTAGGTTGAAAGGTTCAAAATAAATAGGTCTCAGCTGGGTCTATGGGGCTACGAAGCCAATGCTAGTATTACGGATTCGTTCCCGAATGACACCATTCGAGTCAGGGTTACAGGTCACACGCGACAGTAACAGTCTCGGTTGTACAAGTAACATAGGCACCATGTGTGACGGGGTAGGGGGCGGGAGGTGCTGCATTATGTACCAGTAGAGTAACGCTTGTCAATATTGTCATAAGAACATGTTCTCATACAGCCCCCCCCCCCCTCCCCCCTTCCTCGGACCCCCTGCACAAAGGTTCCTATGTTCTTCCTTATTGCGTTTGCCTGTGAAGTTGAAGCTTGTCAATGTCTTGCTATCTATTTCATTATTTCATTGTCTATCTTACACGTTGAATTGCATTATAAGCTTTCAATGTGTTATTAGAAAAGGAGGGAAGGCGGTGAAAGGAGGTTGAGTGGTACCTTTTTAGGGGGGGGGGGGCGTTATTGCTTTTTTTTTTTACCGCAAGTCTGTGCTTCTGGCCAGGCACCTCGATAGAGATGTCCAGGAAGTTGATGAGTTTAATCTGTCCTCTTAAATGTTTTATAGACCCCCCCCCCTCCACACCGGTTGTATATCTAAGTCTACATTGCACTGTAGTGACTGTACATTGTCAACGTAAATCTTGTAAACCCTCCCACACACACACAACTTCGTTTTCTTTCTTCCCCTCTTTCAGTGTTCACATGCGGACCAAATTTAACCCTTGCGGTTTGGGACAACATACATTGGCTTCTGTTCAGTGGTGCTTCTTTTCACTGCTTTTTTTTTCTTGCTTTTTTTTTTTGTTAAAAAAAAAAACAAAAAAAAAGTGCCGGTACTCAGTGATGGATTGCCCAACTTTGGACAACTAATAAATTAATAATAAACGTTAAAATACGATAAAAGTAAATCATGTTCCCCCCCCCCCACATTGAGGAAGGTGCTGTACGCCGTACCGGTGCGTACCGTCACAACCCAAACAAAACAAAAATATACTGGTTGTTTTTAAATGGCGTTGATGCGTGTTGTTTACAAACAAAATAAATGGGTGGGGAAAGAGGGGTAAAACTTACACCTGAATGATCTATGTAGATCTATGTTTATATTAAGTTAAAAAATAAATTATTACAGCAACATTGCTAAGGGAGATTATCTTTTTTTTTTAAAAATTTATGTAAAGTCCAAGGTTACCGTAGCTGTTACCCCTGTTAAGCCGATTTGAGATTCATGCAATGTACAACTGTCTGCGATTCAGATGTATAATTTATATTCAGTTCAATCTGCTTTGACGTGGTTAAAACTTCTAGTTTATGATATCCTTTTGCTTTTTTTTGTTTACACCTTGTTGGAAGGTGTCTTAAAATTTTTGGTCTAAATCCACTGGTTTACCCCTCCCTTTTTTTTTTCTTTCTTCTTTCTGTCTCTCTTTAAAGCGGGGGCAATATATGTTTAGATGGTGCTTAGGGTTAACATGTCTCGTCTGCTTCTATATTCTGTTGTTATTCACTTCCTGTGACTCATTTGGTGTATTCACTCCCTTGCAAAAGTGCCCCAATTTTTTAAATTTCCCCTGCCTGTGTCGTCTGCTAAGGTTCATATATATATATACACACATATATATTTGTGGTTCTCATAACTTTTGATTTAAAGTCGTTTCAAGTGTTCTAGGAGGTGAAAATAAGTATATCTAATTGATTTGTGTCCTAATTTACTAATCTTGTAGTAATTTTCGCCCTTTCTAATTGAGCCAACCTCCCTGCATGGCATTCGTTGACTAACATATTTTTTTTTAACGCTAGTATGTCATTGCACTATCCGTATAATATCAATTCACTGATTACTGACTCTCCTGATAATCGCTTCCCCTCAGCTTACATCATATTAAATTATATATCTGCCAATCTAGATTACGTCATTTTACTCTCAGATAGCCATTCCTGCCAACTTTTACTTACGGTCTGGTAACAAGTGTCGCTTGTTAAACAACAAGCTTCTGACATCTTGCAAGCAGGACCGGATGAATAAATGACTGAGCTGTACTTGAAAGCATTCTGTTTAGTTGAAAGCATTCTGTTTAGAGCGTCTTGTTGGTGAAACTCGATTGACCTTTTTTGTGGCCCCTATGTATTGAAATTGTGGCTCTTTGACATTTAGATGTCAGGTCTGACCACAGAAAATAGAGCTAGGCTGGGGCAGGATAATGAGGGGTTCCTGCATGTCATGGCGAGGTGCGATATCGTCTGCTAGACGGATAAACTTGTAACGAAATGTTAAAAATGATTTTAAAAAAATGTTAACTCCGGAGAGAACGGCGCGAAGAAATAAGATGAAGGTGCATGTACTGTACGTAATGATAGTGGTTCGTCTTTGTGAAGTAGTCGTGGTTCGTCTTTGTGAAGTAGTCGTGGTTCGTCTTTGTGAAGTAGTCGTTGTTCGTCTTTGTGAAGTAGTCCCTCCAAGTACACAACATCGAACAGATCACACTCCGTACACATATAAGTATTTAATAACTTGTTATATGCTTATGAAAATAGAAGGTTTCATAGCTATCTTTTGCTAATTTCAAACTTTTAAGTGACGACCTCTCTACACAATTTAAAAAAGGGACTAATTTAATTTATACCGCCACAACTGTTAAGTACAATTTCTTTCCCCTGTTAATTAATTTAATAGTTTTGTCAGGTACAAACATTGAGCAAAAAATCAACTTTTTTTTTCTGAGATTGGATTGGATGTGGGAGAAATAACGTGTACAATCATTGTATTACACAGACAGACAGACAGGGTGAGAAGATGTATGCTTTGCAATAGTAGCAACAGACCTTACACATCATTAGGAAATTTCTAAAGGCAGCGATATTTTGTTTCCTTTCAACAAATTTCTATCCCAGCAGTGCCATGGGATGACTAGTGCTTCCTTTGTACAGTCATAATAAAGACAAATCTTGTGGGACATGTTTGAAACAGTAACCACCCTTTGTTTCATCGTTAGCCTATATGGAGCGGGGGGGGGGGAGAGGCTTGAGCTTACCGGAACTCACTGGGTTGGTCATAATACACGATGCATAGGTAAACCGTGGGCCACTCTAACAGGTTAGACCTAAACTGTCAGCCCCACTTTTCCCCGCCCTAAGTGCTATGATTCACTGAAGAGCCAACTTCTTATCAAATACAACATGCCCCATCACGTCCTTGACTGGGTCACTCTTGTGCAACTTTGTGAGAACCGCCAGCAACCAAGCCCCGGCCGGAGTAGATTAGTTTGGTGAGGAGAGATGGGGTCAAGGAGTGGCCGGGAACTAAAGCAACACTTGTGTCAGCTGTATGTGTGTGTGTGTGTTGGCATATATAGATCTGCATGAAGTGTAGGGTGCAGCTGGGGGAGTAGGGGGTTACCAGGTGGAAAGGGGAGGCGGAAACATTTTTGTAAATGTGGGGGGGGGGGGTATAGTCGAGGTGTACTCTGCGGTGACAGTATGTGAAGGAATCTAGTCAAAATGTGCGCATCGGACACTGTTGAGATCAACTATAGTGGCTCGTTATTATACAGTAGAGTGCCGGTTTACAAGAGTGATTTCGTTGCTAGGTATTTTTCACTAAATTTGGGTATTTGTGTAAATGATTAATTAGAGCCCAGACAAGGCTTATGGTATGATACATCTATGGATCATTTTCGTTCTGGATATTTGAAGTGTGTATCTTTCACTGTTGCACATATGCATGTGTATGTATATATCCAGTGCATCCTATGGCAGATTGACTAAGAATGTCTGGAACAGACGTGGTATCACTACAAATATATATATATATATATATATATATATATATATATATATGCATACAACATGTTTCTGTGTGTGAAACATTGAATATAGATTTATATATGTCTTGGTGGTGAGCTTACTGAGTTCTCGAGACTGTATTGCGCTATCTTTTGTGTTATCTGTTGTCGTGATAGCAGGCTGCAATACTTGACCCTTCTGTGTCCACTTGACACATTCCCAAGTAAGATAAAACAACACGGCAACACACCAGTGGGCCCACGCTGAAGGGATGGTGTGCTGGCGTCAATTTAAAAAAAAACACCCCATGAGCACACTGGCATGTACACATACAAAGCTACTCACATCATGTACTGCCTCGTGTGCACATGTGTCAGCACACATTCCCGTACAATACATGTCGCTACACAACTGGCATGTTTATCTTACCTTACCAGATTTTTCTGATTACACCATATGCCAGTTAATAATCTATCATGGAGGGTTATGTTGTATTCCTCACTGCAACACTCATCGTTGTTTTTACTGACTAACACGCCATGCCACTTTTCTATGCTAACTAAAGTTACTTTCTATTAATGTACACATTTTTGGACAATTATAAGTTGGTACACAAATTTTAAAACATTTTTTAAATAATTGTTTTATTTATTTATTATAAATGTTACATACTCACACAGTAGGCCTATAGATCTATTTTATGTATATATATATATATATATATAGATCATTTAAGATCATTAAATGAATATTTTTTTATGTAACAAAAACTTTTTTTTATTGAAACAAAAAAAATTAAAATAGTTTGTTTTTTTCAATAGCAACTTGAAGAAAGAATGACTCAAGATTCCTCATCAGCATTTGTCACACCAAGTCCCTCCCCAGAGGGCATTCCTCCTCACTCCATGTCATCACCAATATCTAACAATTACAACCGGGGCATTAAGCGACACAGAAGTGGCAGCGACGGTGACGCCAATGACAGTGATAGTGATAAATGTGCCCCCTCAGGGCAATCAGAGCCCAGTACTCCACTCTTGCCTGTCTCTGTTCATAAGAAGAAGAAGACCAGCTTGAAAAAAGACCATCAAGGCAGCAAGAGTATAAAGGCTGAACCCAGCTCCGCTTTCACCAAAGGTGACTTAAAGAGTGTGAATGAAGAGGACTATGATAAGGGCGACAGCCTCTGTGGTATACCCCCATGTCATACGAACACTTCAGACAAAGCTGGTGACTGTGTTAGGGGCTCTTCTTGCAGAAGCCCCCACCTCTGTGTTAACTTTTGTTGTAACAATAATAACAATGTGGACAGTATGTACAGTCTGCACAAACAGTCGTCGCCTGTCGCTGCGTTGCTTTCATCCTCATCCCCCCTGCACAGCTCAGCCCCTCTGTTGTCATCCATCTTCCACATACAGCCCAAAAATGGCAATACCTGTGACATTGTGAACTCTCACGAGCTCTTATGGCCTGGTCACCTCAGCCCAGACTTTGGCAACAAGCTGGAAATTAAGGCAGAGTTTGACCCTTCACCTTACAGCTCACCCTCGCCTGCACTATCTCACTTGTCAGATGATAAGGTAAGTAGTTGTGTTTTTTTTCAATATATATTTTGTTATGTTAATATTTCTAAATGTTTGTCTCTTTTTAATTTGCCAAGCTGAAGATTTTCAGTGCTTAACATGGCCCAGTTGATCAAGTTTTTCAGTACTTAACATTGCCTAGTTTAGAAAGTTTTTCAGTACTTAACACTGCCCAGTTTAGAAAGTTTTTCAGTACTTGTAACATTGCCTAGATTAGAAAGTTTTTCAGTACTTAACATTGCCTAGTTTAGAAAGTTTTTCAGTTCTTAACATTGCCCAGTTTAGCAAGATTTTCAGTGCTTAAGATTGCACGGTTTAGAAAGTTTTTCAGTGCTTAACATTTTAAGTATCATTGACTGAAACAAGACATTTTTCAGTTTTAATATTAAATAGCTGCCAGGTCATGTAGTATTTGTTCTGGACACAGTGCTCCATAGTTTAATCCCTGCCCACTACTTTCTCATGTTCTCGTTTGTTTTTTGGGTATGTCCTTATGATCTTCTTTTCACTTGAACATTTGAAAACTTATGCATATTGTTTCACTAATTTTGATGTACAGAGTTTGATTTAGCATAAACTTTTCAACACTCAAATTTGTTTGTATTATATAAAATTTGCTTATTTTGATCTTTTAAAATTTAAAAGATCATTTGTTTGTATTATATAAAATTTGCTTATTTTGATTTTTTAAAATTTAAAAGATCTATTTATTAAGCTCCTATCAAGAAGGTAGGTAGGTCATATTCAAGTTAAATAGGTGACAATAAAACAAAATCTTTTTTTGATTCATTATAATTTTTTATTTGAACAAAAATGAATATTTAGAGTACTTTATAAATGTTCTTTGATATTTTATTAAATTTTGTTTAGCTTTAAAGTAAAGGAATATCTTTACATTCTAAAGCCATTCAATAATTTTTTTTTATATATTTCCAGGACCAGTGTGAGCCAGTAGATCTTTCACTTTCAAAATTTAAAGTGAAGTCAGAGAACCTGTTTCAACAGGGACTAGACTTACGCATTATTCCAAAACGTGGTAAGATCATTTATTAATACCACTGCTCCATGCTGGTTAATATGTATGTACAGCTTTATTTGTTTGATGAAATGTCACTGTGGCCATACAATAAAGTGTTACTATTCTCAAACAGAACGTGAAGAAAATCAATCAGACGCAGGGAATAAAATTGGCTCAGCTTCACTTCTGCCATTGCAACGGATTAAAGAGGCATCACAGTAAGTCGATTCATTTGGCTTATTCCTTTTATAAATTTCATTTTTTTTTTGTATACACAATTTTATGTACACACAAAAAAGCCTGTGGAGTCTGGGAGTGCATGAGGCGCTCTGACCGCACTTCCCCTGTGGTGGAGGCTGTCCAAGTTTTGTTGCTCATCATCTTCACTCACTATCAGATCATTGTATTGACCTTGACCTTTTACCCTAAGAGTTCTTATAACAACATAGAATGAAAGTGAAAGAATTAAGAGAAATATTATTGTATCCCTACTTGATGGACTGTAGTCTGTAAAATGGCTGCCTCTCAGAAATCGTTATCAACTCTCCAATCTAGCCGCAGTTACACTCATGTAAGGTTCATCAACTGCAAAGGTTAAGCTTAGAATTTTATCAAGTCAATAGAAAAGCAAACTTTTTTATCAGTCATCATTGACAAATCCCCTTGAAGTCGTAACACTAGCTATTATGTGTTTCTAGCAGTTGTTACCCTTTGAGCCACTGTATTTAGGGTTTAATAAATGACTTGACTTAGTCCTTTTGACTCTCTGTGAAGCATAGGACCACAACAGTATTTCACCATCGAACACTGTTCTGGGCTATTCCACTAAGTTAGGTCCATGTCCATCTTTTTTTCTTGTAATAATAATAATAATATTTATTGGAACCATTCATTTCAGGCAATTTAAAAGTCAAAGCAATGCCCACAACCAGTTTGACATCCAGTCGAGAGGGATCCGCTACTCCATCACACCCAGGTTTGCTAAACAGGAAGAGGCTTATGATGATGTAGACAGCCAGAAGGCTCGTCGTGTTCACAGGTGTGACTTTGATGGCTGCACCAAAGTCTATACTAAGAGTTCACACCTAAAAGCCCATCGCCGAACACATACTGGTAATATCTCAATAATATTTATTTTATTTTTTTTGTTAGATAAATACTGTCTAAAGTATTGAAGAATAAAGTTTTAAGAAAATCCTTGCTAATGCACAGTTTTACTTAAGTTTTAAATTTAAGGCATAACAAAACAGAACAAATCCAGAAATGCTTTTTATTTTGTTTTAATTTCTTAGGTAACTGATTTTAAAAAACGTATTGCTGGTTTTAGATTTTTTATTTGTAATTTAGGATAAATGACTTACAATATAGTGGTTATGGCTTGCAAGAAAACACAATGTACTAAAACATTTTCTGTATTTTTCTTTTTTAACCCCATTCTCGATGATAACCTGGCAATTTCATCAACTCCAGAGATTTAAGGACTCTACTGTATCAAATTTTTATGTTTATCTATGTTTTTATTTTAGTATTCTCGTAAGTATAATTTTCTTTACCTGTTACAGGTGAAAAACCTTACATTTGTACTTGGGAAGGTTGTACCTGGAGGTTTGCTCGGTCAGACGAGCTAACACGCCACTTCCGCAAACACACAGGGGACAAGCCTTTTAAGTGCCATGTTTGTGACAGAGCCTTCTCTCGGTCAGACCATCTATCTCTTCACATGAAAAGACATTGAATCATTAAAACTGTGTCAACCAACAACTTATTTCTTGATGACTAAATGTCCTGAGCCTGTGACATGCGGGCAGCTGCAAAAAAATCACTGAACATGCTGTCTACCTAACTTAATGTACATAGATCCAGTAATCAGATTCAAAGGCATTTAATGTTTGACCATTTTGATGCATTTGTTATGTTCTGAACCCGAGTGTTATTGATACAAAGTTTTCAATATGGAATTGATATTAACTGTTGGCAGGCAACTGAGGCTTGTGCTAAATTAGTACATCTTTACACTGTTTATCCATTTAGATTGAACTAACACCTCTTCTTCAATTACCTATATTTCAGTTTAAATATTTCCAACATACAATTATTTAAGAAGACAGTTTGTAAGTTTTTAAACCAAAGTAACAAAAGAAAAGAAAAGGAGAAATGCTAAAAGATAAAGTAACAATGTGGTAAGATAATCACATATCCATTCAGTATTGTGATTCTTAAATTTTTATATATTTTTTTATTGAGTTGTTCCTCTTGAAGAAATGGCAAAAATTAATCTCAAACCCTTTATCAATTTTTTTTTGGGAGGAGATAATAACCTTCTGAATGATATGAAAACTTAAAAAACTAATTTCTTGATATATGTACAAGAACATTAAAAAGGGGGGGGGGGGGGAGGGAACACTTATTTCAAAGTAATTTTTGATGAATAATTTCTTTATTGTTTTTTATCATTCACTATTTCTATGCTTGTTTATAATTCAATTATTTATATTCTACTTATTTTTGTCACTTTATTTGTAAAGATGAAAGAGTTAATTAACAATACTGTACAATGAGTTTTCTTTTGTTGTAAAAACTAACTTGGCTATATATATGCCTTCCTGCCCTCCAGTTCTGTTAAAGCGCATCCAATACATGATGAGATTAAAAATGGTTCTTGTGATAATTCCAACTTTTCAAACACCAGACGTACAATGTGGAAAATTACAGTTGGCTTAAAACTTCTTGAAATGACTAGCATGAGGTGATAGTATATATTGTTGAAGGCTGTGAGTTTTCCTTTACTTTCTGGGTTGTTTGTTTGTTGTTTTTTATTGGAGTAAAAATAATTCATTATGTTTATTTATAGCCTTTGTTTTGACCTGGGACTTGGTCAAGGAGAACCAGTTGGAGTTTAATAACAACTGTAGTAGAAGATGTATATAATAGACTTTCTCTTACTAAAGAGAATTTGCGATTCAAGAATGGCTCATTATGTTTATGAATCAACTTGTACAAAACTTATTTTAAACTTCATTTACTAGTAATTCATTCTTGGAGATTTACAGAATAACAAATGTATGCTTATTTTGTTTGGTCCATTTTTTTTAAGCAAATAAAATTTTGAGTCATTTCTGCATAGCAAAACAAAACGTTTTGTTTTTTTCATGATTGTTTGTACAGTTGTATAAATATAAATTATGTAATTTAATGTAAATATTTTAGTGTGATTTCTGTTGTTTTTTTTCTTTTACCATCAACATTTTTTATTGTTGACTTTAAAAAAATATTTCCTCTAAAGCAGGAAGTGAATATAACTATCTTCCCTACCCATTTTCATGTAGTATAAATATACAGTCCTTTCCCCTGCATCCCTGGTCTTGTCTTTCGATTTCAATATTTGTGATGAGCATACAATGGGGGAGTGTCTATACATATATATATCAGGAAATATGCTGATTTTTTTTTTTACAATTTTGTTAGAAGTAAAGAAATGTCATTTAGACTGCTGGTACTGTTTTGTAATTAAATTGGTATTTTAAAATGTCAATGGCTGTATTGTTGAATATTTATAGCTGTGAATGAATTGAAACAAAAAATGTAAATCAGATATTTGATTTGTGATTTGCTCAGATGAAAATTTATTTTTTAAAAAATGTGCTTCCTTGGTGACCATTTCTTATTTATGTATCATGTAACTTTGTCCTGTTATTTCCTAAAATTATTTTATCTTTTAATTTTTTTTAAAAAGTAAATGCTATATGTTATATTAGCTGGCAGCATCTTTTAAAAATAGCAATGTCAGCTTTGGAACTGCTAAATGGTCTTTTGTTTCAGTCATTTAAAAAAAATGTATGTATTCATATTGTTTCTAGGGTTGCCAAATCAATTGTCAGTAAAAAAAAAAAAAAAATAGACTTAAATTAGTTTTTTTAAAATTATGTCACTAAGAGAAAAAAAAAAGTATGCCAATCAAAATGAGCAATTACAGACATTAGTGTCCCAAGTAATTTCATTGACATATTGAGACTAACAAGTAACAACTGTCATAAACATGTTTTAAAAAAGTCTGTTATAAATGTGCAAAGACATGAAAGATTCAGAAAGGTGTATGTTACAAGTTTTTATATATGAAGTTGGCAACCATGACCTTTGTGCTTTTCAAAAAAAAAATGTTTCTTCAACCTATTTTTTTTTTTTGTCATATAAAAAAGAAACTGCTGAGGAGAAAATAATTCTTTTTGCTGCTAATTTGCAGCAGTTAGTGTCTATCTATTCCCTCAACACAAGTGCTGCTTTTTAAAAGTTGTCAACTGCTTGACCTTTGTCTTTGATGCTTTTCTTTGTTTGTTTTATTATTTTGTTTAAATCTGATTTAATTCTTATTAATTTTGTTTATGTAAATGCTTAAAACAAAAAAGGCATCAATCAAATTGTTTAAGTTTAATTTTTTGATGTTTTTTTTAGTTGAAAAATTACTTGCACTGAATAATGTCAGAGGCTGGAAAAAGTTGGTTATTTTTTTGGAAAATGATACCCATCTATTTAGTTTTTTGTGTGCATTTTTTTAATTGCAAATTCTTTCTTTATTGATTTATTTTAAAGAAAGTACCAATATGAGAAATAGTTAACTGTGTACATTTATATTATCAGACCAGTAGTTATTGAGTGAGAATAGACAAGTAGGCTTCTAACATTTTCCAATTGTTATTAGTGTTATATTGACCTAGTTGTTGTTGGGTGAAGGTCAAAGTGGTAAGTTTTCTTTGGGTAAAAAGGATATTTTTTGTCTTCCCTGTGATTTCATTGGCTGTTTGAATCCTGTAATGAAAATATTTCATTCATGTTTTTTTTTCTTTCCCTTATTGTGATTGAGATCTATTTTATTCATAAAATGTATGATTCATTTTCTTCCCTGTCCCAAAGTCTCTGCATTTGCCATAAGATATTATTTTTGCCAGTGTTTTTCATGGATTTCATGTCTGTCTGTACAGTGCCTGTCTGAATGGAGTAGTATGATTTGTTATGTTTTGGTGTCTGCTATTGTTAGTGACCACCTTTATTTGTCTTAATTAAATGTTGAGTATAAATGTGTAGTGTTTTAATAAGTGTGTGTGTCTTCTGCTAATGAAAGGTTAAGGTTAAACATTGGAAATGAAATAGCTCGTGTTTTCAAATACCAGATGTCAAGAAACAAGTAAAACAATAAAAATGGACATATACAAAGAAATATTGAGGTGCTTTTTTTTGTTGTTGTTGTTTTAAATTATAATTAATTGTAACTTGGAAGTTTTTATAATGAGTGCAAGAGAAAACAAATTAATTTTCAATTGTGACAATGCTTCATTGTAGATCTTGGCACCTTACAATGACATTAGTCTCCAGCTTCAGACAGTCCAGAAGTGCAACTGATCTAGAGATGCGATAGATAAGTGGGGTCTTGTTTTTAGCCATATGGAGTAAGCTACAGTCCAGAAATGCAGTAGGCCCTACCAATACCAAAGTCGTACCCAGATAATGAATGTGCAAAAGTACATGTATTATAAACTAGTGAGACTTTTATGACGAGCTAGTGGTACAGTAGTCTACATAACAATAACAATAATAATCTTTATCCTTGTAGATAATTAGTCTTACAAATATGCATTACATATGTAACATTTTTTACCTTTGCCTATAATAATAATTGTATTTATAAAGCGCTGTTAACAAACAAAATGTAGGCTCAAGGCGCTGTAACAACATTACAAACAAAAACAAGAGAGCCAAAATGACAGTTAATCTAAAAAAGTTTTAAACAGATAGGTCTTAATGTTGTCTGTCTGAGATCAATGGGAAGTGAGTTCCAAACCTTTGGTCCGTGAACTGAAAAAGCCCGCAGACCGTAGCTTTTGAGGGAGAAACGTGGCACTACTAAAAGCGTTGAGTCCATTGAGCGCAGGGGGGGACATATGGAGTAATCAGTTCGCTAAGGTACAAGGGCATCTCGTTGTTATATACACTGATGACAAAGTGTGGCGACTTTATAATCGACTCTCGCTTTCACGGGAAGCCAATGGAGCGTGCGCAAGAGCGTAGTAGCAGAATCTTGTCTAGTTTTTTTAAGGACTATTCGAGCGGCGTTGTTCTGTATATGTTGCGGCTTGGCTATTTTGTCATCAGGTATACCTGCTAGCACGGCGTTACAGTAGTCAAGGCAGGAGAGTATGAATGCCACAGCTAGCGTTTTTGTTGACTCAGTTGTTAAATATGGTCGGATCTGGCCTAATCTGCGCAGCTGCAGATAAAGACCTTTGCAGAGCTGACTTATGTGTGGGTCGAAAGATAGTGTTGAGTCAAAGAAAACTCCAAGATTCCGCACTACATGGACAAAAGAAACATGGCAGTTCGTGATAAAGAGAGAATCTGTGCTTTCAACTTTTGAGACATTGTTCCTAGTGCCAATCTTAATTATTTCTGTCTTGTCTTCGTTCATCTTGAGTTTATTTTCAACCATCCCATCGCTCACCCTTGCAACGGTACCACTGATTTTCTCTCTGCCAGATGCGACACCTCTGAGGGTACTGATGAATCGTATAACTGTGAGTCATCGGCAAAGAAATGGTATAAGATGCCGGTTGGCCGTATGACACCGTTGAGTGGATATGTATACATAGTGAACAGTACTGGGCCTAGAACTGATCCTTGGGGTACTCCGTATTTCAAAAGTAAGCTTGTTAATTCCGTCCCGCTAACAATGACATTTTGGGTGCGTTCCGTCAGGTAGGATCCAAGCCACTTTAAGACGACTCCTGCTAAACCAAAAGTTAAAGAGAATCGGCCATCATAATTTCATGGTCTAGCGTATCAAAGGCTGCGGACAAGTCCAGCATGGAAAGGATTGATATGTGGCCTTTGTCGGAATTGTGAAGTAAGTCGTTTAGTACCCTGACCACTGCTGTCTCTGTGCTGCGGCACTTCCTATATGCAGATTGAAATTCTTCCAAGAGACAGTACTGTTCAAGATGAGAAAGAATTTGCACTAACACGATGCGCTCCAGAAGCTTTGACAGGAAGGGAAGATTTGATACCGGGCGATAGTTTTTTTTAGACATTCCGGGTCAAGACTGGATTTCTTTAATAAGGGCCTGACAAGTGCATGCTTAAATTGCTGTGGTACAATGCCTGAAGTCAGTGAAGAGTTCACAATGTTAGTAATTGTGGGCACAAGCTCATCTAAACATTCAAGGAGCAAGGAAGTTGGAATGGGATCAAGGTCACATGACTTATTTGGCATCTTTAAAATAGTACTTTTGACATAATCTTCAGATACACGCTGAAACTCGCAAAAAGGAGAATTTTGAAAAATTGGAGAGTGGTCAAGCAGTGATGAGAGGGATGGCATGTCATTTCTAATCTGCTCAATCTTCCCAATGAAGAATCTATTGAAGGAATCAGGGAGTTCAGATACTGGGATAGATGACGGCAAACGTTCGTTATTTGCTCCCCCTAACATTTCAGTGGTGATCCTAAATCAGAAGTTTCGATTTTTTGTCGAATATGACTAGCTTTTGCGTCTCTAATCATCACTAGCGGATCCAGAACTTTGGAGTGGGGGGGGGGTTTCCAAACCCTAATGCCAGTAAACCCTAACCCTATGCATAAACGTGCGTACAGCACATATATACATATATAAAGTAGTGTTTCTCAACTTTGTGCGAAGAAAAAAAACTCATGTTAAGCCCTTTCTCTTGATAGCTTGGGGGTCTGGGGTAGCGATATAAAGCGTTTTGTTTCTTTTTTGCATTCTTCAATGCAGAAACGCATTTTCTTGACATTTACAGCTCATTATTTATCAGTGGGGATCGGGGCAAAGCCCCGACGCCAAAAAGTTTTCTTGCATTCTTCACGGCAGAAACGCATTCTCCTGACATCTACAGCTCATTTCTCATCATTGGGGTTCATGGCAAAGCCCCGACGCCAAATGCATTTTCTTGCATTTTTCACGACAGAAACGCATTCTCCTGACATTTCTTCAATGCAGAAACGCATTCTCTTGACATTTACAGCTCATTATTTATCAGTGGGGATCGGGGCGAAGCCCCGACGCCAAAAGAGATTTCTTGCATTCTCACTGCAGAAACGCATTCTCCTGACATCTACAACTCATTACTCATCAGTGAGGTTCGGGGCAAAGCCCCGACGCCAAAAGCGTTTTTTTTTGTTTTTTTTTTCATTCTTCACTGAAGAAACGCATTCTCCTAACATCTACAGTTCATTATTCATCCTTTTAAAAAATGACCTTTTCAATAATGTTTTACTTTAAAAAATATTCTAATATGAATTAGATAGCCCCTTAATACATTGAAAATAAAACGATTTGAAGATACCCCACATACTTAGATTAAGACTTTGAAGATCGCCACCGATTTTGTTCAATAGGCATGTTTGTAACTTCGTTTTGTTACAGAACTTTAATTCAAAGCTCTAACAAAAAATTTCGGTAGTGAGAGAAGTTGAGCGGACCAATTAGATTCTACTCTAAATTTGTTTGCATTTTTTACGATTGAAGCATAAATTATGAGCTATTAGTCCCAAATTTATTTAACTAGAAAAATAGCAGATAGAGTAAAGGTTGGAAAAAGGCAACTAGGTAAATAATATTTGGGTTCAGAGCTCATCTTAGTCGTTACTCTTATACTGAAACATTTCGTATGAATTCAAAATTTTCCAAAGCAAAGTCTTTCTTTAAAAAAAATATGATAAAATGTAAAATTACATAAACTCTGTCGCCATATTTGACAATTCTGTTTTAAAACATTATGTTTTTAGTCTGGAAAGGGGAGGGGCGGTAGAGTGAAAACAATTAATCCTCGCTCCTTTTTATAGTTTCTGCTAATGATTGCATTTGGCGTTAAAGAATAGGGGTGGGGCGACTCGATATAAGAACTTAATTTAAAGCATATATAAATTATATTAGTGACATATTTTTCTTTAAATTTTTTAATTTCTTAACTATAATTCAAAAGTAAAAAGCATTGGTTTGTCCGATGGGCGCATGTATCGCGCCTCTCACCTGGTACAACCCTTTTTCATTTTATATTTACTAATGATAAAATTTGAGATTAGAGTAAGTGTGCGACATAATATACAAATGGGTTCACTTATCAATACGTAGCTTATATAGATATTCAACTAATTGTGTTCACAAACTATAATTTCTCCATAAAAATAGGACCGCCACCCCCCACTCAGAATGCTAAAGTGGGGAGGGCATTAGATGCTATCCCTCCCCCACTTTACCCCACCGAATCTGCAAAAATACCAGAAGGGTAGCGACATAATATAAAAAATACATTTTAACTCAACTAATTTTGTTCACAAACTATGATTTTTCCATAAAAATAGGACCGCCCCCCCCCCCCACTCAAAAGGTTTAGGTGGGAAGGGCAGTAGAGGTATTCGTCCCCCCCCCACCCCCAATCATCCAAGAGGGGATCGACATAATATAAAGATCGGTTAAAACACCAATAGCACATTTTAATCATATATATATATTTAATTGATTCCGTTAACAAAGCTGTGATTTCTACAAATAAATGGGACCGCCCCCCCCCACTTAAAAGTGTATGGGTGGGGGGCGGGATTGATGCCATCGCCCCATCGCGACCGTACCAAATAGGGCAACATACTAGAGGGGGGGGGGCGAAATAATCTAAAAATAGGTTGAAATAAAAATAATTAGTATATATTATTAACATTCGTATACTGTCACGATCATCAATAGTGCTAGATGTTACAATCAAACTTTATGTCAGATGTCAAGATCTATGAAGATGCTATGATAGATGTCACGTTGAAGATTATCTTGATCTATATCACACCATCAATGATCGTGATTGCCGAGGATCTTGAAATCGTCTTTTAATAAGATGATCGTATAAAAGTAGCTAGATCTAGTTGATAATACGATCATTCAGAATGTTGTCAGTTGATAAGAGGATCATCTAGAAGATGCCAATCGCTAAGTCGATCTAAGTATTTTATTGTATTCAATAAAGAAACTTCTCTTTGTCTAAAACAATTACTTTAATTCAGAACTTGAAAAAGCTATTCACAAATAATTACAATGGTTAAATGTACTTGAATAACATAACTGATCTACACAATAATATAATTGAGTTCTAATACTAAACTCTAGTACATGTTCTCTCGAACACGTTCCATACAAGACTGCGCAATCTAGAACCTTCCCCGGGCTCTAGAGCGTAATCATGTGACCAACAACTCTACACTGCAAGGCCAACCAATAAATGCAGCTCAATGTACAACAATTAATGTTTCAAAACCAATCACATTTATTCTGAACATGATCCTGTTGCATGATAGAAAAATTCCCCGAGGTAGCTCGAGTCCTGCCGACAAGCTAAATATAGACTATGGCCAAATATAGATACAGTGTACGTGACATATACAAATTGTTTGAATTCTATACTAAAATTCGTCCCCCCCCCCGAACGAGTGTGGGGGGGGGGGGCGATCGCCCCTGCCGCCACCCCCCTCTGGATCCGCCAGTGCTAATCATACTGTTAACCTTGTTTTTTTCTAGTATGTATATTTGTCGATGCATCGTCAGACCTGTGTTTTGTAATGTACGTTCGGCACGTCGGCGAATAAGTTTGGCAGTCTTTATATCTTCCGTCATCCAGGGTGCAGATGGTCTAACTAAGACTGTACGAGTGACAAGAGGTGCATGGCTGTCCAGCAACTTTTTCAAGCAAGAATTGTAATGGCTGAGAACATCTGTGTTGCTCTGTTGCAACAGCAAAGAGGTCACGTCCCTTAGTCTATTAGACCATTGGGGCAACATGCAAGACTCGTCGACCGTCTTTCTCCATTCCTCTCTGTGTTTTGCTTTAGTTAAAACCTCTTTCAATGGCAGGCCCGTCCATTCTTTAATGTTGTCATCCCATCCCTTCTCTGTCTGCCTCTTCTTCTTTGCCTGGTACTGTCCCCTGAGTGAAGGTCTTTGCGAGCCCCGAAGATCTTGTAATATGGCCATTTATTTAAAGCTTGCGTTGTTTTACGATAGTTAGAAGGTCATCATGGGGTCCAATCGCTGCAGTAACACTGTCTCTCATCTCTTAGTTTGTGATGCGGTCATTTTGTAACAATACATTACTTTTACTTAGATACTTCCGCGCCGTCCCATTTGTGTTTATTTATAGGCTAGGTTTCAGTGCTTTCTGATAGACAATGTGGACAAGAGCTGTTATAGATATCGGACAGTCGGACAAGATTTTCGTTTATCATAATGCTCGACATCAAACATGTTTTTAAAAAAAGCTTATATCAATTCACTCTGTCTGTCTGATAAAAAGTGTTCCCACGTTATTTCTGCAACACCCATACTTGAATCAAGCTTAAACTTCAAACTATTATTCATTAACACAAACAAGATATGAATCAATTAACAACAACAAAAAAAAAAAAAAGAGTAAAAAAGAGGCTAAAGTTGTTGGGGTTAGTCCCCTTAAATAATTGCTACCGCTATTTCTCCCTCACACATTATCCGATCAAGTTGATACTTTAAGCAATTATTTATTGTACCTAACAAAACACGAATCAATAAACACAAATACAAAATACTCAATTGGTCAATTAAATATTGCTAATTAATTATTTTGTTTGATATCGAATAAAGGAAATAACTTGTACATTATTGGTAGATCACAGAAATATATATATGTCTATGTGGTAGATATAGTTTGAAAGGCTGAGTTCTTCTTTAGATGATTTTTTTTCTTTTTTTTTTTTAAAGAATTAAAAAAAATATTTTGCTTGTTTTATATTCTAGATCTTTCTGTGCGTTTATAACACAAGCCAGTTCTTCTGCTCCCATGATAATATTTTCTGAATTATGTCTATGCAATAATTTTCAACTTTTTCATTGCTGATGACATAGGCCTATTTAACTTGGGCTTCTGTAACAATTTATTTACTAAGACCACTGATTATATTTATGTCATATAACAACAGAAAAACAAAATTAAAATTCTTTAGTTTAGTCGAGACCATTAGAAACATTAGGAGTTGCGGCTCTTAATAAACAATTTTTACAATTCCTTTATTTAGCTTGCCCATTCGTGGTGACTGGGTGAACAAGTTTCTCTTAAAAAAAAAAAAAAAAGAGCTCTAACGATTTCGAAAGATATTTGGCAGCTGATCGATATCTTTGGGAAAAGAATTGCTAGACGGAACGGGGTAAAAGATATTCCATTTTTAAAATCTAAAACTCATTAGTTATTAAAAGCAAAATAATAGCTCTATAATCTTATGGAAAGGAGGAATTTCCCTTTTTTTTTTGTTTTAAAGGTATAGGCCTTTATCACACATATGTTCTCTTGTTTTCCTTAAAGTCTTTCAAACATTTATTGTCAAGAAATAAAAATATTTCAACAAAGAATGTATATCTAGTAATGTGTTAAATTCAAATACAACTTATTGAAAACTAAATAATCTCGTTAACAAATGGAACTTTGCAAGGCTGCAAGTTTTTTTCGCAGAAAAGTTGTTATTTCGCTGAAATCCCCCCCCCCCCCTTTTCTCTCTTCAGTCTTGTGGATTCCCCGGGCGCCCATGACTGCCCTTACCAAATCCGGTCCTAGACATACTGTCAAATAGGCCTATAGATATTATTGAGATATATCTTATTATAAGCATTGAATATAATTATGTTTAAACAAATAGATCTAATCAAAATGGTTAGTAAAGGGGCCTTCTCCTGGCGCTTATAGTTTATTTGCTTGACTGAAAGTAATCCATATTTATAGGCCAGTACATGAGAACAATATTATTTTTAACTTTCATTTACCAAAGAGCTCCATATCAGAAACATGAAAATTCTTGAGTATTTCACAAATAGAGAATCTAATCTAGTTCTATATCTAGATCTAGAGATCTACAGATCTACAATGTTCATCTTTTCTAAATAGTGTTAGACTATGTGTAACTGTCAGAAATTAGGCTGTCACTTGATGTAGACTAGATATTAACCAGAGTCAGTGAGTAGGCTAGGCCTTTTTTCTCGGTCATTTCAATTCACTGATTTCAGCTTTTGGACTTTTATTTTGATTATTAATTTAAATTCATTAAATAGCTTATATAAATAATAGAATAGGTCTAGATCAGTGGTTCTCAACCTTTTTACTTACGCGACCCCCTAAATAATTTCCCACTAGGCGGCGACCCACAACCAGAATTTTTTTTCCTTTACAACTAAATAAATTTGTGCTCATAATTAAATAAAAAAAATGTTAGCATTTAGACTTGCGCTTATTTACTTTTCTATTGCGTATTCACAATATACATTTTGTATAAATAAGTGACATATGTCTGTAAAAATAGTTTAGACACATACAGAAATTCATCCGTGACACCAAGTACGGTTCAAATAAGCAGCATGTAAGAATGGACAAAACAACTTCAATTGATGAATAGACAAAAATTCCAAATTTCCGGGGGTCTTTGGCGCCCCCAGGCTATTTGTCATTCGGTCGTGACCCACAGGTTGAGAACCCCTGGTCTAGATTAAACTCTCGCGAGCGAGCTACTCTACCTCATCGTTGCGTTCGTGTGGAAACAACCATTAGAGGAAGTGGTTAGGCTAAATGGGTAGCAAAACAAAACTCCCGTGGGGATGCCCACGGGTAGACAAGAGTCCACCTCTAGCATGGACGGAGTTGCAAAAGAGTCCCCACAATCCTGTCACAAGTCCATGCGCTGTTCCTCAAGGGACCGTTACATTAAATGGCAAGTCCCCACGGTTAGCTTGGTACAACGAGGGAAAATGGCAGAGGCTCCCGTTGTTCTCGGCCTCTGGCCAAGTCCAGCCAAGCATGCGTCCGGTGCCAAAGGCATCGGAAGCAGCAATGTTTTACTTAGGCATTGACACAGGTCTCTCCCAAACAGAACTGTGTTCACACAGGTTTTTTTTTTTTTACTGTTTGGCGCTCAAACAGGTTTTTTTTTCAAACTTAAAGCTAGAAGAGCCTTCGGCTCAGCTCTTGTACGATCAACAAGATTAAACTCTAGATTCTTTATTTATATAGAGTAAGTTATTGGCCAAAAATTCAAAGTGATTTTGACAGCACATTATGATAAAGTACAGTGATTATGGTTTGAGATTTTTTGCATACACTGATGGGTCGGCATCAATAGATTCTGGAAGAGCAGGCTATGGAGCCTACATCGACTTTCTTGGCTCTTACACAGTCAAAATCTTTGGACCATGTGGTAGTGTTTGCAGTTTTGATGCGGAGACCATGGCAGTCTGTGAAGTCTTAAAAGTCATTGACTCTCAACTCGGCGAGGGACATTTGAGGCAACACAGATTGTTGTGGTCACTGACTCAAAATCTGTACTACAGGCTTTGCAAAGCCCCGGACCATGGCCCCCCAATATCAACACTGTCATCATGGCTTCACATAACATTAAACAACGCTATGGCACCCCTGTAATAATGCAGTGGGTACCGAGTCACATAGGTGTGACTGGCAACACAATTGCAGACTCATTGGCCCACCAGGGAGAGCAAATTCCACCCACTGATCAGGCTGTAAGCTTTCATCAAGCCCTGATGGTTTGAGATATAAATAATAAAAGAGAAAGTTATGAAGTATCAAAATCTTTAGTTTAAGTTTAAGCATTTAATGAGAATAAGGATGACTTAATTGTACCCCTAACCTATATTTGTTATTAGATCTATATTTAAGGTAAAGAGGCCATATCATCAATATGGATGTGTCTTCATTTAATCCTCCAAACAAATTTTTTCACACTTTATTGGATTCGAAACACCAAAATTTACTCCAAACAGTCTCTATATTTTGGTATTGATATACTCAGATTTTGATTCTTTTTTAGTATTAATTAACTAAATTTTAAGATCCACAGGCATAGCCCCACACATAAAATCGTAAAGATGTTTTCAAATTATGCATAAATACGAACACAAAAAATACAAGTTTGAATCCACTTAATCTACCTAAATTAGGTCACAGGGATTGTGACTTCTACACCGACTTATAGACTTTTTTTTTAATGTTTGCATGATTAATTGTGTATTAAATTTTTTTTTTTTTGTCATTTAATAAATTTCTAATACAGATGATCTCTTGTAGTATAGTACAGGCTAGGATGGCCATTCTCTCCAAAATAGCTGAATCCTGTATATACTCTCTAATACTCTCTCTATATGAATCTAGATCTATCTAGTAGGTCTAGATAAAGTCTAGATCTAGGCATTTAATTTCATCCAGTGTATCAAGCTAACTCCAAAGATTTGCCCATTTTATTCTCAATAAAAAAACAACAAACAAATAAATTAAAAGCTACATGACATGTTTTTCAATATAAGATCATTAACATTGATGTCCAAAACTGGTTGTTCGGTTTAACTTTATCATAATTTAATACTAAAACCCTATTAAATTTTTTTTTTTTAATGAAATCAAACAACTTGGCTTATGAATCAAATAAATCAGCTCCAAAAACAGAATCAATTTGGCGGGTTCATTAGCATAGACTTAGCCAATAAAAAAATATAGCCATTAATTAAGGCTGGACCTACTTTATCTTTTTTTTTCAATAGCCATACCAAAAAAAAAATTAGATCTAGCTGTAGATTAAAAAGTAGCTCTTTTGTAGCTTTTTCATTCTTCCTTTCATTTGTTAACGAGGGGATTACGTTTTTGAAAATTTGTATTATAATATTTCTAATTATGAATTAATAATAAGCCATTTTATAAATCCACACTTCCAGGTTTTCCCTCCTGCTAGAGTTAGTGTGATACATGTGTTTTGGACTGTTGTTAAGGTCCCACCTTTCCCACTTCCATCCCCTGCTGTCCTGCAGGTAGTTTGGACTAGGACGTAATCTTCATTTCTAAGAAATGTCCAGAACTTTTAAAACAAAATAATTTTGTTTGTAATATCAATAATATAGTTGTAATAGTTACCATCTCTAAGTTTGAACATATGATTAGGGCCGGCCTTAGATAATTGGACAAAAAGCCCTAGTTGAAGTGAACAAGGTGGCCCCCAAATGAAATAAAAAAATAAACAGAGAGAAAATAAAATTACACAATTTATTTAAAACCTAGTCCGGCTAGTGTACTCAATTACATTGAGCTCAAGTTTCGCTATTTCTTTTCTAACAAAAAATTATTTTGCGTCCTTTGGGAGGCCACCACCAATCAGAGGTCCTAGGCGGCTGCCTAGTTTGCTTATGCCTAAGACTGGCCCTGATATGATAGACCAGTTGAGATGTTATAATTTATTCAAAACTATTTTAAATTTAATCTTAAATATACTTACATTGTTTTTATTTATATTAAGTGCTAATATTTATTATTTTAAAACATGACAATCACATAGGGTAGTGACCATCAGCATAGTGATGGGAATCTGAGACACCCCAGACAAAAGGAATATTTTCAAAGAAATGCAAACTTGAGAAGCTCCACTAAGTCTTGAGTATGACATCTAGTAAAAAAACTTTCAAAGGCTATCAAAAAAGGTAAGTGTCAAATACTAAATTAGATGATGCTAAAAGTGTACAATTTAAATGGGTAGATGTAGACAAAATTAGTTTCTCTGAATTTTATATATATATTTTTTTTTTAGATTATAATTCTTCAATGAATATATATATTGTATTAAAAAACAAACAAAGCTAAACTGTGTATATACTTATTTTCTAGTTTCAAAATATTAAGCGTTGTTTTGTTCATTTTTTTCCACAAGTCGAGTA
Organism: Biomphalaria sudanica; assembly: GCA_036873155.1. Lineage (NCBI taxonomy): Eukaryota > Metazoa > Mollusca > Gastropoda > Planorbidae > Biomphalaria > Biomphalaria sudanica. The sequence goes on along the minus strand of JAZGLO010003812.1, from coordinate 833,057 downwards.
CATGTTTCTGAAAGTGAAAAGTTGCGACTTGATGTCGAGGAGCTAGAGGATGCCCTACTATTGCACTCTAGATATCATTCTCAGACTGACAGCGTGAGAGGTTTGATTAGGTATGTAAAGTATGCACCTGGACAGTTTAAAAAAAAGTGTAATTAGTTAGCTTACCTACAATAGTTAGCATAATTGATGTTCTAATGATTATATGCAAGTATTTATTAAGTTCTCTAGTGAAGTTATCTGTTAGCTAATTGAAATTGGCATTAAGAATTTTTAAAAATTAATTTCATATCTTTTAGTTGTACTTTTTAACAAAACTGTTTCTTATATCACTAATGAAATAAAAGTGGTTATTGTCACCAAAAGTTAAAATTTTGACTAGCATCTTATCCCCACTCAACACTACTGTGGTAAACCAGAAAGATTTACGTAAAAAATTTGTTTCCCTTTTCCGTTTGGTAATAATCAGGAAGGAGATAGGTGGCTCTCACTGGGAGTATGGAGGAGATGGGAAACTCACTACCTATCATTCGAAGCGTGATTTGATTCAGCCTTCAGAGATGAAAGACAGAAAACATGACAAGAACAAACTTTTGCAAGAGAGAAATGAGACGTCATTGAGAGATTACTATAATTCTGGTGCTGTGAATACAAAAGTAACTTTTATTTTAGTGTATTACAAAACGAATTACTGGTTGAAATTGAATAAAAAAATTTTTGTTGTTGAAAACTTACAAGTAATTGGATATTGTAATTGACAAAGTAAATTAAAGCCATCATAAATAATGTTATAATTTTAAACAAGCAGAAGAAAAAATTACTTTTTAAAAAAAACAAAGCTTATCTAAGGTAAAGAACTGCCATTATCTGAAATGTAAGGGTTTAGCTCCCTTTCTGTCATTTAAAACAAAGTTAATTAATTACTACTAATTGATTAACTAATTGGTTAATTTTTGGATTGATTCATGTTTTGTCATCAATTATAAATAATTACGCTAAATTTCAACTTGATCCAAGAATGGGAAGTAGGAGAAAAAAAATCACAAATTAATAATAGGATTAAATTCATATATACATCCACATCTAATTAAGTAGCATTTATTCCCCTTATTTTGATTTCAAATAAAAGAATTAATCACCAATAATTAATGAATTGGTTAGTTAATTTTTTTTTATTGATTCGTGTCTTGTCAGGTACAATGAATAATTGTGCAAAGTTTCAACTTGATGCGTGAATGGGAAATGGGTGAAAAATATGTTCAAACTTTTTACCAGACAGACAGAGTGAGTTGATATAAGTTTTTGTAAAAATTGATTTTGTGTGTCTATAGCATGCTCATTGTTCTCTGGTCCAATCTTCTTTGTGGACATGTGAGGTTAGGAGGTATCTGGGTTTTCATGCTGCATTTTTACTCAACAAATGCAAAAACTCATGCTGGTAGCCTAGCAGTTTGTGCCTGAAGCCATTTGTCCCAAAGTTACTTTAAACCAAAAACAAATAAAGGAAAAAAACATTTTAGATTAGTTTTTTTTTTTTTGTATCAGTTTAGGTTTTATAGAAATGATGTTGTCAGATGACTATTTGTCTTTATTGTTTAAAGGAAAAGCATAGGTCAAGGTCATCTTCCAGACACTCAAAAAAGGAGAAGCAAAAAATTGAGGGGCTTTATGTTGAGGGTCAGTTTTCTAAATCTGATTGGTCAAGGATAGACACTGATTTCACCTTGAAAGGAATGAACACCAAAGACAAAAAACTTATACCAGGTGTTGACAGAAACTCAAAACTGGAGAAAGTTGATGCAAGAAGTCCAAGAAGAACTAAGCAAGAAGCAAGGAACGAGCATCAGAATAGTCAGAGTGTAAATAACTATTCTAAGGACAAGGTGTTAACACAAGTTGGCACTTATGACGTAGACAAAACAACCTTGACCTCATTTCATTCTACAGAGAGAAAAAAAGAGAAAAACAACAAGACCAGCAAGGATCACTTGGTGATTGCTGCTGCCCAGAGCACAAGAATGCTTGATGCAGATCCTGCTGGTAGAAATCCTGTTTCTAGTTTAGAAATCTCGTACACTTACATGCCTCCCGGGCCGGAGGCTCACAAGCAGCAGTCAGATCTTACATACCAGAAAACACTGGAGTTTCTGATGTCTCAGCTCAGCCCTGCCAGTTCTCCTCATCATGCACCCAGAGAGAAAACTAAAAGACATAGAAGTAGTGAGCTGTCTAAAGACAGTGGGAGAGAGTCTAGGCATGAGTCACGACAGCACACTGGGGATGGGCATCATATTTCCAGCAAGTTTGGGGCAACTAGCCAGGGGGTGTCTTATCTAGACTCCAGAACATGGCAGCCTGGTATCAAAGACTCAATTCCTGATGAAAGGATTGCCCCAAAGTTTGAAAAGTCTTATTCAGGTCTAGAGAGCTACAGAAATGACAGATTTTCTTTATCTCCAAGTTCCGGAGACTCCAGAACCAGTGAAGGAAATAAATTTGAAATAGATTTCCCTGGTTTATATAGCTTTAACTCCCAGAGAAATCTTTCATGTAAAACTGACGCAGTGGCTAGAAATCAAAGTGAACTTTATTACATAAGAGCTCAAACCTTGATTCCAGAGTCACCCAATGAACATCTAGAGCATTCCCCTAGTCCAGTGTTAACTAATCAGTCCAATTTAATCTCATTCCAATCTGATGCCAGTGTAACCAAACAAGCAGCATTCAATACATTCCAATCAGAACCGACTTTAACATCTGCCATCACTACAAAGACTAGGGTGCCTCAAGACCCAGCCACATCTGCCATTACAACACAGACTAGGGTGTCCCAAGACCCAGACACATCTGCCATTACAACAAAGACTACCCAAGACCCAGCCACAATTGTTCCTGAAAGTGCAAAACAAAGCTCCTCTGGTAAGTGGCTTGTCTTTAAATAAGTTCTCTCATTTTTGTGACATAAAAGTAGTTGTATCAAACTTCTAGAAACATGATTTAATAATTGAACATCCAGAGTGCAATAAAGACATTTCTACGTCAAGGACTAAAAATGTGTTTTGAAAAACTACAGAAGTCGACGTAAGAAAAGTAAAGAATAAGAGGATTGATTATATCCATATACAATTATATAGCATAATAAAATTATGGCCCAGTGCTATTTTTAGAATAAAAAAAACATAAATTTTGAATATTTTGTATTGTTGTTGAGAATTTATAATTAAATAATAAAAAAATTTTTTAGACTAATTGTAACCATAACTTCAATGTTGCCTAAAAAATATGGAATTAAAAAAAAAAAGAATTTTGATATAAGAATTACTCTTTTTATTTTTTACTACAGTCAAGTTAGTATGTGATCCTGATGTCCGAGCCTGGCTTGAGAGCCTGGGTCTGCAATCACTTGATCAATACATCCAACTTTTTGCTGAGCACCAGATGGACATTGCCAGCGTTAGGTTGCTGACTACTGGTGCCCTAAGAGACATGGGTATCAATGCCCTAGGTCCCATCATGAAGATAATCAAGGGAGTTCAGGTTTTGTGTCGACATGATAACATTCATGTTGAAAAGTCTGAAGTGAAACTTATCAGAAAGGACAGTCATGAAACTGAAGAGCCCATTGGTCAGGAACCCAATAGGTCAACGTTGAGTCCTGAAGAAAGCAATGTGGCATCTTTGAATGTAGAAACGTTAAGATCTCATGAACAAGGAGAGACAAAGTCAGGTTTGCAACTATCTTCTCAGGAGACAAACTCTAGAACTGAAGAACATGACAGACCTGAGAGACCTAAGACTAATGCATGGGAGCCTACAGAAAATCAAACTGAAACAAACAGGATACATTCGTCATCTGAAAAGTCAGAAAAAGGATATGCCAGTAAGAAATCAACAAAAAAGAAAGTGAAAACATCTAGGTCAGTGGTCAAAGGGAAACCACCATTGGCTAACAAAGTTGGTGATGATGGTGAGTATAAAGCTCATTGATTCTTGATTTATATTAATATAGGCTATATCTATCAACTGTATTTAAAGCTTGAATAAAAGTAAATCTCTCAACCATTGCATCTTCCAATGATATACAAAGAATTGTTTATCATTTGACCTAACAAAAGATGATAATGTGACAAGTTTTTAACATCTGTAATTATTATTTTTATTTGCACAATAATTCACTATTCAGCTGGTATAAAAACATACTCCCTAATAAAATGTATTTTAAAAAATCAGTTTTATAGACCAATTTTTAGTAATGCAGAAAGAAATCTTCCATCTAATACTGAGCACATTCTCAGGTAATGGTAAGGAAACAGATTATTGGATATAATTGTCAACTCTGGAGAGAAACTCATCCAGAATTAAAACAAATTGAAAGCTGCTGTCTTTCAGACAATCTTTTCTGATCTAAATCAAAGGGAGTACAACCAGAAAGAAAAGCAGGATATAGTCTGAGTGAACTGACCACCACATTCATGTCCCGACACATAACTTGTTGACACATAGCCTTCTCATGCTGTATCTGGTATAGTCCAGAATCATCACATTTTTAAGTGGATTCATAAGCCTTTTATCTATAGGAGGTATAAAACTAGAATCAGTAAGGTAAACCAAAGTTTAAGTAGGTTTTTAATCTCTTATCAACATGGACAACTGGTTATCACATGGCTACATTATGGATTCTGATATTCAGCTACAGTCCCTGGTTGACAAACTATCTGCTGCTTGCCAGAAGTTTGGCTTAAACATCAGTCTAAGCAAGACTAAGATAATTGTCCAAAACACAAACACTGCACCTCAAGTAAGCATTAATGGCCAACCACTAGAAATTGTTGCTCACTTTTGTTACCTTGGCTCCATCATATCCAACAGCACTCTACTTGATAAAGACATAAACAGGATAGCCAAGGCAATGGCCACCATGTCACAGTTGCAAAAAAGAGTCTGGGACAACATATTGCTGACTAGCAGTACTAAAGCCCTAGTCTACTGGACCTGTGTGTTGAGCACCTTGCTGTACGGAAGTGAAACATGGTCAACCTTCTCATGGCAGGAAAAAAATCTGAATGTCTTCCACTTCCGATGCCTAAGGCGGATCTTTAAAATAAGGTGGCAAGATAAGATAACCAATGAGGAAGTGCTACAAAGAGCAGGGTGCCAGGACATCCGCTCTGTTATCAGCAGCAGACACCTTGGCTGGCTTGGCCACGTTCGTAGAATGCCAGTAGGTCGACTTCCACAGGACATCCTGTATGGCGATCTAATAGAAGGCAGGAGAGCCACTGGTCGCCCACTTTTTCATTATACGGATGAATGCAAACGCGACATGAAGCTCTTCAAAATCGACACTGGCAACTGGGAAGAGGTGGCACTGGACAGATCCACATGGAGAGAGAGCATAAAGGAAGGGTCATGGATTGCAGATGTCATACACAACAGAAGCAGAAAGAATGGTGAAAATGCAATGGCGCCTGGTGATTATATATGCCCAACCTGCGATCGCAGCTGTGTATCAAGGATTGGCCTCTTTAGTCACACAAGAAGTTGCAAAGGGAAAAGATCGTCTCTCGAAACATAAAATGCCACAGACATTATGGATGTAATAATCTTCTATTTAGTTTGTAATTTATAAGCTTAAGTAAAATTATGAACATTGTTGATTGAACCTCCTAAAAAAAAATACATGTTAGTTATTCCAAATATGAAACTCCTTTATTATCATTTAACTTTTTTTATGACATTTTTTAGGTGTAGCTGCTGCCGCCAAGAAGTTTGCTGCCAAACGCCAGGAACAAATTAGGAAATTGGAAGTTGAGGAGAAAAACTTAACAGCGAGAAAACAGGTGAGTGAAAGCATGTTGCATTAAGATTAGAATTTGTATAGGAAGTTGATTGAGAGTAACTCTGTTTTAATTAGTTGTTTTTTTTTGTGATGAATATTAGAATTTGTATAGGAAGTTGATTGAGAGTAACTCTGTTTTAATTAGTTGTTTTTTTTTGTGATGATATTATGCTGAACATTTTAGTTTAGAATGTAAAGTTTCTGTAAATTATTGTGTCGTTTGTTTACATCTTTAGAGTAGAATAGTAGCTCATATCAGATGAAAGCTTCTGCTGAAGATGGCTATTCTATTTCAGATTAGAGATGAGTTGACCACTAGACATCAACTCAGAAGATCTTCAAGCCTTGAAAGAAATGGTCAGGGCTCAAGTAGTCTTGCTAGGTCATCATCTTTCACATGTGTAGGAACTGCTTTAGAAGAGGTGAGGTTTAATAATGTATACATAGAGTATTGCTTTGAAATGATTGTATATTGGTCTCATTGAGCAGGCTTCATTGTACCTTGAGATGTGGCCAAAGAGTTTTTTTTTTTTTTTTTTTACAGTAGTTAGCCGATCATGGCGGGTTCGGATTGCTGAACTAATCCTGTCTCTAATATCTTTGTAATGTGGTCTTTGTATGTGGTACCTAGGATCTTTCTTTAGCATCTCAATTCTTTGCTAGGATCCTCCTCTCGTCTTCAGTTAGAGTCCAAGATTCGCATATATATATATATAAAAGAATGCACAAGAGCTATGGCTAAGCAGCATTATATCTATCTATATCTATATATATAAATCTACATGTACTTAATGGTTTATTGTACTAACAAAACATGAATCAATTGAAAAATTAAACCAATTAGTCAATTAATTATGTAGTTTGATATCAAATAAAAGAAATAACTTCCACATTATTGAGATGCACACTTGTAAGTGCTTATTTCTTCCCTTCAGATCAGTTTTGCTTCCTCAAGTTTAAACTTTAGACTTGCAGAAAAACAAAATCCAATGGTCGCCAGAGTTCAAACTCTTAACATCCCATGGCTTTGTTTTCATTCCTACAAAATTTTTTAGAAACTTTTTACAAAGCTTATATCAGCTGTCTGTCTGGTAAAAAATTTTTACACACGATTCCTCCCACACTCAATCTCAGATCAAGCTGAAATTTTTACAATTATTTCTTTTACCTGACAACACAAAAATCAATTTAAAAAAACAACCAATTAGTTAATTAGCTATTGGTAATATATTATATTGTTTATTATCTTGAACAAGGGAAAGAAATTGTAAATTGACTAAAGTGGTGGTATAAGCTGAATTAGTCTCCTTTATTGGTCATTGTCTGAGTCTTAGTGAACACAAACTTGAAACATAGGACAAGACTATAGAAACAATAGATAACTATACAATCTTCCATGTTCATAAGCTTTCCACTAGTAGAGTGATTAACCTGTTGGCTTGAGAAGCCTGAGAATACTTGAGCCATGAGTTTGAATTCTGGTTGTTCTGCCCTTTTTTAAATTTAAATTTTTTATTGTTAAACCAGATTTATTACAAATTATATACATGAGTGATCCAAACTAATTGATAGAAGTATGCTTAATATATATAAGCTTTGTTTTTAAAAAAAGTATTTTTAAAATTATTTTCTTGTTTTTCTATCAATGTACTTAAAATTCCAGCAAGATAAAAATAGTGATGTTGTAAAAACTGAACGAAAGACAAACAAGAAACATGTTCCTAATCTCAGTGAGTAAATTACAAGACATTTATATTCTTACTTAGACTTAGGGACTTGGGTCTCCCGCGCCGTTCGGCGCATTGGGCGGCAAGCTGTCTCCATAAAGATCTGTCACTGGCAATGTCTGAAGCCTCCTCCCACCTGGTGTCCACTGTTCTGAGGTCCTCCATGAAGGTGTGTTGCCAAGTAATACGAGGACGTCCCTGTTTGCGCTTTCCTCGTTTTGGCTTTCATGTTATCCTTGGTGTGCGTAATTCATTTTGACGTAGAACATGTCCCGCAAACCTCATGCGACGCTCAGTCACAACTTCACTAAGTGTTCGACTCCCAGTTCGGCATAGGATTTCCTTGTTTGAGACCCGATCTGTGTAACTGACTCCCAAAATCCGTCTCAGCCATCTCTGTTGAGCCACATTTAGTCTTTTCTCAATTTTGACAGATGACTTCCATGTCTCACATGAATATGTAGCAAATAAACGGGACTGGATTGAGCAGAAGGGACAAGAGGCACAAGCAGCTGCAAGCAGAAATGACACAAAAACCCTCCATCGTATTGTCCGAGATCTCACTGGAGCAAAGAGTGGACATGGGGCACCGATAAAAGACAAGCAAGGCAAGAACAGGATGCAAGATGGGTAGAGCACTTTAAAGAGACCCTTAACCAACTGTCGCCAGACCTAACTTACATATTCAAGGACCCCTCTCCAGACAATGATCTCAAGGTCAAGACAGACCCAATAACTGCTGAGGAGGTTACCATGGCCAGACATGATATCAGCAGAAATGCTAAAATATGGGGGACAGTGTATTGTTAACAGAATGACTGATCTCTTAAATCTCTGTTGGCGAACTGCAAAAGTCCCAGAGGACTGGCAAAAGGGAGTGATTGTAAAGCTTCCAAAAAAGAGCAACTTGGCAGACTGCAACAACTGGAGGGGCATTACTCTCCTCTCTGTCCCGGGCAAAGTTTTCAGCACTGTTTTGTTGAGACCGCTTCAACAGTCTGTAGATGAAAGGCTCAGAGAAGAACAAGCAGGTTTCCGAAGAAGCACATCATGTACAGAGCAGATTTTCATTCTACGAAATATCATAGAACAAAGTCTTGAGTACCAACAACGGCTAACGATCAGTTTCGTGGACTCAAAAAAGCGTTTGATAGTGTCCACCGAGAATCACTATGGAAAATAGTTAGAGAATACGGTATCCCAGAAAAATTTGTCCAGATCCTACGACACCTTTACAGTCAGTCTAGTTGCTGCATTAAAACAGAAGAGGGAATAACAGAGTTTTTTATAATCGAGACAGGTGTGAGACAGGGGTGCATCTTATATCCCTTCCTTTTCCTCCTAGCCATCGACTACATAATGAGGAGAGCATTGAACCAGACTGCCTTTGGTATTCCATGGCATGAACAACTCCGATTGACGGACTTGGACTTTGCTGATGATGTTGCACTAGTCGGGGCTACAAATAAATGCATTCAAGAAATGACGGAGAGCCTAGACGGAGAGGCACCCAAAATTGGCCTCCGCATAAACTTGGATAGGCAAAGGGTGCCCCCGTCAAACTTGGCGAGTCAAAGCTTGAAGAGCTGGACAAGTTCACATACCTTGGCAGCATCATAACAAATGATGGAGATGCTTACCATGATGTAGCGTGCCGAATAAGAAAAGGCAGGAAGCATTTTCCAAAGGCTGCAGCCTATTAGGACTAGCCAAGTCATTGGACTCGAGACAAAAATACACCTTCTCAACACATTCGTCATCCCAACTGCTACATATGCATGTGAGACATGGAAGTCATCTGTCAAAATTGAGAAAAGACATTTATATTCAGTTTTTGTAAAAAACAAATTTTAGTTATCTTTTTGGTTAGAACATGTACAATTTGTGTAAAAATTAAAATGCCAATAAACTATTTCTCTCTAGGGCAAGGTGGTCTTGAGAAGTATGCTAGGGATGACAGTGAGATTTATTCTGTTAGTCTTTCTGATGTAAGTAAGGTCATGCATTTCTTCATTTTTGTTTAAAGTGATATTTTTTAACATTTGTTTTTATTAAATTCATTACAAAAAGTGAGAAAAAATAACATATGGAAATTCAATGTAATATAAATTTAAAAAAAGGTTGCGTGGTAGCTGAGTGGTAAAGCACATGGCTTTTGAACCAAGTGCTCTTGGGCTCGAATTTGAGTAAAGACTGGGATTTCGAACTTCAAGATCTTTATGACACTCCTGAGTCTACCAAAGTCTAATAAGTACCTGACATTAGTTGGGTAAAGTAAAAGCGCTTAGTCATTGTGCTGGCCACATCACACCCTCATTAACTGTTCGCCATAGAAAGAAATGACCTTCGCATCATTTCTTGTAGATCACATGATCTGAATGGGGAATTAAAATTTTTTTTTTTTTTTATAAATACAAAAAAAAGATTTTTGATTCTTAAAACTAAATTGCAAACTAAAAAGTTTAAGGCAATCAACACCATGATTAGTTTGAACTTTTGAAGATTGGGTTAAAAACTTACAATTTGAGACCAACTCTGGAGTTTTGACAATAAAAACCGGATTTGCCAAAAAAAAACAACACATGCTGTTATATATTATTATATCTGGACTTGTAAAGGCCCCCACCCCACCCCCACCCCATCTCAAATAGCTTAGGGCCTTTTCACGTCAAAATCTTGCCCTGAACATGCTGATGAAAAGTGCAAAATGTGACAGAAGGTTTTCTTTCATGTCAGCAGAGTTTGGAAAGAAGTGACGAGCAAGCATCACCCCATGAGTGGAACTTGGGAAACATTTGGGCTTTGAAGAAGCAGCTCTTCAATATTGAAATGAAGCTGGCACACAAGGAGGACATGTTTAAACAGAATGGTGCTCAAGGTTATCCTGCTAATCATCAAGATGTCTCCGGCACCAGAGGAGGTGGTGGTAGCGCTGATGAAAAACTTTCGTTGCTACAGCTGGAAGCACACAATGAAGCAGGCTTGGCAGATGCTATGCCTGGCCTGCAAGAAGATCTGAATCATAACTTCAAGCCATCAACATCCAATAGTTTGCCTCCTAGAGATTTACAGTTGAATGATACATCACTGAGTAAGAAACATCCACTTGCTAACAAGGATAACACAGCTGGCTTGGCAGTGAACAAAGATGATAGGCTGAATAGCGCTGACTTGATGGCAGTGGCTGGTCATTCCATGGCCATCAAAGGGACTACTATACACAGGGACTATACCAAGCAGTTCCAGGCACACACTAAGTAAGTACTGAGGATATATGGTTATATCTTTTGTCTAATTTCATTAAGCTTTACTCACAATCGCATAATGGATTAGGCTCTTTGGCACTCTCTATTTGGCATTTAACTCTCTCAATGTTTGATCCTGGAGTAGACTCCTCCTTCAGTTAAATATCAAACTTTCAATATTTAATTTTGGACAAGATCCTCCCTTAGTTGAATATTCAACCATTTCTTTCAATTTTTGATCCTGGATTAACCTTCTCCTATAGTTAAATGTCAACTTAAATTTGTCTCAATGTTTGATCATGGACTAAACGCCTCCCATAGTTAAATGTCTAACTACATTTGTCTCAATGTTTGATCATGGACTAAACTCCTCGAAAAGTTAAATGTCAAACTACATTTGTCTCAATCTTTGATCCTGAACTAAACTCCTCAAATAGTTAAATGTCAGACTACATTTCTCTCAATGTTTGATCCTAAACTCCTCCCATAGTTAAATGTCAGACTACATTTCTCTCAATGTTTGATCCTAAACGCCTCCCATAGTTAAATGTCTAACTACATTTGTCTCAATGTTTGATCATGGACTAAACGCCTCCCATAGTTAAATGTCAAACTACATTTGTCTCAATCTTTGATCCTGAACTAAACTCCTCGAATAGTTAAATGTCAGACTACATTTCTCTCAATGTTTGATCCTGGACTAAACTCCTCCCATAGTTAAATATCAAACTACATTTCTCTCAATGTTTGATAATAATAATAATAATAATAATAATAATAATAATAATAATAATAATGTTTATTGTCCGTATGGAAATTTGTCTTACAATTTGTGCATTACACTAAACAAAAAACATTATAACTATAAGTGTACATTCACACCAGACTCACTCATAATTTACATGTGACAAAGATTATACCAGATTGTTTTTATATAATGATTTGATTGCCAGGGGAACAAAAGAGTGTTTGTGTCTTTGTTGTCGGTGTCTTGTATCTTTTTTGTGATGGTAAAATCACAAAATCCTGACACAAAGGGTGATTCTTTATTTCAAGGATCTTGTTAGCTTTTTTTTATAGATGTTTGTCTCAAACAACTGCCCAAATGGGGTTTGTTTTTTGCCAATGATTTTACCAGCAGCATTTAGGATTCTATAAAGTTTATTCTTATATTTAATGCTCAGATTGCCATACTAGGCAGTGATATTGAAACTTAAAATATTGCAGATATGAGCGTGATAAAACATAGTCAAGGCCTTTTCACTAACATTAAACGAGGACAGTTTTCTTAGTAATCGTAATCTTTGCTGCCCTTTTTGCTAATATAATCAGTATTTGCAGTAAAATTTAGTTTATTGTCTAGGATAGTACCAAGGTATTTAAAGGTTTGCACAATTTCAATAGTCTCTCCAGCTACAGAAACAATATCATGTTCCTTCTTTTCCCTACGAAAATCGATTATCATTTCTTTGTTTTTTTTTACATTTAATAATAAAAAATATCTTTACAGTATTTTTCAATGTGTTCTATTTCTTTGAAATACTCATTTACGTCTGAGCTCTCTGAGAGCAGGGCAACAAGAGCCGCATCATCAGCGAATTTTGTGAAGGAGCAAAAAGGACTATCGGATTGAAAATCGTTGGTGTACAAAATGAACCACAATGGCGATGTCACAGCCCCCTGGGGCGCCCCTGTGTTAACTATGCGTTCATTTGATATAACATTGTTTACCCTAACCCTCTGAGATCTCTGGGTCAAAAATTCATTAGCCCATAGTATTACGTATGGACTAATCTTCAACGCTTTCATCTTTTCAATGAGTAAATGAAGTTGTATAGTGTTAAAAGCTGATGAGAAATCAATAAAGAACAAACTTACATAAGTGTTCGGTAAGTCCAGATGTTTGTAGGAGCTACACAATTTAAAATATTTAGGATGGCATCGTCTACACCTTTACCCTTTTGGTTAGCAAATTGTAAAGGGTCTAACTTATTACAAAGATCATTCAGAAGAAACATTTTAACCAATTTTTCTAAACATTTAGACACAATGGAAGTAAGTGAAACAGGTCTATAGTCATTCATTTCCTTCGGTTTGGAAACCTTTGGCACAGGTACAATTATAGATGACTTCCACACAGGTGGTATCTCATGGTTTAGTAATGAAGTAGAAAAAATATCTTGGAAAGGTTCAGCTAGTTGTTCAGCGCATTCTTTTAAGATTCGCCGTTTTATTCCATCAGGCCCACCAGCTTTCATTGGGTTGACGTTTTTGAAAATGTTACAAACTTGCTCTTTAGTAATCGCTAATTCTAAACAGTTGTTAATATTGACATCCTCAAGGGCTTTGAGTCTTAGATAATTAAAATCTTTCGTGTCGAAGCGACAATAGAAATCATTTAACTCGTTGGCTAATGTTTTTTCGTCTCTTGTAGCAAGATTATTTTTAATTTTTACTTGTGATTCTGCCATTTTGTTCATGACGCCCCACGCCTGTCTCATGTCACTTCCAAATATTTTATTTTAAATTGTTTTTTTTTCCTCTTACTTATGTACTTAATTAATTTTAAAATTCCATTCCTTTTTCTGTATGCCTATAATTTTAACATTAGGACCATTGAAGTGTCACAAGTTTTTCATTTTTTCTCCTATATACTTTTCCAAGTCAAGGTTCTCCCTTGAGCGTGTTTCAACTTCATTAACATTATCTTCCCATCATCCTTTCTTTTGTTGTATGATACCATGAGCTTTAGTTTGGAAGTATTTTTGTAAAACTTGATGACCTTGTGACCTGGCCAGGACATTATTACATTAGTGGTCTCAATGAAAGAAGACATATAGGAGTAACACTTTGTATCTTCTGTTATGCTTACTACTGAATTGTCTTACAGGATACGTCCAGACCTGACAGCAACAGCGTCCCATCTTGAAGACCTAAAGAAAGTGAAGTTGGATAAAAATGATGTGGCCTATTCAGAACGAGGTTGGACTTGTTTCATTGTTGTGCACACTCCAACTGATACATTGCTGTCTTTAATTTGGGATTTATTCTGATTTAGATTTGTCAAATTAGGTCTGAAAACATAACATTGTAATTGCTAATCTCTTAAAGTGTGTGTGTTTTGTATTTCAGACTTAGTTGGGGATGGAACATTTTCACAAGTATTCAGGGGAGACTATAAAGGAACAACTGTGGCTGTCAAAAGGTTAAAATTTCCTTTGCAGTCTACAGACAAAAACTATTTTGCTGCTGAGGTAAATTTATTATTTCTGTTTTGAAAATATATATCACTATTTTTATGTACATTATTATATAACTATGCCAACAAACCTAGCTTTTGACAATGAGGAAAAGCAAGTGAAGAATCATGACTTTTAGACTTTAGTCTTAGAAGATTAAACCTACAAATGTATTTTGATCATTGTATGTGCTAACCCAAAAGCCAATCTAACACCAAAGTTTAATCTAATATTCTGTTCATCCTATGTTTTTTTTATTGTTGTTTCTAGGTTTCTATGCTTCAGAAACTACATCATCCAAATGTGCTGTCTCTGCTGGGTGTCTTCAACATCAGAAAGTTGACACATATAGTTCTGGAGTTTATGCCTGGGGGAAATCTACATAATTTATTGCATGGTACAAGCAGGTGAGATAGTCTTGTGGTTCTACAGGTTATATTTATATATATTTACTGTATTCTGTTTTCTGCAGAAGTGTTGCAGAATTTTTATTTTTATCAGTAATGTAAGCTTGTCTAAGAGATTTTGTGGATAAACATTTTAGGTTTTGCTGTCACTTAAAATTTCAGTTTCTTCATTAACTATTGGTTTAGCTCAAAAATATAGGTAGGAATAAAAGTATACCTAATGATAGATAAATCATCTAGATTATAAAAAACAAGTATGGATCTCAGGTCACATTGAAATAGAAGGCATAGAAAAACACGTTTTGGAATGACTAAATCCAAATTCCCCCTCTACCCGGAAGAAATAAAAATAAAAATAGAGAGTTGAATAAATGAGAAATGGACCAACTCTCACACAAAGTTCAAGAAAAAAAGATGCCTATTACAACCTGAACAACTTTGTCTCAGAACCCCGCACTGTAGAATGAGATAACATATTCTAGAAACTAGTCCTCACTAGTGAGATTTGCCTTTGTAGAACATCACCAGAGAATGCTAACTTTATCCTCCAAAGCTACATTTTCAATCAAGAGGCCCAAACAAGACACTGGCCCCAAACCCTCCTATAGAACAAAAACTAATATGGAGAGCTTCCAGATCTGGAAACCTTTGCACAGTTCATCACACATATAGTTCTACTCGTCTGAACATTTCCATTTATAAATGAGAACATAGAAGAAGAAGAAGAAAGAAAATGAAAACAAGATTATCTGTCCAGACCTTAACTCTTTTAACTTGTATAAAGTCCTTTACACACTGCCCACCACCTTCCATGATGACCTATTACCCTCTGCCATTTTCTCTTATAAAGATTTTTACTCTGCTGCTATCTCCCATAAAGATCTTTACTCACTGTCACTTCCTCCCATAAAGATCTTACTGTCTGCCCCCTACCATCTATGACAGGGGTTCTCAACCTGTGGGTCGCGACCCCCTTAGGGGTCGATTGACGATTTGCCAGGGGTCGCCTAAGACCATCGAAAATATGGATTGTTATTGTCTATTCTTCTATTGCTGTGTGTGTGTGTGCGGGGGGAGGGGTCACGGCAGAGTAGGGGATTGTAAAAAGCGGTCGCCAAGCATAAAAGGTTGAGAACCGCTGATCTATGAAGAGCTTAATTCTCTGACACTTCCTCTTATAAAGACATGTTACTCCCACTACCCTAAAGACTTTTACTTGCTGCTACTACCTCCCATTAAGACTTTACCCTCTGCAATTTCTTTCCATTAACACCTTTACTAGCTGTCTTGATCTCCCATAAAGACCTTTTACCTTCTGCCACTACCCTCATATAGGCCTTTACTTACTGCTTCTATCTCAAATATAGATTTAACCCACTACAGTTACTTCCCTTGTGGATAATTTAAATTGGACTGAATTTCCTTTACATTTTCTTTTGGTCTTCTATGTACAGGATGACTTTAGGAAGTGATGTGTTTTACAAGGTTGCCAGAGATATCAGTTTTGGTGTGTACTATCTTCACCACCGACAACCCCCTGTCCTTCACCTTGACTTAAACTCACATAATGTTTTGCTGGGCCCAGAGTTTCATGCTAAAATAGCTGACTTTGGCTTTTCTAAGCTTAAGTATGTATTACTGTTACTAGCATTTTGTTAGGATACTATTTAGTTGTATTGTTAAAGAGATGGCTATAATACCCATATTTCTGCTTAGTTATCATGTTTTGTTTAGTGTATATATATATAGAGTTCGTCCATCATGGTTCGATGATGACCACTTTTGTTTGGTGTAATGCACTAATTGTAAGACAAGTGTCCATATGGATAATAAAGATTATTATTATTTAAAAATTTCATTTTTATCTTTCGAAAATAATTTAATCGGCTGTTTAGTTTTGATACTATTCAGCGTAATGTTTTAGTACATTTTTACTTATGCCCAGAGAGGAAAATATTAATACAATATGACTATGAAAGCATTTTCAGTAGTTTATTTCTACATGGTTATTATAGGAATTGTTTGAAAGATAATTTTCTTAGACACCATTTTTCATTCCTTGACATAGAATTCTACATCTGAGTATATTTGTTTCTTTTATGTAGACATGAGGCAGACACAAAATTACCTAAAACCAGCAGAGCAAAGCATGTTACCTGTAATCTCCCATTGTGGATGGCACCAGAGTTGATTTGTGCAGGGGAGGTAACCGCCAAAGCAGACATCTACAGTTTTGCTGTTGTATTGTGGGAAATGATAACCAATAAACTTCCTTATGAAGGTTGTTCAGTCTATCAGGTCAGTTCTAGATATCTTACTTTTTCTTCCCTTTTTTTTCTATGGCATGTGAAATAGAATTCACTTTGTTTAAATGGTTGTAACATAGTCCATACTTGCTTACACTAGGGTATTGAGTCACTAAAAAAAGATCTTACAGCTGTTGTTTTTCCCAGTTATAAGGGAAGAGTTGAATTGACTCTTCGTGACCCGTCCATATGTAAGAATCTTGTTTTGAAATGCTTATGGCAGCAATCTTATCCTCAGCTGCCCATTCTTTCTATTGTTGAATAAATAAATAAATAATAAGGAAAAAAATAACAGAAATACTTCCTGGGAGCTAATTCACACTCATTTTTAACTTCATCAGGTGTTAGAACAGGTGAGGACCAATAAGCGTCCATTGATTCCAGACCATTGTCCACCAGATTTGTCCAGGCTGATACAGAAGTGTTGGGACCAAAATCCTGCTGCTAGACCAGGCTTTAAAGTGAGTCATGATTTGAGCTATAATACAATACATTGAAATTAATATCAAATTGGCATAAAATCTTTTTGCATGAATATTCAATTTTTATTTTGTATTGAGTAATGTAGAAACCATAAATTGTTAATGTTGTTCTCTTTCATATTGTTTGATTACAAACTGCTCTAAATTATAGTGCATTTACTATACTGCCATTCTCTGATGAAATGAAATGACAACATTTTAGGATTAATGTTACTTGCAAGAAGCTTGAAGTCCTAAAACTTGAAAGGTTGATACTTGCAGAGAAGATTATCTAATCAGAAAACAAACTTGCTTTTTAGCAATAAAATCAATCTCAATTGCAGTTTCAGTTTTGGTCATAGAAAAATAAAATCCCCCCCCCCTCCAAACCATCCATTTTTTTCCCCCATTTAATTCTTTGTTTTCTCAGTTTGAATATTTGTATCTGTGGCATGTGTTTTTATTAGAATTTTTAAAAACTGAATTGGGTAATTTATCTCAACTTTAAAGAAATACTGATGCAGAAGTTGTACTACATCATCACATTCTAGTCAAATCATTTAGTAACTTTTCCCACACTACTGTGTATAAGGATGTTATCTGAACATCACACTGAATAGTGGCCTTTTGTTTTTTCCCAACATGTTTAAATATCTATTACATTTAATTAAGCTCTAGGGATAGTATTACCCAAATTCGAATTTCTGGTATCCATTTTTTTTTAAAGTTGTTTTTTTTTATTAACAGGAAATTTTAAAGGCATTAGAACAGCTTTCTGTTTCTCAAATATGGAAAGCTCCTGATTTACCTTTGGATGCCTTCCAAAACGATGAGCTTGATCCAAAAAAAGAAGTGCCATTTAAAAATCTATCACTATCAGAACCAGGGTTGAAAGTCACAAAAGTCTTTGAACCTGCAGAAATAATTAGCCAAATAGAAGACAAGACAAGATTAGAACTAAAATCAATCTCTTCAGAGAGTGATTCAGAGTCTTTGGTTCTTATTGAAAACAATCTGGGTCACAGCATTCCAACGGACATTCCTCAACGCAGTGGTCAGTTCACATTGCCAGAAAACTCAACACTACAAGAGTTAGAACAGCCACACATAACATCAACATCTCCAACTGTAACATTAAGTCCTGTGTTGAATTTGTCAAAGGCTAGTGCTTCACAAGACATCCCTACTTCCAAAGCAATTCACCCAAATGTGCACAACATATTCCAGAAAAGGAATAATGTTTCAAATAACTCTGTTCAAAAAGCTATACCGAAGAGTTTTCAATTGCCAGGTCAAGTCATGAGCAAGTCAAATGACTTCCAAAAATCTAGTCATGTATCTGGGGACAAACTGCTTCCCCTCAGACACTCCATGGACAAGCCCCAAGCTCCTTCTTCTGTTCCTTTCTTCTCAATGAGTCCATCAGTGTCTGAAAAAAGCTTGAGTAGTAGAAGGTCAGATGAAGCTCTGGCTGGGCTAATCAGCAAATATACAAATAAGAACAATAGCAAGGGAAGTAGAGAGACCCCAGATAGTGCCTCATTCACTCTGGAGCCATCAGTTACCCCTACAAGTGCACATGACATAAAAACACCCACTGCCAGTCAACATTGTATCAAAACTCCTGTATCTAACATCTCTGACAGTGACAGTGTCAATACTTCAACAAACTTTGCTCCATCAACTGATATTCCAAAGAGGAACTTGCATAAACCAGTACCATCTTGCAAAAGAAGTATACATACTCCACTCACTGATAATGAGCCATTCAGATCTTTAGTCCAAGAAGAGCTCCACCCAACATCAGATAAAAGAGTCAGCAGCAAAGCTTCCCTTCATAAAGACAATGTCCCTGCCAACCGTTTGGCAGATACATATAGCAAATTGGATATAAAACCCTCAACTGAATGTGTCATTGACTCATTAAGTGAGATGAACTTTGAATCAAAACTCAGAACTTTTAGAGGCTCTGAAACCATTAGGACTGTGGAGTCCCCAAGGATTACTAAACCTGATCCACAGAGCACAACTTTAACAAATGTCTCTATGAAAGACGAGACACCAATAAATTTAGAGAATACTTCTATAGATCAGGCTATTCTATATAGTGATTCTGAAATTACCCTGACCCCTAAGGATTTGAAGTCAAGTGCCGAGTTACTAACAGAATCAGTGTGTGATATTTCATATAAAGTAAACAATAAGGCAGTGCCAAAAGACATAGTAAGCAGCTCTGTTTCTTCATTTCCTGAACTGATTGACCTCCAGGGTCATGTGCAGACTGCCAAATTTTCAATAGATATTGATATACAGAAAACATCTGTTACTGACAGTCTATTACTAGCTGACTTATCTCAAGACTCTAGCCATTCATCTTCATTGAACAGTATTTCTGAGGACAGCTTATGTGTTGAGTCATCTAACCATCGGGAGAACACTGGTGGGAAAACTTTGCTTGAGTCACAAGAAGTGATGTCCCCTCGAAATGGGCATCATTCTAGAACTTCATCCCCTAAACCGCAGCCTACCAAGTCTATCAAATACAATCAAATCAAGCCAGTCACTGTATCCTGTTTGAGAACTCCTGAAACGCACAAAACACCTTCTCTAGTCATCCCTCAAGAAAGTTTCTTTCTTTCTGAACAATTCAATAATGTTCAACCCATATATCTGTTTGAAGGGCATACAGAGTCATTGAGTGCCAAAGGCAAGAATAGTAGGGGTAACTTTGTGCTAACCACATCAGTGATCAAAGAACAAAAAACTGTTTCCTCTGTAAATACATCAACACATTTCAGAAACCCAGAAGCCCACAACCTTGATGTGGTTCCTTCAACAACTGGATTAAGCTCATCAAGTTTAACAGTTGACAGATCTGAACAAGCAGTGCTGCCTTCGTCCGGGGTACCACCAGCTCCTGCTTTAAAATCAGAAAACTATTCTTCTCCTCTAACTTATTCAGGATCTCAGGTGTCCAAAGAAAATTCTCCTACATCTGTTCTTGGAGGGCTCTCCAAGTCAATATGGTCACAAGAACATTTACATCCCAATGGACAAAGGAGGCCACAGCACACTGCACAGGACAGGAAAGACAAAACTCCTCAAGATGGCCAAGCCTCAGTTGGAGAGCAGTCAGTGAGGTTCTCTCTCGAGGCTAGCATGCTGAAGATGCAGAAAGGTCAGCTGAAGTCAGTTAAGACCAGAGAGCCTCCTCCATTGGTCACTGTGATCAAGGAAGTGGACGATACCCCAACAATATCTGTAGCCAGTATTTTGAAGAAGGTAAGTGATCAATGTACTCATGGTCACCAACATTTAATATTACCATTCAATAACATTAAATAGTTGTCAGTTGTCAAGGGTTCTAATCTAATTTGAAAAAGATGATGTTTCTCAGGCAACCCAGCTGTAATCTTACACAAGTGCTTGACATATATCCTTTCAATCCTAGCAGCCTCTTAAAAATTTTAAATTGATTTTCTTTTTTACCACTTAAGATAATGTTTAGACTTGGGAGTTCAGAAAGTTTGAAATGCTATTGTGTTTCAATTAGTTTGAAATAGAATAGAAGTAGAGGTAGAACTTAAGACATATCATTGTAGACCTTTATATTTATGTATGCATTCTACTTGGCTATTTGAGCTTTTAGGTCTTAAACAGAAACTAAATCTTTTCAATGTATATAACTTTTAATTCTACTTATTAATAAATCATTTTAAAAAACAAGCAATAGAAAAAGGATTACTTTTTAAAAAACAAAGCTTATCTAGTTACTGCCATTTATCTGAAAATGGCAGGGTTTTTGCTGCCTTTCTGCAATATAAAACAAAATTAATTAATTAGTTCTAATTGATTAATTTATTGGTTAATTTCTGGACTGGTTCATGTATTGACATTAACTATGAATAATTATGCAAAATTTCAACTTGATCCGAGAATGGGAAGTGGGAGAAAAAAACTTCTCTAAATGAAATAAGGGGATTAAATCCATATATCTCTCATCAAGCAGCATTTATTCCCCTTATTTGGTTATCAAACA
Organism: Biomphalaria sudanica; assembly: GCA_036873155.1. Lineage (NCBI taxonomy): Eukaryota > Metazoa > Mollusca > Gastropoda > Planorbidae > Biomphalaria > Biomphalaria sudanica. Next base: position 811,797 of record JAZGLO010003812.1, on the reverse strand, counting down.
AAATAATTAGACAATAATTAATTAATTTACTCATTGGTAATTTTTTTTTTTTTATTGATTCATGTCTTGTGAGGTCCAGTGAATAATAGTGCAATGTTTTAACTTTATCCAAGAATGGGAAATGGGAGAAAAAACATGTTCAAACTTTTAACCATACAGACAGACAGACAGACAGACAGACAAAGTAAGTTGGTGTAAACTTTGTAAAAAGGAAATGAAAAATAAATTAATTTCATAATTTGACAGGCTTTGATTGATAGACGATTTGCAATGGGAGTTAACCATGACAGTGCAGACTTCACCCCTGATGCATCATGGTCTATGCAAGATGAAGAACTCTGATCAAACTGAATGAAAGCAGATATCTTTAGTTAGGTATTTACATTGCAGTTTAAATATTGGAAGAACAAGTTTGGCTAGTCTGATATGCAATTAGCTGACTAAATACAGGCTTATAACTGTCATAATATGATCTTGTGGCTGTCATAATATTTGAATTTAATGCAATAGAATACTCATCTATTTTTTTATTTTAGTTCACTATCTTCTTTTTTTTTTTTTTCTAAATCATATCTAGTAATGTTATTTACATTTATGACTTTTATGAGGTATCATTACATTGTAATTGACTTCCTTCCATTAGAGATACTTTGTTTCCATTTTTTAAAATTTTTTTCTGGTTGTTTTCATACCTTTTAAACATTGTTAATGAACTCTTTTGTTACTAAATTGTACACATTTTTTTGTGTTTGTATAATAGAGACCAAGAGAAGCTTGGAAATAGTTCAATCTTTGAACAAATAAAATGGCACTAAGAAAGTTATTGTTTCTACATTTCAAACTTGTGCATATTGAAAGACTCAATATCATTATCTTTAGATAACTTTATACTTTCGACTAAACAATATCTTGGTTTAGAATGACACTTCTGTACAGACTTTAACTTTTCTGTATATTAGGCTTGGGCCAGCTCAACTGGTATCTTCTGAAATGTGTCTACAAGTTCTTATAGTTTTTGTGTACAAACAGAACCAGAAGTTCTTCTTATAATGAGAACATTGATTAGATTAACTACAAGCTTCTCAAGGAAAGGGAAATGGTTGAAAGTAAAGGTTAAAAGTAAATAATTTACTTCAGCTGTAGATTTATCGTTTCATTTACTTCCTCCAATTCATCTACAACTAGTCAGTGGAAGATTAAGTTTTGTTTATTGTGACACTTATGTAGAAGATATACATATATTCATGAAGATGTTATGATACATACTCTATTTATTTTGTCTACATACACAACAACTTACAATATCTACAAGGTTTTTATTTAAAAATATAAAGAAATAGTATTTTCATCTTTCCAAAGAAAATTAGTAAGTATTATTATTATTAATCAGTTAAAATGATTTACAGGCTCATTCTCTATAGACTAATTCAACCAGCGCCTGTGATAACACTAAAAAAATTGGTAACTATCTCATAGCGATGAGTGTTACTGAATCAGATTTTTTTTTCACTACAATTTTGTTGTGTTTGTTTTTTTTCATGGACATTTTTATCACTATATGGAAAAAATAAATATTTTGTTGTGACCTATGCATCTTTAATATGTAATATGACTAATACTGGCAATATAATAATAATAATATGTTGTATTAAAATCACTGGTAGGGCTGAAGAGTCAACATCACATTTCTACACAATGTAACTCTCTTTTTTTTTTTTAAATATAAAATTGTATCAACTGCAAACTTATTAAGAAGAAATTTGGCACCAACATTTACAGACTGCATCGCTAGTTCAGTATTCAATGGTTCTGAAATATTTTGACTAAAAATGATTATAAATACAACTCTCCAAATCTGCAGCCTTGGTTGATGTCTATTTTGTGTGAGTATATTGTTTAGCCAGTTTGTTGCTTGTAAAACATTTCAGATGCCATTAAATGTTAACACATTATACATTAAATATGCATTCCATACTTTTTTATACTGACTTACAAATGGTGGTAAAACAGATTGTTTATCTTTTGTGATATTATAAAATTGTTTTATTTATTATATGAGAATTGATTTTTTTTATCCTGACTATTATTATTTCTATGTATAATGCTTTATAAAAATGATCATATATGCACCAACATTCCTTGAATGCCAATGTGGAAATGATCTGTAGGAGGTCATTCTAGGGCTACATGGTGTCAGGGTTCAAAAGAAACCAAAAGAGGTTAATTTATGTAATAATAAACTAGAGATGGTTTGCTGAGTTGTATATATATATAAGTTTGCAAAAACCTTTTATAGAAATGTATATTCTACATATCATTTTATGTGTATACTATATGGTAGTGATATTTTACAAGCCAATGTTATTTGTATCACTATTCCTGAGACATTTGAAATGCAGCTAAAAACATGCTTTGAGTGTGGTGATAAAATAAGATATAATTCTTTGAGTTGTGTTTATTGTGAACATCATTAACTTTATTTCATGCAGTGTTGCACTGTTGGTTTACTTTTTACAAAGTTTTGTTCCATGGGGCTTTGCCCCTTGTTTTCTTTGTTATTATTATGATTACTATATGAGCTTTGACATAATGGGCAGCTTTGTTATTTTATGTTCTAGGAACAGCACAACTTATTTGTAGAGTTCCAGTGTACTTTGTTCTCCAAACATTGGACCCAATCATTTATGTATCTCTAGTTCATTCAGCTTGATCACTTGCTAGAAATGTGTCGAGCTTCTTACTTTAACATAGTTTCTGAAAGGCTGTGTGTTTGTCATGACAGGTCTGTATAACAATAATAATAATAATAATTTTATTTATAAAGCGCTGTTAACAAACAAAATATAGGCTCAAGGCGCTGTAATAACATTACAAACACAAAATGACAATTAATCTAAAAAAGTTTTAAACAGATAAGTCTTAATGTTTTTCTTAAAAGTGGTGTAGCATGTTGTCTGTCTGAGATCAATGGGAAGTGAGTTCTATATATGACATTAAGGTGTGCAGCTCAACTTTTTATTTCTGCTAAGTACTCAGTAAGAAAGACTAACATCCTTTAGTGATCACTTCCAGTCTAATTATCGCTAGAGTTTAGTAAATGTATAATACCTCATCAGTCTATCTGGGTATATTTACTTAGGCTTAGCTTTAAAAAAAAATGTTTTTTCCTATTTTTTATTTAAATCTGTTATCAGATTGATCTTAAACTTCAAAATGAAACAGAAATATTTATTAATAAATACAAAAGGCTGAAGCTTCTTTTGTTGTATTGACTATATATTGGATATATTTCTTTAGTGAATGTTTTAATATATTATAAGGGAATCTTTTAACATGGTATTTGAGTGACTATTTTGATATGTTCTTTGATTGAGACATTCACTATTTCATTTGTTGGAATCATTTCATTAAAACTAGCTATTTATCTTGCTCACAGTTTGGTGTCGGTCTAAAATCAAAAGATATTGTAAAAGTAATCTGTTTTATAAGAAATCAATATATTCATTTAACTAATGTGATATCTGTTGAGTCATTTTTTACAGTTTTTAAAATGTAATTCACTCTTCCTTTCTATATTATTAAATGCGCTTTATTCTGTTTGGAGTAATTTTTTAAAAAATATTTGTTACTTTAATATCAGCCTCCAGTGGAGTGTTGTATGTTTAATTAACATTTGAATTTCAAGATGAATGAACTGTGTGGTTGTTCTACTACAGTTTCCCAAACTTTTAAATTTTTTCCTTAATGGAACACTTTGCACATTCTGAGTATGTTGCTTATTTTTTTTAGAGGGATTAATTCACATATGCTGGCCGACTAGTTAATTATTCCTGTAGTTCTTGGAACACCTATTCAGGCCACACTGTTCTGTAGAACACAGTTTGGGAAAGACTGTTGTAGTTGGATAGCTGTTACAATGTTATGTCACAAATAGCTTGTTCTTATTGTAGCTATGATTGAAGCTATTCAAGAGTCTATATTTATTCACATAAATCTTCTGGTGCTGCTTTTAATAGTTCACTGTAAATAGTTGTATTGGAGGTTTTGTTCTGAAATGACATTGGCTGATGTTTTAGATCTGGTTAAACACCAAGCTAAACACTTGTTCCATTGGAAGCAGGGTATGGGTGTGTGTTAACACCTTTCAATCAAACATTTGTAACATCCCTTTTTTTCCCACTGCTCAAAACATAAAGGCTGATTGGTTGATTAAATGCTTGCCTGTTAAATCTTTGCATAATTGGAGAGGTGTTGATTTGACAATTTAATTAACATAAAATACAATATTTTAAGAATAGATTTTAGTTGTATTTTTTAGTCGTACATTCTTGACAGTTGTCATTATTTGAAAGAATTTTCCATTTTAGAAAATAATTCATAGTACTTTTTTGTGTCTTAATTAAAAAAAAAAATTATATTATTTTGTATTAATGGAACCAAATATCTGTGTGTGCCACTAGTAGTTTCTCACTAATGCTTGAGTCTTTACACTAAAGAGTTAACTTTGACGCCCACTTAATTTAATTTTATTTCATTTACACCCTAGAAACTAGACAAACATAAATAACTCTATAACAAAAATTAACAATGTACTGATCACTATGACATACACTAGAAGAATATTTCAGTGAATCAAGTAGAAACAATTTGTAGGTATAATATTATTATAGCTTTTATATAGCGCTACTTTCATGCTTATAGCATGCTCAGAGTGCTTTCGGTCCAATCTCATTTGAGGCCCAGTGGGGGGGGGGGGTATCTAGGAATTGGTTTTCCGTGCTGCCTTTAGGCACTCAGTAAACACAACCCTGCCTGAGTCGGGTGAGGAACCTCGAGTCCCCTTCTAGGTAGCCAAGTTCAAGCGCACTTGGCCTCTCGACCACGCTTCCCACTATAGCTATAATAGCTTTGGGTCAGCTTTATCCTATTACCTCGTGTTTATATAAACTTTTGTATATTATTTATATATCAATATAAACATAAATAAGCAATTATTTCAGAATTCTGAAGTGATTGGTGTATACAGTGCATGTGTTTTCATGACTAGCCTTACAGTTACTTCATATATTAGTTTTGATAAAAACAGTTTTGTGAACATTATTATTTCCATATGCAGCAGACTTTTTCTATTCAGTATTAGTTTAAAATTTAGCAAATCATTTCTTTATTATAAACTTCAAATATTTTTTTTTACCCATTTTGATCAAGAAAATGTTCTTTATTAAAAGTTTTTCTGATTTTTGTAACAGGTCTCACAGTGGTAATGAAACGAGATTTGATTTGCTTAGCAGAAATAGTTGATTAATATTTCCACTATTTTAAAGTCTATTTAAAGGTATTACAGTAATTTCAATGGTGTTTTCAGATCAGTAAGCATACTTATTTATTCAAGATTGATTCTGGTAAAAATCTTTCCTGTATGTTGACTGGAACATGAATACCTTTTTATATTACTTGGTGATATCAATATTATGTTTTTATTGTTTTCAATTAGAATAATACTACTTATAACAGAGCATAACTAGAGATATAACTTTCACTATACTATTCCCCCTAATGTGCCATTATTTCTTCAATTACTCAGTGACACAGAAACTCAAGGAATTGTGTTTAAACCATATCTGTTGATAATATTTACAATTTATTAACAAATTCTATTTAGTTACTTTTGTATTACATTATTGTATTATTAAATTATGTTTTATCAGTTCTGCCTCACTTCAAGATAGAGAGAGAGAGCAGCCAGGAGTGACATTCAGATTTGTTCCTTGGTGAACACTTATGTATTTTTATTGTAGTGATATATATAAAAAAAATTATTTGTTTTCTACAATATGTCAAGAAAATGTCTTTATTTAATAAAAATAAAATCAAAAGCAGCAAACATGCAATTCTAGATAAAATGTTTATATACATAATAACATCGTTGCTTAAGGGGGAATATTTGCAAATTTTAAATAATCTTTAATTAAAACACAAATTTAAAAAAAAATGGAATTGAAATGTGATGAGATTTAATTACTGGTATTCTTTATTTTTTAAACCAATTTTTTGTGACCATTTTTATTTCCAAAAAATAAATCAAAAAAACATTTTTACTGTTGGTCATATAAAGTGAATATTTTTTCATTGTGAAGATTTATTTTTTAAATACTGGCAACTTAAATCAAAAAGATCAGCTACAATGAAACCCAAATATAAAATAAAACCCAAATATAACTTAAGATATTTGTTTTTAAAAAGAAAAATGCACTTTAAACAATGAACATATAAGATATTTATTAACCTTTGATTATTAAAAACTTTTTTTGATAGTAGTTAGTTAGTTCCCTTAGTTCTACTTAGTTCCTTTTGTAGTTTTTGCTTTGTATAAGAATTTTATTTTCAAATATTTTGCTATTAATTTACCATGTTTACCAGTTAGTTTCACTGTATATTTCAGTGTAGTTCTAGTTGACAATGATTAAATCTGGAGATATATATGCACTCACACATGGTACTATATCTGTTGCTTTGAAACTCTGATGTTGTATAAGTGACAAGAAGAGAGTTTGCTACATAGAATCTAGTTTCTGTTCACAAACAATGTCTAGTGGCAAGCAGTTGCTCCACATCATTCTATTTACAAATGACTTATGAAAGATGTCATGACAAAACAAGCCCAGCCTGCTCTCCAAGTATTTAGAAGGAAGGACAACTTTGATAGCTAAATTAAATGATCTACTAGTGCTGATATTTTGTTTTATTGGCCATGTTTAGAGAAACTGTAATCAAAACAATACAAGAATTATCCAAGTCATTCACAGTTAATTCCTCTTGATTTTTGCTTGCTTTGTGTTTTGTCAATTCTGTGTGTGTTAGTCTGTCTGCCTGGCCAAAAGTTTGTGCATGTTAATTCTTCATCACCCAATCTAAAGCTAAAATTTTGCACAATTATTTCTTTTACATGACTTCATAAGAATCAATTCAATACAGATAACCAAGTAGTTAATTAACTATTCATACTTAATTGCTTTGTTTGGTATCTCAAACAAGGGAAAGAAATAGTACTGAACTGAAGTGGTGGTATAAGCTGTATTAGTTCCCTTTTTATTGCTATCTGAGTCTTATTACATAGTTAATTACATGACTGATTGAAACTGATTGATACACATAATATAAGGTTAATTTTTTATTATTTTTTTAAAGTTTTTTTTTTTATTTTGCTTATTTTTTAAATAACTTAACTAGTAACTTAATACTTTCTACAAAAGCTTATATCAACTCACTCTGGGGGCACAACATGGCCTGAATTGTGCCCATGTGCTTGAAATCCAATCCTCCAACTCACTCTGGGGCCACAACATGGCCTGAATTGTGCCCATGTGCTTGAAATCCAACTCCAACTCACTCTGGGGGCACAACATGGCCTGAATTGTGCCCATGTGCTTGAAATCCAATCCTCCAACTCACTCTGGGGGCACAACATGGCCTGAATTGTGCCCATGTGCTTGAAATCCAATCCTCCAACTCACTCTGGGGGCACAACATGGCCTGAATTGTGCCCATGTGCTTGAAATCCAATCCTCCAACTCACTCTGGGGGCACAACATGGCCTGAATTGTGCCCATGTGCTTGAAATCCAATCCTCCAACTCACTCTGGGGGCACAACATGGCCTGAATTGTGCCCATGTGCTTGAAATCCAATCCTCCAACTCACTCTGGGGGCACAACATGGCCTGAATTGTGCCCATGTGCTTGAAATCCAATCCTCCAACTCACTCTGTCTGGTCAAAAGTTTGAACATGTTTTTACTCCCATTTCCCATTCTCGGATCAAGCTAAAAATTTGCGCCAATTATTTATTAAACCTGACAAGACATGAATCAATAAAAAAAAAGTAACCAATTAGTTAATTAATTATTGGTGATTAATTATTCTGTTTGACATTGAAATAAGGGGAATAACTCTTAATCAAATAGAGATCTGGATGAATTTATGGATTTAATCCCCTTATAACGTTTTGAAAAGTTTTTCATTCCCATTCTCGGATCAAGTTGAAACTTTGCATAATTATTCATAGTCGATGACAATCCAAAAATTAACCAATTATTTAATCATTTAGTACTAATTAATTATTTATTTATTTTTTAGTAGAAAGGGAGCTAAGCCGAAGATAGACTATGTAATTTTCGGATAAATGGTAGTAATGAGCTGTTCTTTCCCTTAGATAAGCTTTATTGTTCAAAACGTCTTCTTTTTTTTTTTCTATTTGCTTGTTTTATCTGTAGCTTACTTTTCGCCCCGAATTTCTTCAACATCAAGTCACTCCCCTTGATTTTGTGGCTGTGAATTGATACTTATGATTGAGTGTTAAGATTTGAAAGGGGCTGTATAATAACTACATTGTTTAGGGCAGCCGATTCATTCCAGCGCCTACCATTTTTGATGGTCATTCACTTTCTGACCTTACCCATGTAGACCTGCTTCATGTTACTTTAAGTTTGGAAACCTACTTAACAGACACACACACACCCTTTCCATATTTTATTTTTCTCTTGTAATTGATATCAAGTTTAGTAGCGGTACATTCTCTCTCTCCCCCCCCCCGTTTAGTAGCGGTACATTCTCTCTCCCCCCCCCCCGTTTAGTAGCGGTACATTCTCTCTCTCCCCCCCCCCCCCCGTTTAGTAGCGGTACATTCTCTCCCCCCCCCCCGTTTAGTAGCGGTACATTCTCTCCCCCCCCCCGTTTAGTAGCGGTACATTCTCTCTCTCCCCCCCCCCCTCTCTATTTTTCGTCCTGTGAATCCGATTATATTTAGAGTGCGCTCACTCTACAATACAATAGATATGTATCGAGGGGATCGGGTTGAATCACTAGATCATTAAGAGTTTGTGATCTATTGGGCAAATGATATAAAGTTCACTTGTTTCTATTGCCAACAGTTAACGAGGGCGTCACGTGGCCAGCACAACAACCAACCGCATTTACTTTCCCCAATTAATGTCATGTATCCATTACATTAGAGTGCGGGTAAATGTTAACTTTCCTAGACAAATCATTCAACCAAGTGAGGCTCGATCACCAGGCACTGAATAATTAAACTACATTTTTGTTAAAAAATCTCTGCTTGAAGTTAAAAATTCGGGAAGTAAATAAATTAATGAACATGTTGGAGTCAACATTATTTTTGTTAAAGCCGGATGCTTTGATTGCGGATGCCTGCAAAGGGAAATAAATGTGTTTTGACAGTTGCCAAATTGACGACCCCTGTTTCTTTCGCACCAATGCAGCAATGTCTTGAATTTGAATGTAATGTCACATAACTTGGTTTCCAAAGTCCACTTTGTAAAGGTATAAGCAAGTCAGCTTAAGTTTTGTTTAGACTGGCGAAGATGTGGGGAGGACTTTTTTAAAATAACTATTTTCTCTCTTTCTCTCCCTTGTTCTCTGTCCGCTCTCCATTGTTTACTTTTCACATTTTCTCTCTCCCCCCCCCCCTGTTCTTTTCTCTCTCGCTCATTCTCCCCATCGTTATCTCTTCTCTTGCTATCTCCATTTTTCTCTCTCTCCCTTGTTCTCTCTTCTGTCTCTTTCTCTCTCTCTCTCTAGCATGCTAATTATCGTTATCTCTTCTCTTCCTATCTTCATTTTTTTCTGTTCTCTCTCTCCCTTGTTCTCCCTCTCTCCCTTGTTCTCTCTCCCCATGTTCTCTCTCTCCCTTGTTCTCTCTCTCCCTTGTTCTCTCTCTCCCTTGTTCTCTCTCTCCCTTGTTCTCTCTCTCCCTTGTTCTCTCTCTCCCTTGTTCTCCCTCTCTCCCTTGTTCTCTCTCCCCATGTTCTCTCTCTCCCTTGTTCTCTCTCTCCCTTGTTCTCCCTCTCTCCCTTGTTCACTCTCCCCATGTTCTCTCTCTCCCTTGTTCTCTCTCTCCCTTGTTCTCTAATTCCCTTGTTCTCTCTCCCCATGTTCTCTCTCTCCCTTGTTCTCCCTCTCTCCCTTGTTCTCTCTATCCCTTGTTCTCCCTCTCTCCCTTGTTCTCTCTATCCCTTGTTCTCCCTCTCTCCCTTGTTCTCTCTCCCCATGTTCTCTCTCTCCCTTGTTCTCCCTCTCTCCCTTGTTCTCTCTCCCCATGTTCTCTCTCTCCCTTGTTCTCTCTATCCCTTGTTCTCCCTCTCTCCCTTGTTCTCTCTCCCCATGTTCTCTCTCTCCCTTGTTCTCCCTCTCTCCCTTGTTGTCTCTCCCCATGTTCTCTCTCTCCCTTGTTCTCCCTTGTTCTCTCTCCCCATGTTCTCTCTCTCCCCTGTTCTCTCTATCCCTTGTTCTCCCTCTCTCCCTTGTTCTCTCTCCCCATGTTCTCTCTCTCCCTTGTTCTCCCTATCTCCCTTGTTCTCTCTCCCCATGTTCTCTCTCTCCCTTGTTCTCTCTATCCCTTGTTCTCCCTCTCTCCCTTGTTCTCTCTCCCCATGTTCTCTCTCTCCCTTGTTCTCCCTCTCTCCCTTGTTCTCTCTCCCCATGTTCTCTCTCTCCCTTGTTCTCTCTCTCCCTTGTTCTCTCTCTCCCTTGTTCTCTCTCTCCCTTGTTCTCTCTCTTCCTTGTTCTCCCTCTCCCATGTTCTCCCTCTCCCATGTTCTCCCTCTCCCTTGTTCTCTCTCTCCCTTGTTCTCCCTCTGCCTCTCTCTCTCTACCTGTTCATTTTTCCTCCTATCTATATTAATCTGACTTGTAAGTTTCCTACTGTATTCAGATTGTTACATACCAGCCCAAACCTCCTGCAGGACACTAGGGGATGACTGCAGAAGTCTACGTCTCAGTCTCACTGACCTGTATTTTAATGTCAACAGCTCGATACATGGCATGTGCAAAGATGTAGGTAAAATAGATCCGGGAACACCGTTAGTTTAGCAGACATAAAAAACAGCTATCAAGGAAGGTAAATTGTCGTTCCATGTCTACCAAGAGAAAAATACAGCAAAGGGAAAAAATATATTTTAAAATATTAAAAATAAAAACAAATAATTAAATACATGCAAACCGAATATCTTTTTTAAAAATATTTAAAACATAATTAATTATATAAATCTTCGTAGAATTTTGTTGTAACTTGATACTATTATGCCGTCTTATGTTGAACTATTTTAAAACTGTATTCTGTAGTATTTTTATTTAACCTCTAACAATTTGTAATACTTCAGAGAACACATAAGGCAAATATTAAAATCCTAGTGATTCTAATCAGTATGCTGTATACAACTACAAAATTATAACGAACTAAGACTGATTCGATCACCAGTTTAAATCTTTTATTGATAGGAGTCTTTAAAAGTTCTGACAAACTAATTAGAGTTAGTTCGAGCATGGTTCACAAGATTGAAGACAAAGGAAAAGATTGTTTTCATATAAACATGAAAAAAATTATTCGCACAATTCTTTTTTTGTTTGTTTGTTATACATGATTTTACTGATGTTAAATAAAAGTATGTGGACTTCATCTGCCAATTATTATCAATTCGTGCATAGCGCTGTCTTCATGTACAAGAAAATCCTTCAATGTTGGCTGTTAATGATAGCAGGCAATCCCTTCCATGTCCCTTTGTTAAACCAAGGGGCATCACTCTTGATCTGTCGATCGTTTCTCTCCATTTCTCTGTTGTTGTTGTTTTTTTTTGCCAGGATTTGTTTCCCTCGACGACAAGCCCGTCCATTCCTTGATGCTGTTTTTCCATCGCATCCTTAGCATGTCTCTTCCTCTTTTTCCCCACAAGAAGGTCCTTGCGATATCTTCTCGTGCTGTCGTAGCTTGCGTTCTTTGACAAAGGTTAGAAGGTCATTGTGGGGGCTCGTGTGGTCCTGTTTCGGTTTTTCTCACGTTTTTGGATGACTTCATTGTAGGTAATGCAAATATTTCTTCTTTAGCATCTCAATTCCATGTCTATGATTCGTCCCGCTAATTTTACATCTAGTCTTAGAGTCCAACATTCTCGAGCGTACAAGAATGTCGCAATAAGCAAGTGTCAGTAGCATGTCTGGTGAGACTGGATGCATTGTTTCTCAGTTGTTATTTAGCCCAGAGAAAACAAACGTTATGGGGCCACCTGCTACAACACCAGCCTCGATCCTCATTGATGAAAACAAGCAAGAGGCCGTAAATGAATTCTGCTTCCTTGAATCCAAAATTTAAGATGACCTGTCTCTAGAAGAGGAGATAAAAAAAAATCATAGGAAAGTCTGCGACTTCCTAGACTCAAGCCACACATACAGCGATAGAAGAGTAGACAATTTTCGATGGTCTTAGGCGACCCCTGGCAAATCGTCATTCGACCCCCAAGGGGGTCGCGACCCACAGGTTGAGAACCCCTTATCTACACAATCCCCAGACAACAACGTCTGCGAGGACTTGGCCATGGAGGAAAAGCGCTTCCCGAAAGTTATCCTTTACAGGTAACTTGCCACTGGCTCAAGAAAATCTAGTCGTCCCCAGCTCCGATATGTAATCAAACAGGACCTCATAGCAGGGAACATTGATGGTGACTACTGGGAATTCATAGCCCCAGAGCGCACTGTGTAGAGAGAGATGGTGACTAGGAAAATGAAAAATAGCCAGCTCTACAACCAATTCAAAAGCCACCTTAGCCTGATATATATGTGGACGGGAGTGCCTCTCCAAAACAGGGCTCAACAAAGGAACAAGTGTTCTACGAGACGAACAATATTCTGAAGGAAGCCAATAATTTAGCTCCTATGATTTTTTCGTTTAAATCCTAAAATACTCTGAAGCTTTTATAATAAAAATTAATACTATAATAGTTCTTTTTTTTTTCGTGATTTCACACAAACTCTTAGGCGGACCCAGTATGTCAGGTAAGCAATGCAAATGAAGAGGAGGTTTTGATATATTTTGTTTCTTTTGGAGTGCGGAGAGCACGACTAGCAAGAAACTAAAATGAGATTTTTATAAGTATTTTTATTTTTTCCAGCTCTGCTCTGGATGTGACATGTGAAAATTTTTTTCATATGCACTGTACTATCAAAACTACAGAAACCAAAAAAAAAAAAAAAAAGAAACATTTATTTAGAAATCTATAACTTTTTTAAAATCAAAACCACAAGATGTAACAATGTAAGTAATTTCTAAATACTTATGTATTTACTATCAACAAGTAGCAATTTAAATTGATTAGAGATAAAAATAAATACTTTAGAAAAAAAAACAAATCTTATAATTAAGGTGCATCAATTAGTTTGGATAAGTCATGTAATTACATTTGTAATAGACTAAGACTAACAATAATAAATCTGAGCGATTAGAAATATTTTAATAATTATCACTTGTCTGGACCTGTTGGAAGGGGGTGGGAGGGAGAAAGAAGGGGGTATCTGGGTGGGTTCCCGGTCATTTCATCCCCGGTCATTTCATCCCCCGGTCACTTCAACCCCTGATCATTTCATCCCCTGGTCATTTCATCCCCCGGTCATTTCATCCCCTGGTCATTTCATCCCCTGGTCATTTCATCCCCTGGTCATTTCATCCTCCGGTCATTTCATCCCCGCTTACTTCATCCCCTGGTCATTTCATCCCCCGGTCATTTCATCTCCCGGTCATTTTATCCCCTGGTCATTTTATCTCCTGTTCTTTTCATCATCTGGTCATTTTATCTAACAAATAGTGATTGTAAAAATTATGAAATAAGCAATATTTAATATATTCATTTTTATTTACATGACAAAAAGTGTAATACATTAGATAAGGATAAATTAAATGTCATTAAAAAAACTATAAAAATTGAAAATGTATAAATTTAGAGGCAATGTGAAATGGTGTTTTTGTGTCCTCTACACCAATAAGATAGATCGGCTATTGCTTATAAGTACAGAGAACGATCCATCGATACATATTGCTGATAAATGTTTGTAATTCTATTTGCCTATAACACAATGTATAACTTTAATATTTAAAAGGAATTAAAGCAAAAACTTATAGAGGCGACATGATATCCTGAGGATGGGTGAAGTCAGCCTTTATTAGAAAAAAAAACAAAACCTTATTTCAAGGCTAAGAATGACGCGCCCATTTTCAAGAGGTAGCGATTGAAAAATAAAATAAAGTGAAAGATGGTCGTCAGGAGTTATCAGCGGCGGGATCTTTAGTATTCAAATCGTTCTCATCTCTTAAAAGATTTCCACTACTTCCACCACACCTTGGCCTTTGATCATTTCGTCATGCCAAGGATAATATTATAATAGTACCCTCCCCCAACACACACACCCAATAGAAGCACTATAGCTAAGTACACATCCAGATTTACAATATATTGTTACGAATCTCACTATCCAGGCTCTCTGCAAACTGCACCATACACCACCAACTTAAAGAACTTGACAACTCAGGGCTCCAAAATAACGTAACACTTGAATAGTTGAATAAATCTGAGACAATACTGTACAATTGGCAACACGTACACTGTACAAATATCTCTCCGATAACACCGTACCGCCGTATCAACTTTTGCACTGTCCTCTCCGTCTCGTTCCTGGCTTGCACTGGGTTGAACAGTTCAGGACTGACTTCACACTGACTTCACACACTAGGCTCGTTGTGTCGGACTCGATCGCAGACCAAGATCAATACGCCAGTCGTCTCAACTGTACTTGACAGTACTCCGCACTGAACCGTCGTAATGCTCCGTACAAAATCATACCGTTGAACTGTGCTGTAGTCGACCGTGTTCTGAGCCCCTGTCGTGAACCTTCTCTCGTGAACCTCCGCTCTTTATATAGGGTCCCTAGTGGCCTTCTAGAACCGGACGGAACATCGCTCGCCGTTTCTAGCTTCGTCACATGACTACATCCCTCGTGACGCCCCTGAGCTCTGTTGACGACGGCGATCCTTCCCGAACCGTCCTGTTGACACTCGACTCGGCTGACCGTCGTAACTCGTCACGGTTGAACGCTCGTCTAGCGCTGGCCTGGGGCGATTTGCGTCGGCTGACTACACTCACACAACTACCCCCATCTGTGCCACCACCACAATATATAATTATAACAATATCATAAGATATATATTTATAGCTTTTATATAGCGCTACTTTCATGCTTATAGCATGCTCAGAGCGCTTTGGTCCAATCTCATTTGTGGACCAGTGGGGGGAGGGGGTATCTACGAGTTGGTCTTCCGTGCTGCCTTTAGGCGCTCAGTAAACACAACTCTGCCCGAGTCGGGTGTCGAACCTCGAGCCCCCTTCTAAGTAGTCAAGCCAAGCCAAGCTGAAGCGCACTTAGCCTCTCGACCACGAGAATGCCTCTCATCAAGAATGTAGAGTGGAAGGGGAAACACTATAAACACATTAATAACATGTCAAAAAATATTAAAAAGCATTGTACATAACTATATTTATATACTTGATGAAATGCGGGCTTAAAGTCAAAGCCTTAATAGCACAGTTAAACAATGAATAAGAAAAAAAATTAATTGGGGATGATATGACCGGGGATGAAGTGACCGGGAATGAAGTGACCAAGGAGGAAATAACCGGGGATGAAGTGACAGGAGATGAAATGACCGTTCACCTCTGGGTGATCGTTTTTGAAATGTATTTATATTTTTTAAAAAGTGAGCGACCTGAACGTAAACTTACGGGCTAAGGCCTCATCAAGCTCTTCAAGCCCATACGTAACCACAGTGCCAGGGAGCTGCTTATAAAAATAGTTTTATAGTATTTATAGTTTTTTTCCTTCCCCCCCCCTACAAACAGTGAAGGGAACTAATTCAGCTTATAACAAAATTTAATAAAATACTCTGAAAGACACAAAAATAAAGGCACATTCCTCGTCCCATATGCTAGGACAAATTTGTACAAATACTCCTTCTTCCCTAGTGCTATTAGAGCATGGAATGGGTTGCCTGAGCTAGCCAGAAAAACCAGTGACTTGGCAGAATTTAAGTCATTGGTTAATATGCATGACTAAATGCATGATGCGTAGGACGTAATCATCTTCTTTTTTGAAGAAACGTCTGTATTATATAAGAAGAAGAAGAAGAAAATATCTTTCCCTTGTTTGAGATACAAAACAAAATAATTATATTTACCAAAAATTCATTAACTAATTATTAAATATTTTTCTTTATTGATTCTTATGTTGGCATGTAAAAGAAATAATTGTGCTGAATTTCAGCTTGATCCGAGATTCAGTGTTGAAGAAATAACTCTGTGCTAGAGTTGATATAAGCTTTCTAAAAATAAAATAAATAAAAAATTGGTTCTATAATTGAGCTGCGTATCTTTTAGAATCTGTACAGATAGTTCGAAGGGCCTACTAACTGTATTAGTAATCTTGATAAATAGGTCTGGTGTTGAGATGATAGCAATTCAACTTTAAAACAGATTTCACAGTAGTCGATGTCATTGTGTAACAGGAAGTATAAACCGCAGTGCTATTGAACACATATATCGATCTAGGATAATACAAACTATTGAATGTTTCGCGTTTCTAAAGCTAACATTAGACTTGAATGGTACGTGCATGGGAGTGATAAGTTTTTTTTTTATAACTATTCATGTTGTTTAAGTTAACATTCAAGTTTTTTTTTTTTTTTTTTTTTTTGTCTTTTAAAAACGTAGGCAATTTTTGTAAAACAAAATTTGGCCTCAAAGTTATGTCCGGTCGATGAGAAAAAAAAAGGTGAATAAGTATATGAAGAAACAAATCAGCGAAGGAGCTTTAACAAAAGATTTGACCGAAAACTGGCCTTTGGTCATCTAGAGAACTGTCCAAAAAGAATTTTAAAAATTACAAAAAGAGAGTTTGTGTTTTCACACGAACTCAGAGGCGGCCTCCAACGGGTTAGCTCATGGGTCCGCAATGTAGATAAGACAGGTTTAGACATTCTCAGCGCGAATGTTAGAAGTTATGAACTACAAGTTTCCAACAAAAACAGTCTCTCCCTCTCTCTCTCTCTTTGTCTCTGTCTCACAATAGTTGCAGTTATTGTAACTATTTATTTATGCTCTTTGGATCTGGTAATTTGTTTTTATTCACTTACTCAATGATTGTCTAGCACTTAGAGGAAAAAAAAAACGGGCGAATAATCCACCATTTCACCCGTGGCGGGGACTTTCCCTATCTACGCTCCGATAGTTTACATTGGACCACTTGTTTGAAATCATGCCAGAAAGAAAAAAAATCGATTGGCCATTTAAGTTTTTTCCTTTTGATGACTGCCAATTACATGACCATAAAATTATTGCAAGCTGACATGTACTGTGCAATCTCAATAGATCTAAGCGTATCTCCGTATAAACACAAGGTTGAACATCGTAAGTCTCACTAGACCTATATAGAATGTGAAGCAGGAAGTGTATTCATCTAGCCAGGTAGCAAGACGGTTTCACACTGTGTACAAACGGCTTAAATGTAAGCGACATCTACAGTGACATACTTATATTTAAACTTCTGGGGCCCTCCTTCGTTATAATTATTACATTATAAAAGTGTTGTCCTTAGTATCTTGAGTTTCTAGTGTGACGTTGAATCTAACTGTAAAGGAAATAAGGAACTTATTTTTTCTGGTCCGTGACTGGAATAAACATCAGCGGACAAGGACAACAATGTGTGGAAGTAATTCGGATTAGAGCAGTGTTGTTATTTGATACGCGCATGAATCTTGTAAGTATTGTTTCTTTTTGTTACGAGGTAAATATAAAGGTTGGTGCACATTGTCTCGTTAGGAAAGTGCTGTGTGTCGTAGGTTGTAGCAATAATGTGTGTCTGTGTTATTCTCAGGTTGTAGGTATTGCTTTGTAATGAGCGTGCCGCAGATGCCACACATTGTTTGAGTTTTGAACTGACGTGGACTTTGTTGCTATGTGAATAGTCAAGTGTCAACAAATTATTTTCAGAGACACTTGTTGGACATTTGTACTATGCGGACTGTGATATGACTATATCCTGGCACGAGGTAATGGAAAGTTAAATCTGTAGTTTTTCAGTTCTGTTCTGTTCTGTTTAATTGCTGTCCACAAATGGATGTAACTTAAAGAATTTAGGGGAAAGAATAAAAAAAAAACTACGCATTTTTTATGTTACCTTTGTTATTATTGTTATTATTATTTAATTAAAATACCCAACGATAAAGCTGCAGTGTAGGCTTTTTTTTTGTAACAATTTTCCTTACAGGAATTATCGTTCATGACTATATTTATGTGTACTTTATGAGTGTGTTATGTCCCACAAGAGATAGGGTAGAATGTTACGATTTGATAAGGAGCTAGGGTTATAAAATTAGAGTTTTTAAGTATTTTTACTGCTTGGGCCAAGTTTCTGAGGGCGCGCCGGTGTATATAACATATCTCAATGACATGGCCATGCGTCATACGGAGATTAGACGAGCAGCATATTAGCTAATCTTTCTCTCTCTCTCTACTTTCTCTATTCTCAACTCAGTTTTTCTCCCTTTTTCTCTCTTCTCTTTCTTTTCTCTAATCTCTTCTCTTCGTATTCTCTCTCTTGTTTTCCATCTCTCTTTCTTCCACTCTCTCTCTTTCTTCTCTTCTCTTTTCTCGCGCGCTCTCTCTCTCCCCCATCTTGATATTAGCCTATCACAAATAGGAGGCAACACAGTGACAACAATCGAGCCAAGATACAATCATGTCATTCAACGAAGAAACAGGTCACAGACAGAACAGGCATGTAACACTGCAACACAGTAAACAGACAAACCACAAACCACAAAGATGTAACATGGACACAATAAGCATACAACGAAAACGCACCTAAGACGCAAAGATGCAGAACTCTTTAGATATTAATAGACACAGGTAAGGACTGATGACAATATGTCCATAGATGCTTGTGTATGGGCAAAGGTCTAGGGCGACATGGCTTTGTCGGAAATGACACGTATTCTTGATTTTTAAACGGTATTAAATTTGGTAAAAAGTTTTTCCTATATCTACTACAAAAAAAAAAATTTTAAAAAATCCATATTTCTGTAAAAAATAAAGTATTACTTTTGGATTAAAATGTATGAACAGTATACTACTACGTTAAGTCAAAGACCCCACACAATGTAGTTGTCGGTGTCTGGTTACAACTCTGGTATGAGCAAATTAAAATACCCTGTCTTCCTTATAGGCTCTCCAAACATGCACGTGCTGCAGTCTCGTATGAAAGTCAGCTGCTGCTAATTTGTTCACCTAAGAATTTCATTTGCTGATACCTTAGTTGGGCTCATAATGCAACCCCCTTCCATACCTTAGATGGGCTCATAATGCAGCCCCCTCCCATACCTTAGTTGGGCTCATAATGCAGCCCCCTCCCACTTTTTTTAATGGCCATCCAACAAAAAATGTTTCACACGTCAACCCCTATTTGTTAAAGATAAGTTTTATACTCAGAACAGAGTTCGAACATCTAGATTTTTCGTTCTGTCTTTAACCAGTATAGGTGTGCAGTCCAGCTACTTAATAAGACGTATACACTTAATGAAGGTCGAATCGTTAGAGTAATTTTAGAGATCATCAGAACTTAGGGGAGTAGGGAGAATTCGACTTATACAACTGCCTGGTAGACATAAACTTGTGTTTTAAGACCAATATTGTTAGTCTCTTGAGTCTTCTCCTGAAAAAAAAATAGTCCATCTTAGATAGAATAGCCCTACTGGAACTCTCCTACCATTGAGATTTTTTTGGCCCCACAAAATACTGTAAAATGCGATTCCTTTAAATGGTTCTTCTACAAATGGTTAGCAAAAAAACTGGTTCCACTGTAATTATTTCGTAGCAATAAACGGACCAATGGTTCACCCGACGAAGCCGACTTCTGGTTCACCCAACTACTTAAAAAATTTAAAAACTCCTTTATCCCACTTTCGGTCAGAGTGTTACAAGATCAGCTGTCGTCATCGAGAAGTACATAGAAGTCCAATTCATAAAGCGCTGGTTGTGAATATGTTTTCACTGAGCTTGTCAATTGTAGTCAAACTGAATTTCCATTAGATTGGATCAATAAAAATTATCTGATCTTATCTTTATCAACACTGCTCACGACAAATGATAGACTTCAGTAGATATTTTCAATATTGACTAAAAAAACATGCGAGCAGAATATTAACAATATGTCGCTCTCCTATGAATCTATTTTCGATGAACCATTTGTCGTGTGAACCATTTGTCGTGTGAACCATTTGTCGTGTGAACCATTTGTCGTGTGAACCATTTGTCGTGTGAACCATTTGTCATGATCAACTCTTAAAGCGATGTATTATATATATGGACAACATGGAATGAAATTTCGCATACTTGTAAAGTGAAATAAAATAAAACCCAAGACACTCCAGTAATAAATGATCTGTGCTTGATAAGGTCCAGTGGTGCATATGCAGAGGCGTTGATAATCATCATCTTTCCTTTGCGTTCCTCGTGCAACATAGGGCCTTAGTAAAAACTCGCCACTCTCCACGGTCTCTTGCTAGTTTTTTTAATGGCTTTCCAGCTCTTTCCTGTCCTCTCGGCTTCATCTAGTACACTGCGTCGCCACGTTCTTTTTGGTCTTCCTCTACGTCTTGTGCCCTGGGGGTTCCACTTTAAGGCATGTCTAGCCTTATCTTTTCTAGGGGGGGGGGACCAATCCATCTCCACTTCCTCTCTAAGATCTGCACCTCGATATGTCCATCAATCTCCCACAGTTTAGTGTTTTCTATGTTGTTATACCAGTTTTTTTTCAAGATAATTCTCAGACATCTGTTGATGAAGGTCTGTACTTTTGTTGTTGTTGCTTCAGTTGTTTTCCATATATCAGAACCATACAATGGGACTACTGGGACGTTAATACTGGACTTAAAATAGCAAGGGCAATATGTAGAGTCAAAAAGCACATGAAACGTTATTAAAACATTAATATGTAATTTCCTCTATTTTTTTTAAAGAACAGGGTGACGGCTTTGGTTATGGGAAAAATCCAGTAATACTATTAGATTTGCATAGTAACCTATAGCCAAGTTTGTGAGACCAATCCACTGAATTTAAGTTTGTAATTTAGGAAGTCAAAAATATATTTCTGCGTGTACTCTTATCTTATCATATATAATACAGACGTTACTTCAAAAAAAAGAAGACGATTACGTCCTACGCGTCATGCATTTAGTCATGCAAATTAACCAATGACCTAAATTCTGCTAAGTCACTGGTTTTCCTGGCTAGCTCAGGCAACCCATTCCATGCTCTAATAGCACTAGGGAAGAAGGAGTATTTCCGTTAGCTAGGATTACTTTATGAAAACTTGGCTTGTCGGTTCTATCGAAACAAATATTAGAAACATATGTCAGATTACCCTTGGGAGGAAATATGTTTCCGGAGTGTATGAAATGAAATCAGCAGTGCATTTAGATGTACAGCGAAAGGTATTCCCGTGTCCATTTTTGTTACCTTAAGTTCAGTCATCACAACAGTTTCTGTGCCATCGTTTGCTCCACATGTGTAGCTGTGATTAGTTCATATAAAGTTATGCTTTTACCTAGCGGTTAATATGTAAGTATGTATGCATAAGGAATGGGTCAAGTAGCTGCTGGGTTGTAACATACAAAACGTGCAAGAGTTACCTTATTTCTGTAGCGACAAAATGTGTTTCTCTCCCTTGTTTCTGAGTGGTCACTAAAACAGTCATTTTATTATTTTATACACAAATATTTCTTTGAAACATTATCTTACATCAGTGATGCTCAACCTTATTCGTCTGGCGGGCCATTTTAATTTCCGACACTCGTGTCGCGGGCCACGCCAACACAAAGATTTTTTAAAAAGGGGGAAATAGACAATAAACCGTTTTTATTAGAAAACCCGAGAATCTAGTACTTACATAAAGTCATGAGAATCTAGTACTTACATAAAGTCATTAGAATCTAGTACTTACATAAAGTCATGAGAATCTAATACTTACATAAAGTCATGAGAATCTAGTACTGACATAAAGTCATGAGATCTAGTACTTACATAAAGTCATGAGAATCTAATTCTAAACTACTTATAATTATCCGACTGCAAAGATGAGACATAAAGTCGAATCACTGAATCTAGAATTATAGATGTTTGTCCATGAGACGATTACGTAACATAGGTTTCGTCCGATCCATCACTGAAAAGATTTGTCCTCACAAATAAGTGCTTGTAATTATTGTGATCCTCCTTAACGCTTGTTTTAGGAGATTTAGAAAAGTTTCTGCAAGCAACACGGCGTAGCAATCAATTTTCTACATCACTTAAAATTTGACAAGCAGGGATGTCTAGCTTTGTAAGTTAATCAGTTCCAGTTACAGCATTGGCCGAAGATGGATTTTTCGATGGATGGAAATTGTTCAATCTGAACAAGATCATTATCACATGGTCCAGACTGAACATGATCATCATGACATGGTCCAGACTAAACACAATCATTATCACATGGTCCGTACTGAAGACAATCATCATCACATGGTCCAGACTGAACAAGATCATTATCACATGGTCCAGAATGAACAAGATCATCATCACATGGTCCAGAATGAACAAGATCATCATCACATGGTCCAGACTGAACAAGATCATCATCACATGGTCCAGACTGAACAAGATCATCATCACATGGTCCAGACTGAACATGATCATCATCACATGGTCCAGACTGAACAAGATCATCATCACATGGTCCAGACTGAACACAATCATCATCACATGGTCCAGACTGAAGACGATCTGATGATCGAACACCTTGCTACATAGATATGGTTGGTGAATACTTCAATGAAGCCACAGCAACTTTTCTAATAACTCTTGCTGTCAATCATCCTTGTGGCACTATCAGTAGTCACTCTCACCTATTTCTCCCAAGCAAGAAAAAAAAAATAACCGTGAGGGTAGAAACGTCTATGACCGCACTTCGCCACTAGTGGTCCCATGTATGCTCGTTATAGCTATGAACGTCTCTGAGTTCAAAACTGTTGTTTTTACCGCCAATAAACACCAAGATTTGAAGCGGTATCAAATATGTCGCTAGACTTGTCATGGGAAATAGAAAATTGCATTACACTTGACTAATTTTCTTCTCTTTTTTGTATTCTCACCAGTCCTCCACTTTTGGTGTCATCTATCAACTGCGTCTCAAACCAAGAATGCCACCTTATTTATTTTTGTATCTGGTTTCCTAAAGCTGTTGAATGTTACGTTCTTTTAGAAGAGACACTGTTTCTTGATCAAATAAATATGTTGGCTTACTGTCGGTATCAATCCATTGACCCTAGCGCAGAGAAAGACATTTTTATATTTGAGGCGAGAGGATTGTCTACACTTTGTGCTGATATTTCGGCTGGCCAGATAAAACAACATAGTTGACCGAATGTGATCCGCGGGCCGTATTGCGGATTTCACTGTCTTACAACATAACCTACAAGGATCGTACCCTTACATTCGGTAAAGGAGAAAAAATGATGTCTCCCCAAAAGTTATTCTTGATATTTCAAAGTATCGTGTACATTATTTGATAAATAATTATAATAATAATTATAAATAATTATACTTAATAATAACAATCTTACTATCCGTCAGGAAATATGTTTTACAAGTTGTTCATTACAAATGACAATTAGAGCAAACACTTACACGTTCATACCAAAGTTTCTGTTTAACATTACAAGTGATATTCACAACAGCAAGTTACATTTTATGTAGCAATCTCATAGCCAAATAAGCAAACGAGTTCTTTGTGTATAGATCCATTTGTCCTTGTGATCGGTGACATATACAAACACAGAGATTGTAAATTATTGAAATCCTGAACAAGAAAGTATTGTTTTATTTTTAAAATCTCATAGCCTTTTTAGCAATGTTTGTCTCGAATAGGTGTCCAAGTGGAGCTTGGTTGTTACCAATTTTCTTATTAGCAGCATTTAGTATTTTATTAAGTTTTATTTTATATTTTCATAATTGAGATTGCCAAACCAGGCAGAGGTGTTGAAACTTAGAATACTGCAGATCTGAGCTTGGTAAAACAGTGACAAAACGAACTCGTACATGTTAAATACATTTGCCATGTAATGCTCGATATAAATGAAGTTTCTTACAGTAGAACATTAGAAGAGAATAGGAACATTCCGTTTGTAAACATATCTATTAGGAATTCAGTTTTGTTGAGTGTGCATTTTACTAATTTTAAACTAAATGCTTTTTGTTTACAGGCGATGACACTAACCAATATTTTCTGCTCGTCTGTTCATTAAAACCATGACGACACTTCCGGCCAACATGAAACTGTACGGCAATGACATGTCCGTCCAGAGTCTGATAAAACAGCCCAAGATGGTTGTTAAGTATGGGCTGCTTCGAAAGAAAAATAATACCCTGAACTTTGGGCGCTGGCCTCGCCGGTTTGTCATCCTGAGGGAGTCAGATCTAAACGTTTACGTAGACGAGAACTCCAAGGCGCCCAAATCTTCTTTTTCCCTGCAGGGCTACAACACAGTGAAAAGGGTAGACACCAAAGGGCAGGACTGGGCATTTGCGGTCCACCCCGCCCACAACACGGACCCCAGCAAGATAAAAACATTTAGTTGCATTAGTAATTCAGAACGACTGGACTGGATGAAGGCGATCAAAAGGCAGATGTATGTGGCTAACGGCATGACCATCCCTGATACCACAATGTCAGAAAAACTGAGGTCGATATCCATTAGTGAAGAGGAGAATGATGAATATTATTTAATCGAAAAAGCGATAGACATCTCGGGTGAGATGATCCCGGAAATGACCAGCGATTCGGAAGAAGAAAGTTCTGATTCCGGAAGTGGTGGCAGCAAAATGGGCAAGACTAGCAGGTCGTTTTCTCTTCCTCAGAAAGACCAAACTTCTCCTTCGTCGTCTGCTGGTAAATTCAGGAAGACGTCCACGACTGCCATTTTCGAAAGTGAGGCTGAAAAGCGCGCAAACTCTAAGCCCGTATTGCGGTCCCACTCTGACGCGGCTCCTCCAGTGCCCCCTCCCCGATACAGCGACGTGATGGAAGGCTGCCCCAACTACGTCAATATTTCCGGTCTGGAGGACGAGACGTACGAGATCCCGGACGACTTTGTTGTACACACGCTAGAGGCGCTGTGCACCATCCACGAAAAAAACCCTGACCGCGAAGAACTGAACCAGCGTCTTCTAGCAAAGAGGCATCCAGGGACCTACCTCATCCGCAAGTCAAGGAAAGGGGATGAAAAAGTCCTGGCGTTTCTAGCGGAGGGTGGGCAGGTCAAGGAGTATAAAATTTACGAAGTGAATTCAAAATGGACGATTGACAGAGTCAAAGAGTTCAAGGATATTAACGACCTGTTAAAGCATTACTCTACCATGGAGAAACTTCCAAAAACAAACATTGCGTTGAAGAAAGGCTTCTTTGAAAGTTAGCACATTTAATTCGATTAAGGGAGAGAATCTGTTTCTTTTCCATGTACTAGGACCAGTAAAAAAATGAAAGTGGACTTGATAGAATGTTTCTTTGAAAATTGCTTTAGAATGTCTTTTATTTTTAGAATGTCTTTTTTAGAATGTCTTTTTTTTAGAATGTCTTTTTTTTAGAATGTCTTTTTTTAGAATGTCTTTTTTTAGAATATCTTTTTTTAGAATGTCTTTTTTTAGAATGTCTTTTTTAGAATGTCTTATTTTAGAATGTCGTTTTTTAGAATGTCTTTTTTAGAATGTCTTTTTTAAGAATGTCTTTTTTTAGAATGTCTTTTTTTAGAATGTCTTTTTTTAGAATGTCTTTTTTTAGAATGTCTGTTTTTAGAATGTCTTTTTTTTAGAATGTCTTTTTTTAGAATGTCTTTTTTAGAATGTCTGTTTTTAGAATGTCTTTTTTTTAGAATGTCTTTTTTAGAATGTCTTTTTTAGAATGTCTTTTTTTAGAATGTCTTTTTTAGAATGTCTTTTTTTTAGAATGTCTTTTTTAGAATGTCTTTTTTAGAATGTCTTTTTTAGAATGTCTTTGTTTAGAATGTCTTTTTTCAACGTGTTTTTCTGACTACTATACTTCAAGTAGAACTGTATACACTTTTATTTAAGCTTATTTGAAAGTATTAGCTTTAGAAGGAAACAGCTTATTGTACCTACGTCACAGTCTCTAATAATTTGTGTGCACTAAAGGTAGTTGCAGAATCTATATCAGTCTGACCTATATATGCACCTCCGATTTAAAAAACAACAACCAGAAAAAAAAATTGTTTCCAAGTTTATTAAGTCCATATACATTATTTTGACATTTATTCTGTGATATTTCATTTATACGAACGAGAAATCATTATTACTAATAGAATATAATACATTTATTGATCTTGTACAAATGCTGGTTATTTTTTCCTTAAGATACAAATCTTCAATCTTCAAATAAAGACATTACTTTACCCTTAAACCAGAATCTACAGTGGTCTTATCTTAGTAGGATCGGATTTACGACTGCGCATACAGTGCAGCTGCCCAGAGCCAACATCTCAGAAGGGAAACTCCACAAACTATAAAATAATTTAAAATATGTAAACTAAATGAAAAATACAATGCCAAGGAGACACAAAGCGGAAGTACTTTAAAATGTCTCCAGTATTATTCATTTTATTACAAAAGGTTATAGGTCACTCCATCAAATGCTGCAGCCTATATAGAGCCTATTTATTGTGTTGAAACATATTTTAAAGAAAAATAATTTTAACACATTTTTATTCTATAAACATTTATGGGCCAGCTTTTTGAGCATCTTCGAGTCAAGAGAGGGTTGGACTATAATTTAACGTTCTCGTGTAATTTTTCTCTAATCCCTACCCTCCCTGGCTACATTTCTTAATGTCTGATTCTCACTGCAAGCAGCAAGTAGTTCTAAATATGTAAAGAGTATGAGTTATGAATACTTAACTGGCAGCATACAATCTTGTCATGTCATGAGAGTGTATGTGTTCAGAACATAAATAAACACACTATTTAATACAACACATTGAAATAGATTTATAGAACTTAAAAGCAAGGAACTGCATGTATCTTAACAGCAGCTGCTGACAAGGAAAAGTGGAGGGATTGGGTTACGCCAGCACCTACCCGCCTAACGACATCTATTGTTATACAGACGGGTCGGTTCTGAAGGACCCCATGAGAGCCGGGTATAAGGCCTATATCTGTTACCCGGACCTCGACCCTGACAAGCTTTCAAGCACATGCGGTCTCGCTGCTTGTAGATTCGACGCTGAACCAACGGCGATAACAATCTCACTCAACCACATGCTCCAAAAACTGCGTGAATACAAAACCGTTGCGACTACCGTTGCAATGGTACCGACTCCCAGTCCTGCCTCCAAGCCATGGCTGGCTTAGGGGGAAAGTCCCAAATGGTGTAAGAGGCTCTCGGTGCCGCAAATAACATCCGCCGACTTATTGGAGCTGTCATCTTTATGCATTGGGTGCCCTCGCAGTGCGGCGTGAGGGGCAATGCCGTGGGTGATGCTCTAGCGAGTAGCGAGAGAAGGAGCGCTGGCCATGTCCACTTTCGAGCCTCAAGTACGTTTCAACAGGCTACAACAGTATTCGAGAGTGGGTACATGGAAAATGATTGAAATCCTGGGATGAATCTTAAACTGCCAGGGGAGTCTGGCAGCACATGCACCACCCTTACTGAGACGACCCGTGGTGGAGACTTAAACAGTCGGAACAGTCGATAATAGCACAGTGGCGTACGGGACACTGACCCACTGACTCCGGCCCAATCATGATACCCCGCACGGGAGAGTTCCTTACCAGGCCACTACTTGTCACCAATCGAAGTTCATCTCAGGCTACGCGAACTGTCACAGCACCACTATGACGAAAGTCAAGGGACAGATCATGTTATAGATGAGGTGATAGAACCTTACCAAAAAATGTGTGTATGTGAATCTTGGGACAAGAAATGCTTCTCATCTGTGTCTTTCCCATCCATCCTCCTTTGTATTTTGTTTTGAAAGCCCCCCTCCCCCAACTCTAGACTGAATTATTACTGAATTAATCAACGAGTTTGTGATATATCATCGGTTTTTATTGTTTAATGGTGTCACTCCAGCCAGTTTATCTCCATAGCTCTTTTCATGCTCATTTTTATTTTTGTTCGGACTGTCATTATATCTCCTTGCTTATTTATTGATGTTTTTTTTTCATGTTAGTCCTGAACAAAGATATATGTTGAGGATGTATGCATTTATGTTGAAAATGTAAGTATTTATGTTGAAAATGTGAGTATTTATGTTGAAAATGTAAGTATTTATGTTGAGGGTGTAAGTATTTATGTCGAAAAATGTAAGTATTTATGTTGAAAATGTAAGTATTTATGTCCAGTATGTATGTATTTATGTTGAAAATGTAAGTATTTATGTTGAAAATGTAAGTATTTATGTTGAAAATGTGAGTATTTATGTTGAAAATGTAAGTATTTATGTTGAGGATGTAAGTATTTATGTTGAAAAATGTAAGTATTTATGTTGAAAATGTAAGTATTTATGTCGAGTATGTATGTATTTATGTTGAAAATGTAAGTATTTCTGTTGAAAATGTAAGTATTTATGTTGAGAATGTAAGTATTTATGTTGAAAATGTAGGTAATTACCTGTAGAAGATGCATGTATTCATGTTGAAGAAGTATGTATTCATGTTGAAGATGTATGTTTTTAATGCTCTATGTATTTATGTTATAGATATATGTATTTATGTTGAGGATGTATGTATTTACTTGTAAAAGATGTATGTATTTACCTGTAGAAGATGTATATATTTCTGTTAAAGATGTATGCATTTACCTGTAGATGATGTATGTATTTAAGATGTATGTATTTACCTGTAGAGGATGTATGTATTTATCTGTAGAAGATGTATGTATATTTATGTTGAAGATATATGTATTTACCTGTAGAATATGTTGGTATTTATGTTGAAGATGTATGTATTTACCTGTAGAATATGTAGGTATTTATGTTGAAGATGTATGTATTTACCGGTAGAATATGTAGGTATTTATGTTGAAGATGTATTTATTTAACTGTAGAATATGTAGGTATTTATGTTGAAGATGTATGTATTTATATTTAGAATAGGTAGGTTTTTATGTTGAAGATGTATGTATTTATATGTAGAATAGGTAGGTATTTATGTTGAAGAGGTATGTATTTACCTGTAGAATAGGTAGGTATTTATGTTGAAGATGTATGTATTTACCTGTAGAATAGGTAGGTATTTATGTTGAAGATGTATGTATTTATATGTAGAATAGGTAGGTATTTATGTTGAAGATGTATGTATTTACCTGCAAAAGAACTGAATTGGGCCGCATAATGGAATCTATGGAAGCACAAGAAATGTATTTCTACGCAAACAAGGTATAACGAGTAGCTGTTTTTGAGTTCCTTTATCCTCCAGGACCCCAGAGCTATGAACAAGCTGTGAACTATCTTATCATTCAATATACTGTATCTGTTTTTTATCAGCAGACATATTAGGATTTTCTGAGTCATTGTTCTAGATCTAAATCTATACTTAAGGCCTCGATCTTCACAAAAAACTTATAATGGTGTGATTGTAGATTTGAATGTATGTGATAGTAGATTTGTTTGCAAGTTATTGTAGACTTGTCTGGAATTGATTTTAGATTTGTTTAAATGTGATAGTAGATTTGTCTGACTGTGATTGTAGATTTGTATGTAAGTGATTGTATATTCATTTAAATGTGATTGTAGGTATGTCTGGCAAGTGAGTTTAGATTTGTCTGGCAAGTGAGTTTAGATTTGTATGACTGTGATTGTAGATTTATTTGGATGTGATTGTAAATATGTTTGGCTAGTCACGTTTTTTGTGACTAGCACAGAAAAAAAAAAAAAAAGTATTTTTTAAATACAACACAATACACGTGTGTTTTTGTGAGTCTTTAGTCTGAAAATTACTGACGTTTTTATTGTATAAATTGCGAGTCATGTATAAAATTTATTGTTACAAATTTGTCCTTTTTTTAAAAAAATGTACATAATAATTATTTAGTTGGGCGTTATATATCTATGAAAGTATATGCTCCTATAATTTATACTATTTTTGGCTAAACAAAGAAGCTGAAATTAAAAAACAAATATTCAGTAGCCATTTATGTGTTGGTGTTAGTTATTGGCAGGTTAAGATAACAGTAGATACGGAAGTGTGTAGTAGACCAGAAATGATATTTATTTAGTATCCAATGATTCCCAAACAACTGTCCATGGGCCATATTTGGTTTAAACAGTGCATAATAAAGTCACAGAGGCTGTGTTCCATTGGCCTTGATCTTATTTTATTGTATTGTGGCCCGTGAAATGCGTGTCGGTATTGTAAATGGCCCTCAGAGAATTAAGATGGCTTTACTATTCCTTTTTTTTTTTTTCAAAATCAACCCCTGGGTAGTTTCCCCTGAACAAGCATTTTGTACACTTGTGTAAACTCGTTGGCCAATAGCCAGCATTAGGTTTTTAATTCGTTACTAGTTCGTTGATTCCTACTTTTGGTAATGTCTTTCAACGTAAGGATGTGTGGCCCAAACAGCCACCGCCTCTCTCTCTCTCTCTCTCCTCGTCTCCCTTCCTTTTATTCATTGTATCGCTCACTCTTTCTCTTTCAAAACCCCTCTCCATCCCAAAATCTCTCTCCCTCTCTCACCTTGTCTCTCTCTTTCTTTATCGCTCTCCTGTATTGTCTTTCACTTCATCTCTTTCTCTACCTCCCTTTTAAAAACATAACATCGATTTAAAAATATTTCTTTAAACTTAAAAAAACAAACAAACAAACAAAAAAAAACACACAATTATAGCCCATCGTTTTCCTTTCTAACTTACTAATCTAATGTTCGTGTATAAACTGCTGAACCTATCTTTCAGTGATATCATGTTTTTATTTTAATTTGAATCAGTTTGTACTTCCTGGTTGTTATCAACATTTATTTTGTTTACATTTGTTTCCCTATACGTTTGAAACCTCTCTCTCTTTCTCTCTCTCCTCTCTCTCTCACACACACACACTTTGTCTCTCTCTCTCTCCCCTCTCTCTCTCACACACACACACTTTGTCTCTCTCTCTCTCTCTCCTCTCTCTCTCACACACACACACTTTGTCTCTCTCTCTCTCTCTCCTCTCTCTCTCACACACACACACTTTGTCTCACTCTCCTCTCTCTCACCCACCCACACACTTTGTCTCTCTCTCCTCTCTCTCTCTCTCACCCACCCACACACTTTGTCTCTCTCTCCTCTCTCTCTCTCTCACACACACACACACACTTTGTCTCTCTCTCCTCTCTCTCACACACCCACACGCTTTGTCTCTCTCTCCTCTCTCTCACGCACACACACTTTGTCTCTCTCTCCTCTCTCTCACACACCCACACACTTTGTCTCTCTCTCCTCTCTCTCTCACACACACACACTTTGTCTCTCTCTCTCCTCCCTCCTATCTCACATTGGGGTGATTACTTACGGGATTACTGGGGGTCGTTATTACTTACTTACGGGATTACTGGGGGTCGTTATTACTTACACGGGATTACTGGGGGTCGTTATTACTTACTTACGGGATTACTGGGGGTCGTTATTACTTACTTACGAGATTACTGGGGGTCGTTATTACTTACTTACCGGGCTAATGGGGGTCATTATTACTTACTGACGGGATTACTGGGGGTCGTTATTACTTACTTACCGGATTACTGGGGGTCGTTATTATTTACTTATTGGGTTAATAGGGGTCGTTATTACTAACTTACCGGATTACTGGGGGGTCGTTATTACTTACTTACCGGATTACTGGGTGTCGTTATTACTTACTTACCGGATTACTGGGGGTCATTATTACTTACGGGATTACTGGGGGTCGTTATTACTTACTTACCGGGTTAATGGGGGTCGTTATTACTTACTAACCGGATTACTAGGGGGTCGATATTACTTACTTACCGGATTACTGGGGGTCGTTATTACTTACTTACTGGATTACTGGGGGGTCGTTATTACTTACTCACCGTTTACTGGGGGTTGTTATTACTTACTTACCGTTTACTGGGGGTCGTTATTACTTACTTACCGGATTACTGGGGGTCGTTATTACTTACTTACCGGGTTAATGGGGGTAGTTATTTCTTACTTACCGGATTACTGGTAGTCGTTTTTACTTACTTACCGGATTACTGGGGTCGTTATTACTTACTTACCAGATTACTGGGGGTCGTTATTACTTACTTTTCGGGTTACTGGAGGTCGTTATTTCTTACTTACCGGGTTAATGGGGGTCGTTATTACTTACTTACCAGAATACTGGGGGTCGTTATTACTTACTAACCGTTTACTGGAGGTCGTTATTAGTTACTTACCGTTTTTTGGGGGTCGTTATAACTTTCTTACCGGATTACTGGGGGTCGTTATTACTTACTTACCGTTTACTGGGGGTCGTTATTACTTACCGGATTATTGGGGGTCGTTATTCCTTACTTACTGCATTACTTGGGGGGTCGTTATTACTTACTTACCGGATTACTGGGGGTCGTTATTACTTACTTACCGGATTACTGGGGGTCGTTATTCCTTACTTACTGCATTACTTGGGGGGGGGGGGTCGTTATTACTTACTTACCGGATTACTAGGGGTCGTTAATACGCACCTCCTTATCGTTGTTCTGTTCTTTTTGTATCCTTATTATCATCAATATCTCACGAAGGCCGCGGTATAAACATTTGAGACCAAAAGAAAATCTGCTGCAGAGGACAGACGCAGACGGCGAAAGGAAAATCTTAATCGACCACATGCGGACAATGGTTGTTTGACAATGCTTTCTCTGCTTGTGACAAAATATGTAGATCACAGCCAGGGCAGCGTAGCCACGTGAAATACTGCATTCCTCATTAATCTTCAAGCCTTGTTATTACCATTAATATTATGTATCATCATTATCAACAATATCATCAATATAATTTTATTATTAATATCATTATATAATCATTATGCCCTTTATCGTTATTATCTCTTTCATCAACTTCATCGTCCGTATTTTCCATGCTGTCTTTATTATCATATTATCTTTATCACCAGTTTAAAACTCAAAACGGCTCTTCTCCTGTACATTTTCAGAATGTCAACATCTACTACATGAGCTAAGCTGACATGTAGTGGCGTAGCTTGGGTGGTGGGAGGGGGGCCCAAATTTGAAAATTATCCCGGGCTTCATTGAGGGGGCCGCCAAATGAGCGCCCGAAATTATTTTTTTACATTGAATATTACGCCATTATTTGATGTCATAATGTCGAATGTCAAAATTCCGGGGTCCCTAAAAAGGTCAAGCCCCCTGTCCCCCAAATCCCTAGCTACGCCACAGCTGACTTGGATATTTGGACTTTGATCTACATGGTCCTATGTCATCTTCATTCTTTAGCTAAGAAGTAGGTCACAGGTAAATTGTTTGTCAACATTGTTTGGATTCTCTGCTAGTGTGGCTATCAATTTTTTAAGTTTGTGGTTAGTGGAAGGGTTGGTTAAGGTGGTATAGAACTAATATCAAACATTTCTTTTTGTTAGTTTATGAATGTAAATAATGCGAGTATTGTCGGTGTGTGTAGTTATAATTGACTGTGATGTCTGATTTTATTATATTTTTTTTTGGTTACGCACATTTATTCAAGGGAAGTTAACCATAGAAAGTAACTGTAGATATACGGAATAGAGTTACTGCCCTTAGCATAACTATCGATTGCGGTAAATATGGAAATATTTCATTGTTGTAAGAAATGATTTTATTGTGATTGATAGACTTAGATACATTGAAACTATGACACATGGATTATAACTTCTTGTAATTATCTCCCAATTTTTCTGACAACACAAGGATAAGTAATTTCCATGTATGGATTACGAGCTTGACAGCCAGTTATAAAACCATGTAACTACCTCTAACTACGATATCACTTTTATATATACATATATCATTATGCCCTTACTGTACCCCCTGGATTTCAGGTTTCCAAATTCTAGCAATTTTTTGTTTGGCACCATCAGATCAATTAAAATCTAGGTAGCTGCTGAAAAAGTAGTGTAGTGCTTCCATTGGTGACTGAAGTACAGTAGTAGTAGACTAGCCTTGGCTTATCAGGAAATGATGGCTGACCATGTACGTGCACCCCTCTGAAAGTAACCAAATTTTTGCCAGTTTTTTTACACCTTCAAATCAATTAACTTCTAAAATGAAGCAAATTTCATAGCGTGATTCTTCTACTGGAGTAATGCTAATAAGGACAAGCTACTATTGTAATAAACTAGAAAAGGTTAATCTGTAGTTCATGTCCAACTATGTGCGCTTTCTATAGCAGGTTAATCGTGACGATTTGTTTTCATTCGCACATAATTATAATAATCATTCTATTTAGTAAATGCCTAGAATAGGATAAACGTTTTTTTTTGTTGTTGTTTTTGTTTTTTGTCTGGAGGAAAAACCCATGCCAGCTTTCTTTCAATGTCATATATGTGAAAGTTAATTTAAACAAGATTGAAGAGTGCAATCATCTTGGTAACTGTAGCTAGCGCTCGATAAAATAGCAGGTTACATACGTCTATTGGTTTATGATAGAAGAGATATAAGAAAGTTCTTCCCGTGCCATCTGAGTCAAAACGTTGATTTGTATTCACGGAGAACTGAGCAGCAAGAAACTAAAGTATATGAGGAGCAGCATGAACTGCGTTTTCTTGGTAATTCAGTAAGGAAAATGCAGATATCTCAGGCACTGAATAGATGTGTTTGAGCGTTCGATTTGTTGATGGCGATCGAACTCGAGAAGAATTCATTGGTTTTGTCACTGTTGTTAAGAGAGACGCACTGCCTGTGTCTAACGACATTGTTAGTGAATACATTATCTGCATGGACAAACTACTCGGCCAAGGCTAGGATGGTTGCCCTGTGACGGGTAGCATTCAGAACTGTGTTCAGGCAAGATAGGTGAAAAATATCCAAAAGCAGCCTTAGTCCATTGAGCGTCTTACAGACTTAACCTTGTTTGCAATGACCTGAATGATGTTTCAGATATCAGTAATGCTGTTGGTGTCAAGCGAGAGCATAGGTGCTAAATTTACCTTGTTTGTGTGAGACATGATAGACTGAGAAATATGAATCTATTCGCGCTTTAAGTCTTTGAGAAGATCTTTGATTGTTTGGTGTATTTTAAAATAGCAGTGAAACCAGACAAATTGATTATGTGTAAAAAAAAAAAAAAGATCCTGCAAAAATTCCTCCGGGCGCCCATTATATATATATATATATATATCTTATCTTATATAATACAGACGTTACTTCAAAAAAGAAGATTATTACGTCCAACGCGTCGTGCATTTAGTCATGCATATTAACCAATGACCTAAATTCTGCTAAGTCACTGTTTTCCTGCCTAGCTCAGGCAACCCATTCCATGCTCTAATAGCATTAGTGAAGAAGGAGCATTTGTATACATTTGTCCTAACATATGGAACGAGGAATGTGCCTTTATCTTTGTGTCTTTCTGAGCATTTTATTAGATTTTGAATAAATTAAATAACTATATATATATATATATATATATATATATATATATATATATATATATATATATATATATATTTATATATATATATATATATATATATATATATATATATATATATATATATATATATATATATATATATATATATATATGTATAGTCATTTATTCAAAATCTAATAAAATACTCAGAAAGACACAAACATATATATATGTATATGAAAGAACAGTCTTCCGTTATTTACCTTTCTGTGAAATAACTAAGGTAGACGGAGCCAGACAATTAGTGTTACCAGACACAAACACACACACACACAAAGACTAGGATATTACACTGTACTTCATGAAACATTTCAGCCAATCAAAGACTTTAGAACTTGACTTATTAAGTGGGGAATTTCTGAGACATATCTTTTCATAGTAGTACATCATTAGCGCAATCCTACTCCTGGAAGTCCATGTATGATATTTATTTTCTTCTTTGCAGATAGTACATTGTGAGAAAGGTGCCTCTCATTGTATTTCCCTCATTTGCCCACTCCTTGCTAATTAGCAAAAATAACATTTTACATGTATTATTACGCCTCGGAGTACAGAATGAACCCTAGCAAATTTTGATGTATTTTGAGGAACTTTATTTTTTACATTCTTAAAAAACAAATACTATTTAAGAAGGAGGTTGTCACAAAAATTGTCACCTTACTAACGGTAATACAGGAGACATGATACGAAGATATACCGCCACACATTGAGATATTGTAAAAATTATAGCTCATTTTGTTTAATTTAAGTTGACAACGGTGACGTTCAATTTAGAGTCCTTGTCATTGTTTAGTTAATCCTATAGCTAGAGCTAAATCTTAAGTTTTGATAACTCTCAGCAGGTGTCAACCAGTGTCAAGTCACACTCAGTCACTGTCTATTTGGCATTTCCCAAGGCATAGACTGTAGGATATTTCTATGGGTCTATAATTAGAACATTGGATTGTCTCTATATGCATGCTTTTGCTATGATAAGATCGCTAGCAGGAACATGTATTTCCTTTATATCTATCTATAAGGGGTAATAAAAAAATACGTATATTCGGTATTGACATTAGAGCCTTTACTTTCGATTTAAATCTAAATCTAATGTTATTTATGTCCCCAATCAATAATATATCGACAAGTTGAACTGGAAACCTTGGGTACTGTTCCTCTTTGTACTTCTCGTCTCTTATTAAAATTCTATCTATCTATCTAT